>LPNX010851118.1:87489-244192 GCA_001517045.1 Pseudotsuga menziesii
TAGGTGTGTATCGATATATGTATATGTGTATATATTTTAATATGCATTTTATTATATGCAATAATTATTAGTATTACGTGTATGCGATAATGTGTATATACTATATGTATAAGTGTGAACGTATTTAATATAGTAAGCATATAATATATATATTGATATGATATAGTATCATATATGTCATAGAGTATTTGGAAGTGTATGTTGGTATATATGTAGCATATATGTATTTTAATGTATTTAAAATTGATGATGTAAGTATATGTAATCCGAGTAGTGAGTTGTGTATATATGGTATCATATGAGATGGGTATATATGAGTGATATAATATAGAATTACCTAAGTGTATATATGTATGATTGTGTTATATGTATGGTATGAGTGTTGTATAACTAAGTAATTATCTTATTGTAGAATATTAGAAGATTTTGGTGGTAGGAAGTTTGGTTGCATGATGTTAGTATGTATTTGCCTTGGTAATCCTAAGCAAGAGAGGCTAGTTGTTTTGTTTTGTCTTGCAGGAGAGGAGGATCATAATGTGAAGAGACTCTATTTTGTGTGCTTGTATTATGGTAGAGGGAGGTACTACTGAGAAAGAGAGCCTATTTGTTATGTATTTCATTGTGGGAGATGGGGATAATCCCATGAAATATATTCAAGTTACTTCTTTTGGAATTTCAGGAGAAGGGGATAATCATGTGAAAGAGACATGGTCGTCATTGTCTTTAAGGGAAGGGGAAATTCCTTTGTTTGTGTCACTAAAGTTGTGGGCCTAAGTTTCATCCTCAGAGATCGAATTTGAGAGAGTTCCTTAGCGTGTGGATCCAATACCCCAGCTCAGGGGTGACTTGCTCAACTAGTATTGGCTTGACAATGTCTAAGGATGGGAGGAACATTGACCTGTTGATGCTAGTTGCACCATAAATAAAAGATCATTATTGTTGCCTATTATTTACTATGTTATTGATGCACATGAACCCGTGGAGTTTGATATGTCTTGGATATGTTATGTTTAATAATGATTTATATGTTCATGTTTAATGGATAAGTTTTATGTTGTTAAATTGACAGCTCACAGAGTAGGTATGTGAATATGTTAATCTACCTGATAGGTGCTAGATTGTATGATTTGTGGTAGATGTTGGGATATGATTTTCGGATAGTCCATATGGATATTCCAGATCATATATTCCATGGGATTAATGGTTGTTATCAAATTATGATTTACATTAGTGTTATAAATATGCTATAAAGAATTGTAATAATGCTTATTTACTTATGGTACTAGAAGCTATATTGCTTAAGTATTTATGATCATTAGAGGGTATGATATTTGGAAAGACCATATGGACATATATGACTGTTTTGGTTCGAATCAGATGGGAATTTGATGACTAATATTTAGTATTATAAATATGGTATATTTATGTGTTGTAATTATCCCTCCTTGGAATGTTGGAGTGTCGATTGTATACTATCGTAAGCAAAGTATTTATGTATGTATGTATGTAAATTTGATTTAATAATTGGTTATAAGGATATGAGCAGATTCCCATAGGTGTGATGAAATTTAGTAAAGAGGTTTTGGTCTAAATGTATTCATGTGTCAAGACATTGCATTGCATGTAGAGTGGGGAATTGTTATGATTGGAAGGGTTTTCTTCGTTGTAGGGAGCTAATTGTTTTAATTAGTTTGTATTCTTGACATGTTGACCTAAACTTTAGAAGAACAATATTCTATTGTGCATTAAATTATATTAAGTCCTCCTTGTTAGAATCCTAGAAGTATTTGGCCCTTAATGATGTGTTTGGGGTTACATCACACAATATAATGTGAAAAAGAAGGTACCATAATTTAATTTTCACATGAGGGTGTGGGATAAGATTTCTAGAGGTGAAACGAGTTTCTAAAGGAACTCAACAAGAGAAGGAAAGGGAGATTTGCGGGATATCCCCAAATCAAAGGGAAGTTGTTTTTCATTTATCCCCTATTTATTTAAATTTTAATATTTAAAACAACATGCGATTTGGGTTTTTGTCATGGTTGATGGGATTTTGATTTTTGGAGATATGATTTGGGTTTTGGATGGGAGACTAGATTTGGATTTTGGAGATGGGATTCACAAAAAAAAGGTAAGTTTAGGGGATATATCTTGATTACTTCCTCTTCCTCTTCCTCTTTTAATCTCCTTCCTCTCCTTCATATTCATTTATCCCTCCCATTCTCTCCGTCTTCTCCTTCCCCTCTTCCTCTCTCCCTCTCCCTCTCCTTCCTCATATTGTAAGACTTGAACCTTTCCAAGTTAAGAAATTCCAAACTCTTAAGCAATAAAAAAATTAAACAATAGCGCGCACACACACACACACACACTCAACACACAAATATTACCCTATAAACCCTTAAGAATGGAAACTAGTAAAACTTAGAGTCACACCTATTTTTTTGTTTCATTACAGATGAAATTAATCATTTTATTCACATTTAATTTCTATTAAAAGAGGTTAAAAATACATTATATTACAATTTCCAAAAACCCAAAAAATCACCCTATGAACTAAGGTGGTAAGGCTGCAGGTAGCCTAGTTCGCACAATAACTTTCCATGACCATAATTTTTTCATATAAACTTAATTTGGGGGGGGGGATTTTAGCCTATTGGAAATATATTGATAAAATTTATAGGGGTCTAAAGTAAGGAAAGTATTTATCTTCTACGATGATTGAATGAAAACCAAGAAATATTGTTTGGGACCTAAAAAACATGACAAAAGTTTTAGACCCGAAATTATTGTAAATCTAATTATAGGGTTTAGTATTAGTTTTGAGATGACAACAATATTGAATGGATTCAAAGATCATCATTATATATTTTTCATCTTCCTCCTTCTTCTCCTCTTCTTTTTTTTCAACGATTCATTCCTCCTTTTCTTATTCTCCCTCTCTTCCTCATGGTCATTCCCTCATTCCTCCTTCTCTTCTTAATTTCTCCATATTAATCTCCACCTCTTCTTCCAAAACTTATTCCTTCTATTATTTTTCCCCAAATAATCCTTTATTTTTCATAAAATATTTGTACACTTTGTCTCTTATTACTCTCTTTTTTTCCTTCTTTTTCTCCTCTTTTTATTTTTAAACTCCTCCTTCTCTGATCTTCTTCTCCATCTCTAATTTTTCAATTCCTCATTTTCCTCTTATTCTTATTATGTGATCTTCCCTTCTTCCTCTTCTTCTTCCCCTCCTTATTCCTACTCCTCTTCGTATTCCTCTCTTTTTTCCTCTTCTTCTTTCCCCTTACTTCCTTATTCTTCACTTTCCTCTTCCTATACCTCCTTATTTTCCAACTTATCTTCCCTCTCTTTCCCCATTTTTCCCTCTTTCCTTCTCCCCACTTATTTTCTCGAGACCTACAAAATACACAAGGCTATCTTTTCCATATTGTTGAGTTTACATTTTGAATGAAATAATGTTGAAAAAAATATATCCTAAATACATATGTGTATTATTGATTGTGTAATTTGCCTATTGTCTAATTTGTTTATTTCATTTATGTTCTAATTAATTTTCACTAAGTCTATTATTATGTATTTATATTGTTATAAATATGACTTTACGTGGACGTGTATCTATAAGTCACGATGATGATACCGAGGGAAAAAGTAAAAAGGGAAAAAGAAACGGGTTACAGAGACAAAAAATCAAAGGTAAATAGTGATCTCTTATCATATATTTTGTTTTATTCACAAGGATCAAATGGAGAGCCCTTGAATTTGAATCATCAATGAAGTGTGTCATTTATTATTACAATAAGAAATACACTTCCATGGAAACAAATTTTATATTTTCATGGCAGTGTTAGCCCACTAATGAAAAATCAATATATGCCCTAAGGAATGGTGTTATGAAATAATAGTGGAATATTTACATCACACATCCAAAGGTAATTAATTTGTGATTATGCTTTTATTGTTTAATTTATAAAGTTGGAATTAATTATTTAATAATTAAGTTTTTCTTTTTTATTGAAATATTATATTCTTCCAAAATGAGGATGACAAGGGTGATAGAGGCTATCAAGAACAACTTAATTTATATGTTTTCAGCTACATATTTAAATGTTAGCAATATTTTATTTTATTGAATTTATGTTTCTTTATTATGTTTTTATAGAGTGAGGATGAGGAGTGTTTAGAAGACGAGGAAGGAACTAATAACATTTCAATCAACTTTTGAATCCAACTTCATTTAATTTCCTTAGATTTGTAGTACATATATTTTTATGCGATGTTGTATTCAAAATGAACAATTCCACATGGGGTGGTAATGTATCACTTGCTTATAGGAAGAAAAAATTACATTGTTATCTTACAATTTAATTTAAAATTTCATTGGTTTTTTGCTTTCATGGTGTGAAATTGATTTAATGTGTGGTAAAATTTCATAATTGTGTTTATGATCACACGGTTTGTTTCTCTAATGGTGTGAAATTAATTTAATGTTAGTGAGTATTTCATTTATAAATGCATGGTTTTTTCTTTCATAATTAGTATGTTGTAAAATAGCCTTGTATAAACACCATTCTCTTTAATATTTAAATACTATAAAAATAGTAATTAAATATAAAATAGAATCAATAATAATTAAATATGATTAAAATATTATGCCAATATGATGTAAACACAATTTAAATATGATGCAAATGTGAATCCAATGCAGCAAAAAAATTGTATTTCAAAACTATCATGACTCTAGTAAAATGCTAATGATGCATGATGATGCTACCATGATGCAACATACATGCTTTCGAAGAAAACTTGATGCATAAGTGAATTTATGTTTTTCTATAGTAATATGCAACACAATATGACACTAACACAATGGAGGAAATATTTTTGCATCATATTCCTTGTTGCCAATACAATGACTTGTAGATGTGTCAAAAAAGTGGGTAGTGACACATCTACAAGTCATTGTATTAGCAACAAGGAATAGCCCAACAATTATATTGTCACCCAAAAATTATATTGTCAACCTCCACAAGCATAGCCCAACAATTATATTGTCAAAAGCATGGGTTAGTGTAAGCCCACACCATAACACCACTAATTAGAAGTAAAAGGTCTATAGAAGTACAATGAAAACCACCCCAACTAGGATATCACTAAGAAGTAATCATGCTAGAAATGGAGAAAGGTTAACACGATTATTTAGGACATGGCCCAAACCTATAAATGTCGAAAGATTTCCATCAAGTGGTTACACAATATCCCATCCTTCATTCGGAGGATTTGGGATTGTATTCCCTTAAAAAATGGTTAGTCTAGCATTGGGAAGTGCTTTTAATCCATAGGAAAGGTTAATAGCTAGCCCTTTCAACAATCTTATCTCTCTCAAACGTGTTGGTTTCCCCAATGATTGTACCTATTATTAATTATGTGAGAACTGGATTATAAAATTTGTGAGGGTCCAAGTGGATCCCTACTCGTTGTTCATGGGATCCTACCAAAAGGTATAGTAGTTGTCATACATGATCCATCACTATTCTTATTTTTCACACCTGCATTGTGATCTATAAAAATAGGTTGTCATAAGTTAGAGTGTTTCTATGCAAAGAAAATCTTTGAGATGGGACTTTTGAATTATAAGTAACATCATTGTGTTTCTTCCATATAAAACACAAAATTTTTATTTTAACAAGAACCCAAATAGGATATAACTTTATGTCCCAAGGTATTAATTTCATTGACATAAGGAGGCAATAAGCTATTGATAACACAAAGACTCAACCCAATGCCATAAAAACATAGCTAGCTAGGGGTTAGAATCATAACATATGATTGAGATTCTTTGTTCTACCACACTAAGGGATATTTGGATTTGGCACTCATAGATAAGGAAAACATTTGTCCATAAGTGAACCCCCTAGGACTAAAAACCATGCAAAAATGGATTTAAAGGTTATCATAATTGGTTTCCAATACTATAAAACTAAAATAACCATATTTTATATCAATATTTCAAGAAATGAAGCTTATTTTTAGTCATCCTCAATCGAATCACTTAGTGCAAAGATAGATATATCACATAGCATGTTTGTACTTAAGGAAGGTTGTGGTTTCAATGTCACCACCATGCATGATTTGTTGGAAGGCCTAACTTAAATGTAAAACTATCATGAAGGATTCCTTTAGTATATTCCATGTTAAATTTATTTATGATGATTAGTTGAGTTTTCTCTTGATATTGAACCAAGGAATCCAATCATAGTTTCCACCACCAAAACTACCATATTCATTTGACCATGAGATTCTCCCACGATCCATATTACCTCTATCTATAGCAATAATTCTCTTAAAATTTATCTTTCCTCTCACTAGCAACCCTTTGGGTTTTCTTTACTCCCTGCAACATATTTTTGTCTCTTCTGATAAAATTTGAATGTGTTATATTCTTCTTAAATCAGCCTCATCCTCTTTCTTCTCAACAACTTCATTATTTTCTCTAGATTCTTATTTTGTGCTTCTTTCTTTGATTTACCTTATGCATTCTTCCATGGTAGTATCCCAATCCTAGAGTTGTAGCTAGCTCTAGTATTTTGTGTTAGATTTTTGTCATTTAATTAATATGATCTAGGATCTTATCTGAGAGAATAACATGTACAACAATAATCACAAGAGACAATAGACACAAAGAATTTTCCTCAGGGAAACCATAAAGGATAAAACCTCGCAACTTCCTTAGAGATAGAATGAGCACCAAAAGAAAGAGTAAAACCCAAAGATACAAACATGATCTCCAATGGTTGTTCTCTCTCTCCCTTGTGCAAGCTACTCCTCTCTCACTCATGTGCTATTGTTGAGTGAGTGTGTGTTTCAAATAGAGAGTCTCGCTCTCTATTTATACTAGTTTTCCACTTGACAATTACTCTACAGGGCCGACCTCACTAGGAGAGTCTAATAACCCTAATACCCCTCAACTGTGGGGACTATTGCCCTGACTTACGACAGAGAGTTAAAGTCAATGAATTTACATGACTTTATTATATTAATGACTCTCCCAATTGGAGGAATAAAAATCTTCGTCGGGGTACAATGAAATACAATAAGTGAATACATTTTGAAGTTACAAATACATCAACACTCCCTTTTAACTATGAAGGTATTCTCTTGACACAGTTCATCATCACAAGTCTTCGTCATTGGATCATCATCAATATCAATTTTATGCTATCTCGAGCAATGGTTCTATCTCTCAAATCTATTCGTCATAGGAAGTTCTATAGAGCCAGCCCTTTTTCATGTTGGATGTATGCCTAGTCTCCATATAGGTATTCATCAACAGAGCCAACCCTTTTTCATGCTGGATGTAGCACTTTGCCTTTGCAAGTATTTCCACTACAGAGCTAGCCCTTTTTCATGTTGGGTGTAGTACCTTGCCTCTACAAGGATTTCCACTACAGAGCCAGCCCTTTTTCATGCTAGGTGCAGTACCTTGCCTCTGCAAGGATTTCCACTATAGAGCCAACAATTTTTCATGTTGGGTGCAGTACCTTGCCTTTGCAAGGATTTCCACTACAGAGCCATCCCTTTTTCATGCTGGATGAAGTACCTTTCCTCTGCAAGTATTTCCACTACATAGCCATCCCTTTTTCATGTTGGGTGCAGTACCCTGCCTCTGCAAGCATTTCCACTACAAAGCCATCCCTTTTCATGTTGGGTGCAGTACCTTGCCTCTGTAAGGATTTCCACTACAGAGCCAACCCTTTTTCATGCTAGGTGCAGTACCTTTCCTCTGCAAGTATTTCCACTTCAGATAATCTTGGAGCACAATCTAGATACACATAACACAACATTCACATTCACTAGAATGGTAGGACAGTCCTACTACCATCCGAGAAAGGCTTCAACACTAACATCCACCGACATGGTAGGACACACCTACTACCATCTGGGAAGGGCTAATGTGTATCACTTTCCCTTGGAGGGAACCTCGATCTGAAGAACACCAAGCTTCCCTATAAATTACTCAAAATTCACTATGGCCAATGACTTGGTCAACACATCAGCTATCTACTTATCCATCGCAACATACTAGAGCTTCACTGCTCCTCTATGCACCATATCCTTGATATAGTGATACTTGATCTTGATATGCTTTGACTTGTCATGGAACACTGGGTTCTCCGACAACTTAACACAAATATAGTTGTCACAATATATACAAGTAGCATCTAACTCGAGATCAAACAAATCAGACAGTAGCTTCCTCAGCCATACTGCCTCACAACTAGTGGAACAAGCTATGACATACTCTGCTTCGGCTGTACTCAGTGCCATGCAAGACTGCTTCCTTCTAAACCAAGAGATCACAACTAATCCCATATTGAAGCAGCAACCCAAAGTGCTCTTCCTATAAATGGAAATGCATTCCCAATACGAATCAACATAACCATGCAGGTTAGTCTTATGATTCGTATGATACTCAACTGTACCCTTCAGGTACCTCACTGCATTCTTTGCAACCAGGTAAGCATGTCTTGGATCTGTTAAGAACCTCAATGAACAAATCATATGATGATACATTGTGGCATCAACCATCTCTAATGAAGCATCACTCAATAGCTTCAATTTTGATGCCATAGGTGTGTCCATGGCCTTGCATTCCATCATCATGAACCTCTTTAGAATATCCACTGCAAACTTCCCTTGTCCAAGGGATATTCCATCCATAATTTGCCACACCTCCAGGTCTAGAAAGTAATGCATCATACCCAAGTCCTTTAACTCGAACTCGGTAGCAAGTTTCTTTCTTGCATCTTTAATGAGTTCCTCTTTTCCTGTCAAGAACAGGTGATCGACATATAACAGGACCATCACTGGTATTTCTTCTTCAACCTTGAAGAAAAGGTTGGAATCCTCTTTACTCTTAGTAAATCCTAGAGCCATCAGTAATCTATCAATCCTGTCATATCATGTAAAGCCTTGGGATCTTCTGTAGTCACTCCCTCTGAAGCGGAGCATCATTCTCCCTCTACCTTTCATACTCTATGTATTAAAAAATTCTGTACTGGAGTGACAAGTACCTTCTTATTCTACTAATATTCTATGTATCCATCTAGGGTCACTGGATACCAAGATCCTCTATCTTGAACCTTTTGAAAATTTCTTCTTGCAACCATTTCTGAGCTTTTCATCCTCTATAGGCTTTCATCTTCAACCTTGTAGAAAAGGTTAATATCTTCATCACTCTAGGTGATCTTCAAGCTCCTCATGTATGTGTTGTCCCATGGGTGCCTTCTTAGCTTGTACAAGGCCTTCTTTAATTTGCACACATGAGTCTTCCTATCATGTTTCTCAACTCCCAGTGGATTCTCTACGTATACTTGACTCGTCACTGGTGCAAATGTCTCTTCTTAGTCTATGCCTTCTTTCTGTGAGAAGACTCATGCTACGGATCTTGCCTTGTGTCCCACGATGTTTCCATATATTGCATGTTGGATCTTGTAGATCCATATGGAAGATACTACGGACTTCCCTTCAAGTCTTGATACCGAATCCTAGACATCATTCTTCTTGAATTGGTTTTTTCCTTCCCTTTCTTCTTGGCTACTTCTTCATATCTGGAAGGGTCTGCATCAATGATGTCGCTCAACAATGTCACATAAATAGAGTGTGTTTGAGGCCTCTTTCTTTGTTTGTAAGTCTCATCATACTATTCTTCATCTTGGATTATTCTTCATCTACTATTCTCTTTATATTCTTCTGAAGCTCTTTCTTTCGCTATGGAAGCTTCAGGTTCATCTTTATGTATGGTTATTGGAGTGAATCTTGAACTGTCTTCACTTGTTCTTCGGAACAAGTCTCATCCTTCTTTTCTTGTAGGAGATTGTACGTGATCTTTCCTACAAGTCACATTAGAGGAAATTTCAACTCAAAATGGGCCTCGTAAAATGAACTAATAAAATAATAGTTAAAATAATAAAATAATATTTATTAATTTTGGAGGAAGAAAAGAAAAAAACTACTTTTTTTGTTTGTATTTTTGACATATCTCCCTGTTTTTTTACTCAAATTTCGATCGGGAGAGCTCGTTGGATGCGGAATTAAATTTCACATCCAACGAGTACCCACTCGGCATACTTTTGATGGACCCTGCTGCCCCAAAAACAAGAAATACCTGAAAAATGGAATGATGACATCATCATTCCATTTTTTCAAGTATTTCTTGTTTTTGGGGTAGAGGGGTCCGTCAAAAGTATGCTGAGTGGGTACTCGTTGGATGCAAAATTTAATTCTGCATCCAACGAGCTCTCCCGATCGAAATTTGAGTAAAAACACAGGGAGATATGTCAAAAATACAAACAAAAAAAGTAGTTTTTTTTATGATACCTATCCCCAAATTTATATTAAAAAAGTGTTTAATACCTATACGGTATTTCAAATTTAAATCAATTTCATTGGCTAACACATGATGACATGGAATTTCAATAAAAGTTAAAAGGCCCATTTTGAGTTGAAATTTCCTCTAATGAATGCACCAATTGTATGGTTAGAAACATTTCATAAGGCATATTCAAAATGGAAAATTCTTATGCATAAATATATAATCATGCAACTATTTTAGCCAATACAACATTCATCCATATCTGATATACACAGAAAATTTCCAGATGCCTTCCATCTCTACCATAACATTATTGATATTATGCACTAATCCCAATATGTCAACAAAGAGTTTTTATCCTAGATAAGTAGCAATGGAGTTTTGTATAGAAATATAGGAAACTTACCCATAACATGCATAGTAGTATATTGTTCATAAATGCACACATTCTATCATGCATATCACATTTCACAACTAAACAATGTCATATAAACAACTAGATATATAGGAAAATACAATTCAAATACTTATCTTTATTTGTTTCGTGGGTAGACTCCTTCTTGGGCCTTTAGCTTCATCATTTTCTTCATTCATAACATCATCATTTCTTATCCAAATGCTAAGATGGATAAGAGGTTCTTCAAGAATTGAGGCCTTCGTATTCCTCATCATTTGAAGGATCTTCTTTGAATTGTGAGAGCTTGAACTTTAGTTTCTCCCATCTTCTCTTCTCTTATTAGGATTTGAGCTTCTTCTTGTGTGCACTCTGCCCAGAGTCTACTAAAGGAAATCACTTCCTTCTGGCAGACATTGTTTGAATGAATGAATCCCATGATCATGGGAGGCCATTCAAGGCAGTTATAACAATATCTTATTCTTATTTGATTTCTTTGTCATAGCATCGAACACTTCCTTTTGGTGTCTTCAAGGATGACACACGAGGGATGAGATGATCTTTAATAGAATCTACAATGATTCCCTTGGCTCTAGCCTTAGCCCCATCTCCCTATGGCTGCTAGACCTTTCTTACTAAAATACTAATCCAAGTCAATTTCTTCAAGGATCAGAGGGGTCCTATACTTCCATACTCAGAATTTGTCAGCTTCACCAAGATTTTCATCAAGCTGGTGTGATTAGTCATTTTGAAATGAGAACCTCAAATGTAAATAACAAAAATTTAGATTCTACCGATTCGAGGTGTCCATCCTGGTTCCGGAGCTGACTGAACTAGGGTTTGTTAGAGAAACCCTAATTTTCAAAACTTGGAATTTCAAAATTCTGGTTAGATAGAAATATGGGAATCTTCAAGGCAATCTGTCCAAGGTATTGCTTTTCTTAAAACATTGGAGGGAAGCTCCGAGAACAGGAATCCCTAGTTTTCCAATTTCTTCTGTAGAAATTCCTCATATTGTTTCTGGGGTATCTCCTAAATTGATACTCCTTAGTGTATGAAACTTCGCATTGAGGTATAATTTTATGTTCTCTTTCTAAAACCGTAGGTTAGAGGAGAATTGGTTTCACCAATTTGGACTTATGCGCATTTTCCCAAGGTGACGTATTTTAGGACTGTTTAAAATATAAAAATTGTATGGACTTCCACATGTCACTGTGTCACCTTCAGGGTCTAAAATGTTTACCATAGAAAGTATGGTCCCTTCCCTATCTGGAACATCTTGAGAAATTTCATTTGGACCTTCGTATCCAGAGATATAGCGATTCTCCCTAGGTCACCTGTTTAAGGCTGAATCCTGGGAGAGGATGGCACCCTGACTTGGAGGAATCATATCTCCTCGAATATAGTGAATATGAGGCTGAAACGTTTACACAGGGTTTATAAGGAATGTCTCTTTGGCCTATAAATGTTTTGGCTCATGATCCTTCTTCAATATCTATATATAGTGAATGTACCAAAACTACTAGTTTTAGTATTTTAGGGTTTTCAAGCATGAAACCCTAATTTCCATTTGCTGCCATTGCAGCTTTATTTCAGTTGTACAATGAAACTTCTCTGATTCATTTTTAATGAGAACCTCAAATGGAAATACAAAATATTTAGATCTTACCAATTTGAGATGCCCGTACTGGATCTGGAGCTGATATTTTGTAGTGTTAATTTTCTGGTCTGGGGTCAAATTAGGGTTTGACTTTAATAGAGGTTTACCTAACCAAAAAATTCGATCTTAGTCTCTAAATTTCGATTTTGATGAGGAGAAAAATTCTATGCTAATATCACTAAAAAATTCCTCTACTGTGAAAATCCCTAATTTTTCGCAGTAGTGACAGGTCAAGAACTGAAAATGTCTGAAATCAAATTCTGCTTCGACAGAAAGATGTGCCCTTCAATTCAGAATTAGCCTAGCCTCATTTTGTTGATGATCTATGGAGAGAGATCCAAAAATTAACAAGCCCTAGCTTCTACAACTGCACAATTTCTTCTTCTCAGGCTAGCTCTGATACCATGTTAGATTTTTGTCATTTAATTAATATGATCTAGGATCTTATCTGAGATAATAACATGTATAGCAATAATCACACGAGACAAGAGACACAAATAATTTTCCTCAGGGAAACCATAAAGGAGAAAACCCTGCAACTTCCTGAGAGATAGAATGAGCACCAAAAGTAAAAGTAAAACTCAAAGATACAAATATGATCTCCGACATCTATTCTCTCTCTCCCTTATGCGAGCTACTCCTCTCTCACTCATGTGCTACTGTTGAGTGAGTGTGTGTTTCAAATAGAGAGTCTCACTCTCTATTTATACTAGTTTTCCACTTGAAAATTAATCTACAGGGCCGACCTCACTAGGAGAGTCTAATAACCCTAATACCCCTCAACTGGGGGGACTATTTCCCTAACTTACAATGGAGGGTTAACCTCAATGACTTTACATGAATTTATTATATTAATGACTCTCCTGATTGGAGGAATAAACATCTTCATTGGGGTACAATGAAATAAAATAAGTGAATACATTCCAAAGTTACAAATACATCAACATTTTGGCAATATCGACTCTCATCCCAAAGTTGTATATATAATGGATAGCACTTGTTACATGTATATTTACACCCCTCTAATTTGGATTTATTTGAGAAATAAATGAAATAACATATATAGAACCACATACACAGATATATTGCAAGGAACACAATGACACAATAAACTCAGATTCTATTAAGTGAATGAAACAAGACAAACTGTAAAATAAAAGCAACTAGAATGGTGGTAGCTATATCTCTGAGAAGAGATGTGTGGCTACACTCATTCATGACAAGTTGATTACAAAAGGAGGATGAAGGTCCTTTTTATCATAAGAATGAGGAAAAAAACATTAAAATTTTAAAAACCTAACCTAGGAGAAGAACCATAAAAAGGTTTGTGGGGCTCGAGGTGGTTAGTTGAGGTGTCAACTTCTCGAGGGAATTACTTTTGCATACAATATCTATTTAGGATTTTCAGTGTTTTGTTGGAAAGATAGAGCCAAGAAGAACACATTTTGTATGTCCACACTTAATTTTGGCTATGCATGGACCGTTGTGTTGCCAAAAAACATCATTTAATGCCTCAAAACAACCCCAAAAGATTTGGGTTCAAAAAAATGTAAAAAGTGTCGAAATGGAAAATCTATTTTGAGTCATTGGAATAGGTTGTTGGCTCCCAATATCAATTTATACCACTTCATTGAACATAAAAAATGTAAAAACTACCAATCTAGAAAAGTTATTTTGATCCAGTGTAATAGGTGGGTGGCCACTGATACCCATATGGATCAATCCTCCCCCCCTTAAGTATCATTTGTCTCCATTGCATTGAGTTCCTTATCATATGGAAAACTATGTGTTGAGTTGAGCTCCTAGTCAGACATTTGTTGAGGTAAAAAGGATGTATTTTTTTAATAGCCTGGTAGGGCTGTAATTGTTCTTGATGGATGCGTTGGACCTATTCAACAATTTTGGTTTCCTTATTATCCTTGAACTGAATCTGTGTAGATGATTTATTTCTGGAGGAGCACCTTGAATGCGTGGACTTGCACTATGTAGGTATTTGGATAAGCGAGGAAATAATGCCTTTGTGTTCTTATTTAAGTTGAGTAGAGGGACCTTCTGTAGAGGTTGTGGAGGTCTCTGTGATCTTATGGTGATCTTTAGAGGTAATTGTGAAGAGTAAAAATTTCACATTGTGGAATATTATCTTTCTGCACTTCTTGGTTGAGTTCAAAGAGACTACGGTAGGTGCAACCATCTCTGGTATCCAATAGAGTTGTCCTCCCAAAGTGACAGTGACACTTCGAGGTCATGACTCATATACAACATGATACTTCCACATATATGCCTTCCCTAAAAGAACATCACAGACTTCAAGTGTGGACACATCACGCAATACCTCGTATTTGAAAGGCTTGATATTGTATGGTATACAACACTGATGACTAGCACAAATACCTTGTCCTTGGATTAGCCAACAGATTGTATACAGTTGTGGGTAACTCAAATATCTTGATGACTTCTGTTAAGATCAGGTTCTTTTGGCTTCTATTATGAAAACACAATGTAGGGGGGTTCCCTTCACCCACATTTGTGAGTGGAAGAGGCACTCCTATGCTTCTTGTAATGCCATTAGTTTTTACTTGGAATGTATTTAATCAAAATAATGTAAATGATGTAAATATGCTAGTATGGATTCCTAGTGCAAAGCTCAAGGCCAAGGCCTGAATAGTGAATTTCTAGGCATGTTTGGTGTATATCTTGTTTATTTGGACCGTAATCTTGCTTTATCATGCCAATTTGAAATGTATGTAAATATGATGTTGAAAATTAATAAAATGGTCCAAGGTGGTTGTGTAAAGAGAACTATATGGGCTATGATTCCACCAAAGGGGAAGAGGGATGGGGGTCTATGCAAAAATAAATCATTTTCTTCCATGTGTCAAGCATATAACTCATCCAAAATTCTTCCATGCATTTTAAATGAGCCATTTATTTCATCTTGACTATTAAAACCAATCATTGAATGCATGTGCGAGGTTGGTGGGAAAAGTCGGTTCATGGAGTTATTGAAGCATGGGAGTTGTGGAAGTTCTGTAAGATGCCAATAATCCTTTTCTTTTATAGTCAGAAGCTATGTCAGTTATATTTTCACCATCATCTCATATGCCTTGGAGCAAAAAAAATTGGGATCATTCTCTCATGTAGATTCACACACTACGTAGAGTTCCCATTACTATTCATGTCCATTACTAGACTATGTTTAACCAAGAAATTCGAATTGAGAGACAAAACTACATTTTTGAAGGGTAAATATATGACTCCAAGTGAGGATAGAGGTTAGGAAATTTAGGAACCATTTCCCAATAAGTTCGGATACTTTTGGATGCTTGAGAAGCCATGAATTAATGTTGTGGGAGGTTCTCCAATAACATACAACAAGTTGGAATCTTACTGCAAACACTAGTAATCACTATAAGGGTTGAATTTCCTAAGGGAACTATGGATTAGTGAAGGGAAACATCTTCCTTATGTTGTGTGGGGAAGTTGGAAGGAGTTCCATGGCTGTGATGGCCTAATGATATCGACTCTGTATGAGATTTTAACTAAACATAGTGAGAAGAACGGGTTTTGGGTTGAGCGAGAGAAGCCTGTAGGTGTTTCCTTTTCCATGGTGGCCTCATATCCTAGCTTGGGGATGGCCTCTAAAACTAAATAGTATATGTTGGACAGAGTTCCTAGGGTTGGGTGGAAAATCGCTCTTAGAATGCCAATTGCTTAGATCTTATTTGTTTAAAGATAAGTACTCTTTCGTATTTGGTTCTACATTGTCTGAATTTATGCATGTAATGAGTGTGTTTATATATGCATGTTATGTGTGTCGATTAATTTTATTTTCATTGTGTATTTTCATTTACACATATGCACACATGTTTATACTATTATGAATTCATAATTATGGTTATGGTAAAAATTCAGAAGCCTAGATTTAGTTAACGTCCCCTCCTATTGGCCAGATTAAGGGATGGGGGTGTTTCAGAGTGGTATCAAATCTTATGTTTGCAACACTGAAGCTGTATGGGTTAGAATACACACTTAAAGGTAGATATCAAGTTCTATTAAGAGATAGATAAGGGAGTGGTAGTAGTATTTTTGAATTAATTTTGAAATAATCCATTAAGGACAAAATATAATTTCATACAAACTTGAAAGTTTAAAATTTTGGTAACTTTAAGGTGGTCCCCACCCGTGCCATGTAGATGGGTGATGTGGAGGAGCCATTAGATCTAGAGGTATGATGTGCACCTGCCACATCAGGCTCGCACATGGGTAATTGCATATGATGAAAGGTATAGAGGATGAAGATCCAACCATTGATTGGCATGGAAGATCAATGGTCGTGGCTCATAACGCCCCAGAAACATGCATAGTGGGTAATAATGAACATACGAAGGTATGACCATTGGATCTTATTGAATATCAATGACCAAGACTCTTATCGCACTAGTAAAGTATGTGTTGGTTAATTTGGGGTGGTCGGGGAGTTGGGAAGAAACTGCCTAAAGAACATGTCATCTTTTAATCGATAACTTCTCCCCAGGGAACTTTTCAAAACTTCTTTTCTCACGAGGACTTACCCATTTTAGTAACAAGACAAATGCCAACACACTCACACCCAAGTTAGGAAGTGTGGTGACATGGAGGTTGTGGAAGGTGACATGGTCACACCACCATATGACACGTAGGATATGTCAAAGACATTGACAGGCACGTGTCAGGCCACATCAATACCCTTTCCAAGTCAAGGGAATATGACATTTTTCTTATGCAATAGATTTCGTGAAATCAAACGATTTATGAAAAAAAATGAGGGTGTTTCCCTTGACCTACCCTATAGCAACATAGGGAGGCCTCAAGAGGGAAAGCCTCTTTGACCCCCATTCTTTGTTTTTAAAAAATCAACAAATTTGGATCTGGATTTCAACCATGACCATTAGAGCAACATAAAATTGGTCATATCTTGGAATGAGAGTGGATCCTATAAAACTTGAAAATTTATAAGTCTAAAGAAAGTGGAAAAAAATACATAAGTAGTCAATTCCAAAATCTTATAAAAGGTGATTGGGGCATGAAATGAAAGAAGTGAGAATTGTTGAGTAATCCTGGTCACATATATTATCTAGGAAAATAGAGAAATTATTTTGGTTCTCCATGGATCACCTTCTACAGGTGTCTAAAGTTGGCTTCTAGAATTAAAATGCATCTACGAGAAAAGTGCAGAAATTGGGCACATTTGACAATTTTGAAGGACTGCAACTTTTTGCTCAGGAATCAAAATTTGGAATACTTATAATAATTGGAAAGATTATACATAGGGAAACAATTTTGTAGAGTTAAATTATGAATTGGTGATTCATGTGTTTCTGTAGTTTGATTAGAAAAATGTATGTAGCCATAAATTGACAAAATTGTCAATGTGTATTTTCCATAATACATGAAAACTGAATTTTTATTTTCTAGGAATTTAATAAATCTTACAAATGTGTTTATATGAACAATTTTTCAGATTTAGGATATTATCAAAGTCAGTTAAGGTTCATAATTTAGTTTAGTTTAGTTGGAATCTTTGGTCTTGATTAGTCCAAGAGAATCATTATCATGGATGATGCACAAGATCCCCATGAAGCTAAGACAAATACCATGGGAGAGAATATATATATTGATATTGTAGAGACCAAAATACAATGGTAGGAGAAACCAAGTGACTCCCCCATACATTGTAGAAACCATGAGGATACTAAGGGTGTAATCACAAAGTTATAGAGAAAAAAATGAGAGGTTGCTTGGAGCTCAAGAAGCTCAGAATCAACTAAATGCAACTATGCTACAAATCATGGAAAACATCCAAAGGAATATTAAATATGGAAATCACTCAGAAAATTAGGAAAGGAGTGGGAATATCTCAAGGAGAAAATCGCACAAGAGGTTCCATAGTTCAAGAAGGATTCCTAGAGGATATTCATATACTCTGGAAATTTCTTTTAGTGAGTCATATGTTTCTAAGGAATTCACTGAAATATCAATATCTTTATCTCGTATGAAGAAGAAGAAGAGTTCTTCTAGGGAAAACTTACATGGAGAATTCATGAAGCACAAACATCCTACATTTGACGGTGAGGTAAAATATGGTCAAGGAGATAAGGCTTGGTTTCTTGGGATGAGAAATTATTTCCAAGTCCAGGACTACTCAGGAAATATGAAAGCAAGAGTGGAAATATTTAATATGAATGGGATGTGTTATCACTGGAGTCTGTACCTAGACTACAAAGGCTCAGAGTCCAGATAATCTTGAAATTTTGAATTAGATGACTAGGTTTTGGGCTTATGAATATATTCTACAGGTAAGGTGGAGATCATGCATAAGGTAATAAAATAATAAAATAGTATATATGACTGAGAAATGAACAGATAAAAAGACTATGAGTATGCATTACATAATTAGAGAGAGAGACATTCATATCAAAAGTACATAATAAGCATTAACCCATCCTGAAGAATTCTAGGATAGAAAACATTTATCATAGAACAAAATTATAAATTAGGTGCTCATACTGAACATACACATTTATTATGAAAAGTCCATCTATTATAATATCATTACAATACCATCTTTACATAAGCTATAAAAATATGGCATACATACCTGATAGAGATGATAGAAGTATGATCTCCAAAACCAATTCCTAATGCCTTTCCTATCTTTTACTATCATATTTATACAAAATACTTTGAAATTGTAACAATTTGAGATCCAAGATTTATGGATCGAATTGAACAAAAATAGAAAACTCAATTCACATTCTATATATACTTATGACTCATAACATAAAGTTTTCCACTTAACACTAACAACTGGAAAATGATAATGATTAACATAACAAAACAAAACTTCCATCGAAGATTATGGGGATATGGCGCGAGTCCTATGCCTAAATAGTCTTTAACATAATTTGAGTTGTATTCAACCATGAACAGTAATAACTTAATATATAATCTACCTAATATTGTAAGCCCATCAAGTGCTTGTGATTTTTTTGTAACCGAGAGCGTCCTGCTTCCATTGATTGAATCTTGATTTGAAGTTGTTTATTTTGACCTATGAGCTCTTCATTATGTTTCTAAGTGACTCTTTATCCCTAGTACTTCCTTCGAAACTGTTATGATTTCTTGATAATTATCATTGATCTCTTCTAGATATTCCCTCAACCTTATGTTTTCTATCATCAATTTTTCATTGGAATCATTTAAATATGAATTTTTATCCTTAAAGTATTGTAAATATTTCTTCAATACTTTGACTTCTTGTAACTGTTTAGTGAGTCCAAGAAATCAAACTCGAGACCTTC
Organism: Pseudotsuga menziesii; assembly: GCA_001517045.1. Classification (NCBI taxonomy): domain Eukaryota; kingdom Viridiplantae; phylum Streptophyta; class Pinopsida; order Pinales; family Pinaceae; genus Pseudotsuga; species Pseudotsuga menziesii. The sequence goes on from LPNX010851118.1 coordinate 107,262, forward strand.
TTCATTTTTGACAAACTCGAAGAAGAAACAAAAGAATGCTTGATAAATCACTGATTCGTGGATTTTATGATCCCAAACTAGTGAATGCTCGACGATGTTTTCATAGTTTTGAGAGTCTGAAAAAATCCAAAGTAGACTCCAGGGAGGGTGATTTTTTGTAAATTTAGTCTCCTGAGTCCGAAAAAGTATAAAACAATCCAAAGGAGAACTCTGTTAAACTAGGTGAACTAAGGTATTCATTTTTCTTAGTTGGTCGGAAAGGTCCGAAAAAGGGGTAAACTATCACCAGGCCAACGCTCCTTCAAAAGCAAGAAGAAACACTTTAGTTTTAATCAGTGTGAAAGAAGGAAAGGTCACTCGAAAAGTTCCATTTATTTACGAGAATGTAACTGCCAACAGTAAACACGATGCTTTGTTCTTAGAGTTTAGTGAGCATGGAAAAGACATAAAGCATGCTCAGAATCTTTTTCATGTTTAGGTCTAGAGCATGAAAAAGAGAAAACTAGGCTAAAAAAGGTTCCTTTTCCATAATTTTAGTCCTCCATGTCCAGAAAAGAGATAAACCAATGCCTAAAGATACTCTTCTATATTCTGAAGAAAATAGAGTGTTCATTTTTTCGTAAATAATCCACATGGTCTGAAAAAGAGATAACCTACCACCGATGTGGATGATTGTTCAATTTACCATAATGAGTCTGAACAAACAAGTTTACTCAGCTTTCCATTCAATTTTAAGGAGTTAGACTAGGGCTTAAATATAAATCCATATATTTCCCGTAAAGTTTTAACGAGTCTGGAAAAGTAAACTCACAGCCTCCTTACTATTTTTAACGAGCTCGAAGGAAAGAATAAAGAATGCTCCAAATGCAACGAGACGAGTGTTTGAGGTAGGAAAAACTAGTACCAAGCGCAAGGAACAGACCTAAGCTCAATCAAAGGAACATCAGCAAGATAAAGACACTTGGGGAACGCCTCCTCAAGGTAAAAGGTGTCAATTTGCAAAGGAAAAATGGTACAAGGTTGAGAGATGATGAGAGCATATATGCGGGCTTATACAACAAGATAAAAGAGTGGAGGCCACCATTAATATCATAATATCAATTAGGGTACATGAAAATGCAGTTATAGTTTGAACAACAAGGTGAGTTCAGTAAACAGATATGGATCTAGCTACAAATCATGTCTCCAAGAAACAACAACAGCATATCGTATTAAGAAGAAAATATCCAATGTAGGTCACTTTGGCAGAAGCACATGCGACTATGCTATCTTCTACAAAAGGTGTAGTCAAGGCAGAATCAACCGAAGAGGACTCCATAGTGTCAAGATCTGAGGGTTTATGAACAATAAGATTAACCTCAAAAGGAAAGAAAAAATCAATAGGGGAGGTAGAGTCTACAGAAACAAAATCAATCTCATAGGAGTTGAAAAATATAGAATAAAAATCAAGCTCATTGGGATTACTAACTTGTCATTCAAAAGGAGAGTCTAAAGACTCAAAAAGACCAGAATAAGAAGATCAATCAAATGGAAATACAAGCTTATGAAGCAAATTGGGGTTAGACTTAGTCACAACTAAACCAACATCCAAATTGTATCAAGGACTCTAGGAAGACCTCATTTGATTGAAGGAGACCATCCTAGATAGGACACATGTCTAAAATTTTAGTTGGATCAACAGTCTATATAGGGTGGATCACCTGGTCAAGTGTCGGAATCGAGTCCCTAGAAGGTAAACATGAACACAGAGGCTCCTCCTCAGTAGCAATTGAATGTAAGGGATATGAGGCCACATAGCTTACCCATGGCAGGGTAGTGTCTATTGAGACACATGGAATCAATAAAGGAAATAATTGGTCTCTAGTTAGGTCAGGAGAAGGATCAATAAAATCCAACTAATCGATAGTGACAATTTCTTTGTTATGATTAAAATACATCACATGAAAGAACATTCATACCATAGATTGCATGACATAGACATAATCACATCCAAGGAGCATATTGAAGTCCAAGGGGTCTTCTATCACCATGAAATCAACTAATACGGTCTTCCCACCCAAAGTAACAGATTTGTTTTTGAGAATTCCCGAGGCTATACTAGTTCTTCTATCAAAATCTAGTAACTGACTAGCAGTCGACACGAGGCTAGGAGATGCCATACCTCGCCAAGCATGATCAGAAAAGATACTAACTGAGGTTCCTTCATCAGCAATAAAATGAGTAATTGTGTACTGTACAACTTTGAACTTTATCTAGAAAGGTGCATTAGAAGGAAGGCGTGACTTAGCTAGGCAATCCCAATCAAAGAAAGCAATCTGAGAGCTTTGTGGGGGTTCATCTGAAATGAGTTCAGTGCCCCCTTGTTCAGTAAGTTCTGAACTAGCAATGAAGAAAATGTGACTAGTAGACACTTCACTCTCTAAAAGAAGAGTGGTATTGATCGACGATGGAATCGATTCCACTGCTTCATGGAAGTCACTCTCTGAAGGGAGAGTGGGATTTACCAAAGATTGCATTGGTTCAATCACATAAGGATAAATATTCGAAAGAAGAGTGGGATGAACCAAAGACTGGGAAGGTTTGACCACTAGATCAATCGAAGGTTGAGTAGTCTGTTGAGAAGCTTCGGTTTGTTCAAGAACACGATGGACTTGAAACCAAACTCTTCGTACCTCCACGATGGAAGGGCATTGATGAGTAAGGTGGTATCCTTCACAAAGCTTAAAAGGGAACTTGAGCTTGTGTTTTGAATGGTTAGTCTTTTCAATAGTGTCAACATGACTCGCAATTGCTGACTATTTTCCCTTAGCATGACCTATAGAGGCTGAGAGTTTTCCCCCAACATGACTTGTAGAGGCCTAAAGACTGGGTCCAACATGACTTGCAAAGGTTAGACAAGTTCCACCAACATGGCCAGCAGAGGTTGAATGATTAGTATAAACATGCTTCACATAGGTTGACTGTGTTCGCCCTTCTTATGTGTTTTCTTCCTATTCTTCCTTCTTTTACTCCTTTTATAACTGTTGGTTACTAGTATCAAAACTTTCATCGCATGAGGTAGAAGCAGGAGGATAAGTTGCTACAAGAAAAGCGGAAGCATTTTTTTGATTCCTTTGACATAAAGCACTTACTTGAGAAGCATCATGAGCATTAAGGATAGTTTGAGTGGAAAAAAACCACACTGGTATCCCTAGGGTGAATTCGAGCATATGAAAGTGGTCATCAAAGGGACACCAACATCCCCAGTGAGAGGAAAAGTACAAGGAGCTCCCAACATGGGTATCTCTTGGTTAGTGTCCATAGGGGTGTTAGCCATAGTTTCAAACAATAAGAAAAAGTATGAGGTCGACAGGAAACCAATAGTACAAATAACACACCACTAGAAAAAAAGAACTAAGTATTAAACCAGGAAAATAGAGGTACCTTCCAAAGGAAATTCTGGGATGATGAGGTCCTAGAACAAACCAGTGAAGGTAATATAGTAGTTACTTGGCGTCTCATGAAGAGTTATCTGGGTGCAAGTGCTGGAATCACCCAACCACCCTCCCAATTTTCAACCTAGGTTATCTTCCAATTCTACCCTAGGAGCAATGGAAATAGCCTTCCACTGCCACTTGTGTAAGATACTAGCAGACAAGATATTAAGGCTACCAAAATCATGAAGAAAGTTTGGTGAAACAGTCGTGAGTCCAGCCGATTCACATGGTAAAGGTAGCTAAGCATGAAACCTAATCAGTACCAAGCACCACACGGGGCTGGAAGGAGGTACAGAGTAAGTCCCCAACCGTGCAATAGCTCTGGTGCATGCTTTACTGAGAAGAGGAGGGGTATCTCTAACAGCTCAGTATCGCACTATCTCATGCTTGACTCCTATGTGAGAGGAATTTTCCAGTGTCTTTCTCAACAAAGTTGGATTTCCTAAAATATAGGCCAATGTGTTTGAGTTTGAAGTTTTGGGCACTTAAGATGTCCCTAACAAAAAACACTAGCCTAAACTAGTGTGTGTCGTCCCTATAAACAAACAGTTACTAATAAATTTTAGATATTAAACGTTCATTTTAAAGGGATGTTGATTACTCAAAGGGGGTGGCGAAGGTGAAACCAATGGTGTTTTGACTCAATGTTTAAACAATATGACTAAGCAAAGAAAAATGAAGTGCAAAAAGCAAAAACTACTTATCTTTCTTTTTTCAAACAAAAACTTGAAAACCACAAAAGAAAAACTTTTTTTAAGAACAATGATATGCAGTGCATTTAAGACCAAAACCCTAATCTACGTGCATATAAAACAAACATATGTTCTTTTCTTTTACAAATGAAAAAGAAAAACTACCAACATACTAATGTATGCAAATAACAAGAACAAAGCAAAATGACTCCTACTATACAACCACCAAACAGACTCTAGACTGCTTTAAAGTCAGTATAAACCCTACTTGGAAGCGAGTACTGCATAAGAGACAATTCAAATACTTTGGAATGGTAAATTTAACCAACAAGAAAAGAAGGAAAAAAAGACCAATAAGCTTCTAAAATCAGACAAAGATCACTAACAAAGGATGAACATAAACATGTGCCAAAATTCATTCCAAGCAAAGGGGGTGGGGGAAAAGGGAAAAGAGAAAACTCTAATGCTACAAAATTACTTACAACATAGATAAATATCACCTAACATAGATGATACTCCCTCCCTAGAGTCGTGCAGATGTAGAGGACCCTAAAATACCTCCTAAACAGCCCTCAAACGACAAAAAAGAGGAAAAAGCATTGTTTTAGTGGCATTCACAATTTTAATTAAGGTAGGTCATGAATGAAATATAGGTTGAAGGTAGTGTAGGTTGCAAAGACATCCAAAATTCACTGATTTTTATTCTGCAGCTCACGGATGTGTGGCAAAAAACACAAAAAGGGTCAAAAACTGACCTAGGAAGGCATGAGAGGTGTTCTATCATACTCCAAGGGTGTTCCTAAGTTGTAAGAAGGAACTAAAATGTTACTAAATAATGGAAAGAAGACAAAGAAACCCCAAACAGACAAGGCTCTCCCTAGCGGAGTCGCCGGTTTTGTTGTAGAGGAAAGTGTTCCTATTGCTGGGGGTGAAGAGGCCATCAACATACTAGGGTTGAAAGATAGATGCATATAGTTCTGCGAGTAAAGGTAAACAATATTCAAAGATTAGAATGGTTCATACCTTAGTCAAATGAAGTTTGATCCAAGAATCCCTTCAATCCTCTTCTTGTTCCTCTTGCTCCAAGAAACTTGCAAAACAAATTATACCTTCCACAAACCAATATGAACACATGTAAAACAATGATAATCAAAGAAATATGACACCCTAATCTGATTAACATAAACATATGATCATAAAAAGAGATTCAATATCCATTACTGTTATAGCTTATTTTACCACACTTGGTAGATCACATCTTTATGGCCTTCCATGTCCCTCTATATATTCCTTGGACCCCCTTTGCTCATATTGTACTTTGATGTCCCAAGAAAGTCCCCAAAAAACACCTGTTTACGCGTATACGCGACTTTTAAAGCAATATCCGCGTGTACAAGAAACTTTTGAGCCAAAACCTGCATACATCGAGAAACGTGCATAGAGCCAAACTTTTTTGGAGTTTTCCTCATAGAGTCCCGAATAACTTGACTCTTGGACTTCCATATGCCTTGAGAATGCTCGGACTCGACCCTCCATTGCCTATTTGGAGTGCTATATATTGAGCCTCTTGGATACATTGAAGGAGGAGAAATTAGAGAGAAAGGAAACTATAGTTCATTGTTGCCTCACTTGTTTATGCTTGAGTCTGCATCCCTTTGTCCCTTTGGATCACACAATGCTACTCTTCCCAAGCTTTCCTTTTCTTTGTAGTATTGCAATTGTGATGGAGGATTGAAGTGGTGGAGGACTCAATTTCTCGGGTTCGAAGAAGTGTCGGCAAAGCTTGTCACTATTGTATATCTTTTTTATTAATAGAAATATCCATTTCCTGTCCAATACATGTGCATAAATATGAATATTGTATTCATGGATGTATTTTATTGCTTATACATGATTTTTTATATATGCTAAAGTAGGCCTAACACTTTGATATATAGCATGGTTGTCTTGTTTGATGTTGTTGAGAGCAAATTGTGAATACAAGCGTGTTGGAAAAGCTCAATGTGGATGTACATCAACTGTCCGGAATAAGGTACGCTTCATATCCCTTAGTGTTAGATGTCTTTAATGCTTTTGCATATTGGAATGGATTGATTTCTGGTATCATTCAATCTATTGTGGTACACCCGAAGCCATAGGAATTTTCTCTCCTTAACAGAATTGGAGACTCCAATGGGGATGTTCCTTGTTTTTTCTTTGGAGATTGGGTTCACAATGTGCTTGAATTTCTCTCTATTCTCTGAGTTTCTATGCTGGGTCTAGAATCAGGTTTACCCTTTAGTGTCTGGTTGAAGTAATTTTGATCTTCACTTATCAATTTCCGCATCTTTCTTCTTGTACGTGAGTTTTTGCTTCACAGTTGCGTATACATGTGGGTTTCTTCTAAATTTCCATGTATATACGTAGTTTTTCTCTGAACAATCGTGTATGCCTCTATTTTGAGTTTGATTTGCATGATTAAGAGTTATTGGGTTAATTTTGGATGCTGCTGAGTCTTCTTGGATGTTGTTGGTGTCTGCATACTTCCTCTGTTTCTGACTAGTGACCCTTTTTATTTGCTTTTTGATTAGATGTTGTTCTTGTCATCTATTTCCTTTTTTGTTTTTGGATTAGTGCATTATATTTATTTTATCTTTGTGCCTTGTTTGGCTGCTGTATGTGAGTTGTTGCTGTTGTTTAGGAATAAACACCCTTATAACCTAGGGTCTGGGGTTACCAATGTACTTCTAAAACTTGCAGACAATCAGCTTTAAAGTACAAAAAGGAAATAGGAAGATATGTTGGACTCACCTTATTATCGACGATTGATCCAAGCTTTGTCTTCTCCCACTCTGATTCTCTCCAAAGCTTTCAGGGATGCACCTCCTTCACCTGCAAAGAAAAAATTCTCCAAGTACAAACTTATACATGTATATATGATAGGTTAGATAAACATTATATAAAGTGCTTAATCAAATATATTCATCAACCATGATACATGAAAGAGACTCAACACAAAGTTGGAAGAAGAATTCTCTTTATTAACAATTAGTGAATGAGATAAGTGTACAACCCAACGCCTGAAACAAGGACTCCTCTGCAACCAAAGGAATCTGAGTTCTACTGCTCCAAAGACTTCTGAAGATATACCACCAGCATAATTTTGCTCTCCAAGATTGATTCTATTAATGCCCTCCCCAAGGCCTCTATTTATACTTTGGGAAATAGAGAAGGTTCGAAGGTTGAGACAGTTGAGATAGTTAATGATTAGGGCTCAAATAATCTGCATTAATCATGTTTTATATTTTTTAATGTCGAATGGATGTGTACGCGACTATTGATATAGGAAACCTGCATATGACATGCGAGTTGCTTTAAGGGAAACCTACGTACAAATCTGTACGTAGGTTGCAATGAGAATAGTCATGTACAGTACATGGGTTGTCAACATACATAGTTGCGTATGTACGTGAGTTTCAATGGAGATAGTCACGTATGGAAATCAACACATAGAAAATTAAAATGGCATGTTGGTCAAAGGGTAAATGCATCTCATGTCATGCCCATCTATAGTGTTTAGGTAAACTTCAATCCTATAGTGTCCTTTTGTGTATTAACATATGGAAAGTTGGCACTCGAACGGAGAAGTTCCATTTGGGTTGATAACAAATGCCCCCTAATGTGTGAGGTCAGAGGGAAACGATGGCTGAAATACATTATAATAATTATCTTTGGAGAACTCAAAAGTCCAATGGAGCAGAGGTAGTACCTGAAACAAATACATAATAATGTCATATGCAAAGTCATATCTGAGGATGCTATGTTCAATATACTGGAACACTAGCTCCTTTACAATATTTGAGTACATCATATAGTACGGGTACAAGACCACGTATATTACAAAGATGGATTGAAGCCACAATATACAATAATGATGAGTCTTCAAAGATCTGGAAGCTGTGTAAATAGGTACAACATAGTCTTGTGCAACTTAGTCCATAGATAGGAAACTAAGGTCTTCATAAACAATCCCAAAGAACCAGTACAATCCAAGCCATGTGAATAGATGTTATTGAAGTCTAACATGGAGCGGATTCAACAGAATGTCAATCAATAGGTGATAATCGACAACTGAAGCAAAGGAATCCACCAATAATGAGAGTGAATCCTGAGGTACAATCATCAAAAATCTAGGTCGTCGTCGTCGGGAAGTGCTGATGCGGAACCATACTGTGATGAGGAAGGCAATAGATCCTCCAACGGATCACAAGAGTGACTAGGAACTGGGTAAAGGAAGGGAGACACAAGTAGGAACAAATATGACAATGATGGAATCAAGATATAGATTAGACACAGGGTTAAGTCCTTGAACAGTGAGCACGACACAGAGATGACCCAAGGCAGCTTTTTAACTTTACAGATAGAACAACTAGACTTATTTGTCATGTAGGAGTCATGATCAGATTCCCAAGGTAGAACTGACAAGAGGAGGAGTAAGAAACTCGAAGTAATAGTTGAACTGAAAGTTAACACTGAGACATGAGTATCGGAAAAAGCATAGAGTGCTTTGTTCAAGGATGACATGCTGCCACTAACTGAGAACCAAAAGAAAACTTCTTCCTTACCTTCCCTGTTAAATTTTAACAAGTCCAGGAAAGTCAACTAGGATCTCTCTTCATTCTTTGACAAGCTTGAAGATAAGAGGGAATAATGCTTGATAATGTCACTAATTCGTGGATTTTATGAGCCCGAACTAGTACATGCTCACTTGGTATTTTCATGTTTAGAGATTCTGAAAACTCCAAAGAAGACTCCAAGGGGGGCCTTTTTCGTCCAATTTAGTCTCCTGAGGTTGAAAAAGTATAAAACATACCACAAAAGAAATCTCTTAACTTCCGTAGAATAAAATGTGAACCTTTTTCGTACTTAGTCAAGGAGGTCTGAAAAAGGTTAAATTACCACCTACCCAACTCTCCTTCAAGAGTAGCATATAGCTTAAGTTTTACAAGTGTGAAGGAAAGCAAGATCACTCGGAAAGATCCATTTGAGTACGATAAATGGGGCTTACAACAATAAACTCGATGCTTTTTTCTTAGTGTTTAAAGAGCATGACAAAGACACAAAGTACACTCGGAATCTTTTTCATGTTTAGGTCCAAACACGAAAAAGAGAAAACTGAGCTCAAACCGGGTGTTCCTTTTCCGTAAATTTAGTCCCTTAGGTCCGGAAAAGTGATAAACGTGTACATGAGAATACTCTTCTCAATTCCGAAGAAAAGAGAGTGATCCTTTCTCGTATTAATCCACATGGTCCGAGAAAGAGATAACCTATCACCAATATGGATGCCCATTCACATATTCTTAACGAGCTTGAACAGACAAGTTAACTCGACATTCAAGTCTGTTTTTAAGGAGTCAAACCTGGGCCTAAAGAAACTCCATAAGGGCAGGGAGTCCTATAAAGGGATAGCTTGTAAAAAGAGACCAAAATGAGGCCCAATTTGGCATGAAAAATAGCTAAAAATATTCCCCTATACCTAGGACAGCTGCAGCATGAGTATCGAAAGATAAAATAGGTTCTAAATGGGGATACTCATGAGAGGAAGGCCCTATCCACGGAAGAACAATGGTAAAGACAAGGAGCTAATGGTTAAAAATGTTAGGATTATTAATCCTCCCTTGTCCAAATTTGGTCATATGTCTAAATCGGGAGTCATGTCTAAATTGGGAGTCCATCCAGTCTATTTATAGTCATTAACACCAGTGAGTCCACTTGACCTAATTGGGGCACATGTTTCAGTTACTAAAGTGTGGGGAACACTAATTGAGGCTCACTGCCACTAATTACACTTGATTGCATCAGTTTAGGAGCCTCCTAGACCAATCCCTACAATTTAGGAAGCCACTGGGAGTGCTGAAACCAACCAAGGTCAGTTCACTTCAGTTAATGACTAGTCAAGCTAAGTTAGGAGTCAGTTACATTCAGTTCTAGTCCTCTACATTCAGTTAGCGCTAGGTTTACTTGACTGAACACATGTGGGGTGCATTTCTCACCTACCACTGTTAGTTAACCTTAGTCAACACTGAATGTAACACTTGAGTTATGTTTTAGAGCTCCGATGAACTCTGGTTATGGTTTAGACAAGGTCAGTTAACTATTGAGTCCTCCGATAGTGATTTAGAAAAGGTCTTGGTTACCTATAGTCAAGTAGAGTCTAATCAATTTGAACTTCCTCATGTGGATTTGAATTTCTTGTGGCCATTAAAGCCATTGTACTTCATTGTAATTATCTATCTAATTACTCTTTGATTAATGAAAAGCATTCACAGCTGCAAGCCATTTTTGCACTGTTTCATTCTTCAATAACTGAGTAAATTGTGTGATCTATCATGTGAGTTGTGTGTTTGTCTACAGATCTATGTGCTCAATTTAATATGGTATCAGAGCCTCAGTGGACAAGGCACTTCTCCTCCTCAGATCTCCTACTGGATCATTTTTTTGTTTTGCAGGTACAACTTCGAAATGATTTCATCTTTGATGAGATAAGGTCTTTGTCGGGTGTCTATTGGGCTCGGTAAAGAGTGTTTTAGTAAGATTAACTGGCTGAATAAAAGTGATGGAGCTTTTGGAACATCCAGCACCATAATCATCCTTGATCCAAAAATATCGGCCTCCACTCTCTCTGATGAAGTTGTTCAAGATAAAGAAGAAGCAGAAGCTTCTACACAGTCAATTCGAATTGAAGACAGTCTCCATGCAGTGACTCCTCCTCCTGATGCTCCAGAAGTTCATGAGATATCTTATATATCATATTCTCATATTGCTGAAACAGAAGAAGACATTCAAATCTTTGATATTGAAGAAAAATTCTGCTGCACTTCCATGCAAACATTCACCCGGTGATTTTCCTTTAAATTCTGTGCAAAATTTACTAGTAATTGCTTCCGAAAGTGAAGAGAAATTTGATTTTCCTCCCTCTAATGTTGCTGCTGGTGTGCAAATATGTGATACCTTGGATATTTTGGAAGAAATATCAGATTACTAGAGTGATCCATTCGCTCCCCATGATCTATATTTTCCAGCAAATTCCTGCAGGATTGCATGCACCAAAATTCAGAATTTTGAAGAAGAAGAAAGTTGTGCATCCACCGTCTCGGTTAACCATTTATTTGAATCTGATATTAACCTTATTGGATCTTATATGATATTATTTAGATATGATCTGATATTTCTTGGTTTAATATATCAAATTCATAAACTTTCAGTACCACTTGTAGTTGTTCTCATCAACGGTGTGAAGAAACAAGTACCACAAGTCTCCTACAAAATTGTTGCTAGGGATTTGATTCCATTTCACAGTTTTGGATATGTTTTGAACCTATTTAGATATAATTTAATTTCTGATCTAATATTATTTGGTTCACATTTTAAAATCCAAAATCCTTCAGTCATGCTTGTAGCTGCTCTCACCAATTCTGGTGTGAAAAATCAAGTACCGCACTTTCTCTTCAAAACTGCTGATAAGGATTTGGTGTTAGTTTCCTCATATGAGGTTGCTGATATTTTATTATGTGATTCATTATATATTTCAGAAGATATATTAGACTATGGAGCTCAAGTATTCGCTCTCAACAGTCCCAGTGCTTCTCTACCATTGATCACATGCTCATCTCCTCACAGAACTAGTAAAGAGGAAGATTTTCTGCATCCGCCTGGACACCTGCTCCTAACACTTGGGGATGTTCTTACCACTCATGGTTTGCTGTTCATGGATGCAACATATCATTTTATTGAGTTTTCCTCACATTCTCTGAATTCTCAAGAACCTTTTCTCACTTTTCAGTTGACTTCAGTTGCTCTACATGGGTCCAGTCTTCATCCGGCAGTTGTCTATATTTCTGATTTAGTTGAGCATATCATTCTTATTCCAAAGAGGAAGATTCCTCCAGACATAATGATGTAGAGGTTCACATGCCAGGACCCAGGATACCTGTGCACAGAAGAACCAGATTGATCCTGATTCTACCTGCTTAATTAGAGGGGGGGGTTTTTTCCCATGTGGTTTTTTCCCCAGCACCTTGTTTTTGAGCAGTTACTTTACTTTACTTGATGTAATGGGTGACCTATGGTCTTATTTACCAGGGCCCACAGATTTTCCAAGTTATCATTTAGGGGGGGTGTTAGGATTATTCTCGCTTGTCCAAATTTGGTCATATGTCTAAATCGAGAGTCATGTCTAAATCAGGAGTCCATCCAGTCTATTTATAGTCATTAACACCATTGAGTCCACTTGACCTAATTAGGGAACATGTTTCAGTTACTAAAGTGTGGGGAACACTAATTAAGGCTCACTGCCACTGATTGCACTTGATTGGATCATTTTAGGAGCCTCCTAGACCAATCCCTACAATTTAGGAAGCCACTGCGAGTGCCGAAACCAACCAAGGCCAGTTCACTTCAGTTAATGACTAGTCAAGCTAAGTTAGGAGTCAGTTACATTCAGTTCTGGTCCTCTACATTCAGTTAGCACTAGGTTTACTTGAATGAACACATGTGGGGCACATTTCTCACCTACCACTGTCAGTTAACCTTAGTCAACACTGAATGTAACACTTGAGTTATGTTTTAGAGCTCCGATGAACTCTGGTTATGGTTTAGACAAGGTCAGTTAACTATTGAGTCCTCCGATAGTTATTTAGACAAGGTCTTGGTTACCTACAGTCAAGTAGAGTCTAATCAATTCGAACTTCCTCATGTGGATTCGAATTGCTTGTGGATATTAAAGCCATTGTACTTCATTGTAATTATCTATCTAATTACTCTTTGTTTAATGAAAAGCATTCACAGCTGCAAGCCATTTTTGCACTATTTCATTCTTCAATAACTGAGTAAATTGTGTGATCTATCATGTTATTTGTGTGTTTGTCTACATATCTATGTGCTCAATTTAATATGGTATCAGAGCCTCGGCAGACAAGGCACTTCTCCTCGTCAGATCTCCTACTGGATCGTTTTTTTTGTTTTGCAGGTACAACTTCGAAATGATTTCATCTTTGATGAGACAAGGTCTATGTCGGGTGTATATTGGGCTCGGTAAAGAGTGTTTTAGTAAAATTAACTGGCTGGTTAAATTACCACCTACCCAACGCTCCTTCAAGAGTATCATATAGCTTAAGTTTTACGAGTGTGAAGGAAAGCAAGATCACTCGGAAAGATCCATTTGAGTACAAGAAATGGGGCTTACAACAATAAACTCGATCCTTTGTTCTTAGTGTTTAACAAGCATGACAAAGACACAAAGTACACTCGAAATCTTTTTCATGTTTAGGTCCAAAGCACGAAAAAGAAAAAACTGAGCTCAAACCGGGTGTTCCTTTTTCGTAAATTTAGTCCCTCAGGTCCGGAAAAGTGATAAACATGTACCTGAAAATACTCTTCTCAATTCCAAAGAAAAGAGAGTGATCCTTTCTCGTATTATTCCACATGGTCTGAGAAAGAGATAACCTATCACCAATGTGGATTCCCATTCACATATTCTTAACGAGCTTGAACAGACAAGTTAACTCGACAGTCAAGTCTGTTTTTAAGGAGTCAAACCTAGGCCTAAAGAAAGTCCATAAGGGCGGGGAGTCCTATAAAGTGATAGCTTGTAAAAAGAGACCAAAATGAGGCCCAATTTGGCATGAAAAATAGCTAAAAATATTCCCCTATACCTAGGACAGCTGCAGCATGAGTATCAAAAGATAAAATAGGTTCTAAATGGGGATACTCATGAGAGGAAGGCCCTATCCACAGAAGAACAATGGTAAAGACAAGGAGCTAATGGTTAAAAATTTTAGGATTATGAATCCTCCCTTATCCAAATTTGGTCATATGTCTAAATCGGGAGTCCATCCAGTCTATTTATAGTCATTAAGACCATTGAGTCCACTTGACCTAATTGGGGCACATGTTTCAGTTACTAAAGTGTGGGGAACACTAATTGAGGCTCACTACCACTGATTGCACTTGATTGCATCAGTTTAGGAGCCTCCTAGACCAATTCCTACAATTTAGGAAGCCACTAGGAGTGCCAAAACCAACCAAGGTCAGTTCACTTCAGTTAATGACTAGTCAAGCTAAGTTAGGAGTCAGTTACATTCAGTTCTAGTCCTCTACATTCAGTTAGCGCTAGGTTTACTTGACTGAACACATGTGGGGCGCATTTCTCACCTACCACTGTCAGTTAACCTTAGTCAACACTGAATGTAACACTTGAGTTATGTTTTAGAGCTCTGATGAACTCCGGTTATGGTTTAGACAAGGTCAGTTAACTATTGAGTCCTCCAATAGTGATTTAGACAAGGTCTTGGTTAGCTACAGTCAAGTAGAGTCTAATCATTTCAAAATTCCTCATGTGGATTTGAATTGCTTGTGGCTATTAAAGCCATTGTACTTCATTGTAATTATCTATCTAATTACTCTTTGATTAATGAAAAGAATTCAAAGCTGCAAGCCATTTTTGCACTGTTTCATTCTTCAATAACTGAGTAAATTGTGTGATCTATCATGTGAGTTGTGTGTTTGTCTACAGATCTATGTGCTCAATTTAATATGGTATCAGAGCCTCGGCAGACAAGGCACTTCTCCTCGTCAGATCTCCTACTGGATCATTTTTTTTGTTTTGCAGGTACAACTTCGAAATGATTTCATCTTTGATGAGACAAGGTCTCTGTCGGGTGTTTATTGGGATCGGTAAAGATTTTTTTAGTAAGATTAACTGGCTGAATAAAAGTGATGGATATTTTGGAACATCCAGCACCATAAGCATCCTTGATCCAAAAATCTCAGCCTCCACTCTCTCTGATGAAGTTGTTCAAGATAAAGAACAAGTAGAAGCTTCTACACAGTCAATTCGAATTGAAGACAGTCTCCATGCAGTGACTCCTTCTCCTGATGCTCCGGAAGTTCATGAGATCTCTGATATCTCATCTTCTCATATTGATGAAACAGAAGAAGACATTCGAATCTCTGATATTGAAGAAAAATTATGCTGCACTTCCATGCAAACATTCACCGGTGATTTTCCTTTAAATTATGTGCAAAATTTACTAGTAATTGCTTCTGAAAGTGAAGAGAAATTTGATTTTTCTCCATCTAATGTTGCTGTTGGTGTGCAAATATGTGATACCTTGGATATTTTAGAAGAAATATCAGATTACCAGAGTGATCCATTCGCTCCCCATGATCTATATTTTCCAGCAAATTCCTGCAGGATTGCATGCACCAAAATTCAGAATTTTGAAGAAGAAGAAAGCTGTGCATCCACCGTCTCGGTTAACCATTTATTTGAATCTAATATTAACCTTATTGGATATGATATGATCTTATTTAGATATGATATGATATTTCTTGGTTTAATATATCAAATTCATAATCTTTTAGTACCACTTGTAGCTGTTCTCATCAACGATGTGAAGAAACAAGTACCACAAGTCTCCTACAAAACTGCTGCTGGGGATTTGATTCCATTTCACAGTTTTGGATCTGTTTTGAACCTATTTAGATCTGATTCAATTTCTGATCTGATATTATTTGGTTCATATTTTAAAATCCAAAATCCTTCAGTCATGCTTGTAGCTGCTCTCACCAATTCTGGTGTGAAAAATCAAGTACCGCACTTTCTCTTCAAAACTGCTGATAGGGATTTGGTGTTAGTTTCCTCATATGAGGTTGCTGATATTTTATTATGTTATTCATTATCTATTTCAGAAGCTATATCAGACTATGGATCTCAAGCATTTGCTCTCAACAGTCCCAATGCTTCTCTACCATTGATCACATGCTCATCTCCTCACAGAACTAGTAAAGAGGAAGATTTTTTGTATCCGCCTGGACACCTGCTCCTAACACTTGGGGCTGTTCTTACCACTCATGGTTTTCTGTTCATGGATGCAACATATCAGTTTCTTGAGTGTTCCTCACATTCTTTTAATTCTCAAGAACCTTTTCTCACTTTTCAGTTGACTTCAGTTGCTCTACATGGGTCCAGTCTTCATCCGGCAGCTGTCTATATTTCTGATTTAGTTGAGCATATCATTCTTATTCCAAAGAGGAAGATTCCTCTAGACATAATGATGGAGAGTTTCACATGCCAGGCCCCAGGATACCTGTGCACAGAAGAACCAGATTGATCCTGATTCTACCTGCTTAATTAGAGGGGGGGATTTTTTCCCATGTGGTTTTTTCCCTAGCACCTTGTTTTTGAGCAGTTACTTTAATTTACTTGATGTAATGGGTGACCTATGGTCTTAGTTACTAGGGCCCATAGATTGTCCAAGTTAGCATTCAGGGGGGGTGTTAGGATTATTAATCCTCCCTTGTCCAAATTTGGTCATATGTCTAAATCGGGAGTCATGTCTAAATCGAGAGACCATCCAGTTTATTTATAGTCATTAACACCATTGAGTCCACTTGACCTAATTGGGGCACATGTTTCAGTTACTAAAGTGTGGGGAACACTAATTGAGGCTCACTGCCACTGATTGCACTTGATTACATCAGTTTAGGATCCTCCTAGACCAATCTCTACAATTTAGGAAGCCATTGGGAGTGCCAAAACCAACCAAGGTCAGTTCACATCAGTTAATGACTAGTCAAGCTAATTTAGGAGTCAATTACATTCAGTTATAGTCCTCTACATTCAGTTAGCACTAGGTTTACTTGACTGAACACGTGTGGGGTGCATTTCTCACCTACCACTGTCAGTTCACCTTAGTCAACACTGAATGTAACACTTGAGTTATGTTTTAGAGCTCCGATGAACTCCGGTTATGGTTTAGACAAGGTCAGTTAACTATTGAGTCCTCCGATAGTGATTTAGACAAGGTCTTGGTTACCTACTGTCAAGTAGAGTCTAATCAATTCGAACTTCCTCATGTGGATTCGAATTGCTTGTGGCTATTAAAGCCATTGTACTTCATTGTAATTATCTATCTAATTACTCTTTGATTAATGAAAAGCATTCACAGCTGCAAGCCATTTTTGCACTGTTTCATTCTTCAATAACTGAGTAAATTGTGTGATCTATCATGTGAGTTGTGTGTTTGTCTACATATCTATGTGCTCAATTTAATATGGTATCAGAGCCTCAGCGGACAAGGCACTTCTCCTCCTCAGATCTCCTACTAGATCATTTTTTTTGTTTTGCAGGTACAACTTTGAAATGATTTAATCTTTGATGAGACAAGGTCTCTGTCGAGTGTCTATTGGGCTCGGTAAAGAGTGTTTTAGTAAGATTAACTGGCTGGTTAAATTACCACCTACCCAACACTCCTTCAAGAGTAGCATATAGCTTAAGTTTTACGAGTGTGAAGGAAAGTAAGATCACTCGGAAAGATCCATTTGAGTACGAGAAATGGGGCTTACAACAATAAACTTGATGCTTTGTTCTTAGTGTTTAACGAGCATGACAAAGAGACAAAGTACACTCGGAATCTTTTTCATGTTTAGGTCCAAAGCACAAAAAATGGAAAACTGAGCTCAAACCGGGTGTTCCTTTTCCATAAATTTAGTCCCTTAGGTCCGGAAAAGTGATAAACCTGTACCTGAGAATACTCTTCTCAATTCCGAAGAAAAGAGAGTGATACTTTCTCGTATTATTCCACATGGTCCGAGAAAGAGATAAACTATCACCAATGTGGATGCCCATTCACATATTCTTAATGAGCTTGAATGGACAAGTTAACTCAGCAGTCAATTCTATTTTTAAGGAGTCAAACCTGGGCCTAAAGAAACTCCATAAGGGCGGGGAGTCCTATAAAGGGATAGCTTGTAAAAGGAGACCAAAATGAGGCCCAATTTGGCGTGAAAAAAAGCTAAAAAGATTCCCCTATACCTAGGACAGCTGCAGCATGAGTATCGAAAGATAAAATAGGTTCTAAATGGGGATACTCATGAGAGGAAGGCCATATCCATGGAAGAACAATGGTAAAGACAAGGAGCTAATGGTTAAAAATACCATAGTCTGTGATCAGAATGTTAATTGCTATTTTTAAGATGGAATAGGTATAAATGCAAAATGCATGTGAAACGACAAAAAACCATCCTATATGAGCAAAAAAACATCTTAAAAAGATGATAAACCTGTTACAAGGAAAAAATATATGGTATTAGTTTTTATCAACTATGAACTATAGGGAAAAAACCCACTTAAAAAAATAAATTTTCTATAAATAGTTTAAAACTTGAATAAAACTCACCATTTGCATTTTTAGCCAGAAAAGACAAGTTTTCACCTCTACCTTCAACTGCTCAATGTGGACAATCCAGTGGACCATTTCCAAATCCGCAAGTGTCAGGTAATACTATACTCCATGATCTTCAATTTGATCCAAGCAATTATCAAAATTAGGCCCTAATTTCATGTTTTTAAGCGTCCTCAACAAAGCAACGCTGTGTACGTGGGTTGGCTATATTGAAAGTCATGTACACATGTTCTATACGCAGGTTTCCCGAAGGACAGTTGCATACAGTATGCAACATGCCTTAATAGACAGTCGTGTACGCTGTGTGAGGGGAAAAAGAAGCATATGGGGTCAAAATTTCAAAATTTTATATGAAACTAAATGTTTTCAATTGCTTGTTTACCAGGTTGAAAGATGGTGCTTGAGTGGAGGGAGTGTGGACATGAAGATATGGACCAAGAAGCACTCCAAAATTCCCCCACCATGAATGTTTTATGTTCAAGTGGGTTGTTAAATTTTTTCTGTACCTCACCTATGCAGGCCAATGTCCGCCTCTTAGAGTTCCTGATCAATTATTGGGATGATGATTTGGGCATGTTTGACCTTCAAGGTGAGTCCTTGGAGATTGCTTCAGAGGATATCTATTTCATTGCCAGTCTATCACAATGGGGAGCTCCGGTAAACTTGGAAGGCACCGGCAGAGGCGGTGACCCTCTAAGTGTCCAAAACTACATTGATATATACGGTGCACCAGGCACACAAAAGATGGGTAGATGCATCCCTATTGTGCACATACGTGATCTTCCTCTACAGGTATTGACAAGTACAATAGTGAGGGTTGCAGGGTCATCTTCACTTCACCTTGCAACACGGAACCAAATGAGACTAGCAGTAGATTGCATGAAGGGGGCCCTATATGATTGATGCTTGGGAGTGATCCCGATTATGAGAAAACAACTCTCTAACTACAAGAGAGGCAGAAGGAAGAATTTTGGATATTCTAGCATACTAGTAGCCTTCTTCTTTGAGAGAGTGTCAGGATTGAGCCCTGCAGTACCTTTGCCAGTTCGTTCTCCTGGTCAACCTAGGCTAAGTAGATGGGGAGATATCTTCCTCCACCATGGAGGTGGTGGCTCAATGCAGAGTGTCTATGATGATGATTTCTACTTTTAGTGGGAGCGACAGTTGCCAGCACTGGAGTAGTTTCCATATGCTGGAATGGATTTCCGGGGTGATGCAAACCTCGTCCTCCCTCCAGGAGGAGCATGGGGAGAGTGAGGTAATTTTAATTTTTTTATGAATTTTAAAATATAGAGATATATACATATGTATAAGAGTTCTAATCCTATTAAAATGTCAAAATGAAGATATTGCACCAGTATGCCCTGAAGGGCATCCACACATGTATGTGCGTCCTATCTTGGGAGAAGACTAGGGGCTGATTAGGGTTCTTGAGGGGAAGCTAGCCAGGCTTACCCAGAGAGTACCCACCTTATGGATTGAGCGCATCCCAGCCATCATGCAGGAGTTTGTGGTTGGTCTACTACCTGTCTGGATACGCCTTCTGAGGTGGGTAGCCAGAGAAGTATTACTATACATAGATGTTGTTGAGGCTGCTGAAGCCGAAGAGGCTGAAG
Organism: Pseudotsuga menziesii; assembly: GCA_001517045.1. Classification (NCBI taxonomy): domain Eukaryota; kingdom Viridiplantae; phylum Streptophyta; class Pinopsida; order Pinales; family Pinaceae; genus Pseudotsuga; species Pseudotsuga menziesii. The sequence goes on from LPNX010851118.1 coordinate 127,271, forward strand.
AAGCCAGAGTACAGGGTGGTCCAACTTAGATCTAGGGCATTTGATGGAATTTGATCCATATTTTGTATATTTTTGTATATTATACAGTTATGACTGCATCTGAGGATCAGAGACTCAACCTATCTATATGAACAAATATTCGCACACACACACATATATATATGTATTGCCGGTTTATTTACAAATGTTTTTTATGTGTTTGTTGTATATTTTTATGAAAAATGTGTTAAATGACAATCCAAGATGTAATTAGCATATGCATCAGTTAATGAATTTTGATTCCTTGGAATATGATTGAATGTAATGAACTCAAAATGTCTTTCCAATAACCTAACTTGCATAAACTGACGTAATAGAATAGGGTTTTGCACCTGATAAGCCCAATTGAACTGGGAAACAACTAGTTGAGAGTCCATTCGAACTTCCAGCTGAGTGATACCATGTGACAAAGCATCCCATAGAAGCTTAATGATGGCCTTATATTCAGCCACATTATGGGAAGCAGGACCTAAGCAAGTGCCTATTGAGGAAACTAACTGTCCTGAGGGCGAATAAATGACCCATGCAGCTGAAGCTAAATTACAAGTGTGGCGACTGGCACCATCAGCAAAACCTACGAACCTCTCGGAAGACATCTAAAACAACCAGGAGATGGTATAAAACACACAAACTGAAAAACTAGTGTACATAAAAATACATACAATAAAATACAAGAAAAAGTGCTAAGCCTAAGCATAGTACTTTTTTAGGTAGAGCCCATTTCTAGGCTCATCCAGCTTATTCCCATCAAAATCTATCAATTCATATGCGCCTTTCTTTAATACTTTTGACACGATATAAGGTCCTAACCACATAGACCTGAACTTTCCTGCCCCCAAGGGTTCTTCGTCTTAGTCCAAGAGCAAAACAAGTTCTCCCTCAGAGAAAATTCGAGGCTTGACCGATTTATCATATTGGATTTTGACCCTATTTTTATGAGCTTGGTTTGCTATCAGTGCATCTCCACGCTGTTCATCAAGGTGTTCTAAATGTAATAGACGTTCTTCAAGCTCAATCATATCTAGTAACACATGAATAGCAATTTTTAAAGACGGGATTTCACATTCAATCGGGGTAACAACTTCCACTCCATGGATGAGTTGGAAGGGGGAGAAACCCGTAGTAGTTTTTACATTGGTTCGATACGCCCAAAGAGCAGGGTATAGCATGATATGCCAATTTGAATGGGCTGCATTAATAGTACATTTGAGGATAGTTTTCAAAGTTTTATTGACAGCCTCGACCTAAACATTGGCTTGAGGATAGAATGAGGATGAATGTTCCTATCTAAATCCTAGCATAGTGGTCAGTTCCGTCATCATGCTATTTTGAAAATGATTTCCATGGTTAGTGACAATCACCTTGGGTATACCAAATCGTGCTATAATTTGATTGAACATGAAAAAAGATGCAGTTTCCTCGTCAGCTCTAAAGGTGGGCATTGCCTCTGCCCATTTCGTAAAACAGTCCATAGCGACAATGATATATTTGTACCCCCCAGCCAAGGCTGGGTCACATGTCACGTAATCAATCCCCCACTTCATGAAGGGGCCCACCGAGATAATAGGAAATAATGAAGCGGGATGTGACTGCATTTTCCTGGTATAAATATGACAAGGATGACAGCGCTTCACTGCTTCCACACAATCTTTAAAGATTGTGGGCCAGAAATAACTGGCATGTAATATTTTTTGGGCCGTTGTTAACCCAGATAAATGACCCCCACATGCTCCACTATGGGCATCATTTAGGACAATCTCCGCTTCCTTGTGGGTCAAACATCAACGCAAAATGGAATCTACCCCCCTACGATATAAAGTATCTCCTATGATTAGGTAGTTCTTGGCATGTAAGTGTAGTTTACGTCATTCTTCCCGCGAGAAAGATGCAGGATACTTCAAAATCTGGAGATAGATAAGTATATCTCTGTACCAGGGATTAGAGGTGGAAATCAAAACGATGTGCTCATCTGGGAATGAGTCTTCTTCAATAGCTACATATTCATCTACTGGAAATTCTGCAATAAGTTCAGCAAAAACTAAGGATTTTTTGGATTTGGCGGACTAAAAATCCAAGTCAAACTCTTGGAGAATGACTATCCATTTGTTGAATTTTCCTCCAACTATTCGTCGAGACAAAACATATATCGAAAAGGATTAACATCTGCCACTACCATTGTAGTCCTTAGTAGATGTAGTGACATAACCTCTGAACAGCATAAACAGCTGCTAAGGCCAACTTCTCGACGTGGGAGTACCTCAGTTCAGGTTCGGCTAAAGCACGACTAAGATAGTAAACGACATGCTCTTGGAGCCTATTGTCCTCTTGGACTAGGACCACCCCTATGGTCGACTCAGACGCGGCCAGATACAATATAAAATCCATAGAGTAATCTGGCGGACGCAATAATGGTGCCGACAACAAAGATTTTTTCAATGCCTTGAATGTGAGTTGTGCAGTTTCATCCCATACAAATGGGGTGTCCTATTTTAGCAGGTGCATGAAACCCTTAGTAATCTTGGCATAGTTTGCAATGAAACGTCAAAGAAAATTGGAATTTCCCTGCAGGCTCTGAAGTTGCCTGATAGATGAGGAGGAGGCAAATTTTCAATGGCCTCAACTTTTAACAGATCCACCTAAATACCTCTATTAGAAATAATGAATCTGAGCAATATCCCTGACTCGACACAGAACACACACTTGTGGGGATTCAAGCGAATTTTATAGTATCTGTATCGTTCAAATATCAAATGTAGGTGATCTAGATGGTCAATCCTCTTACGAGAATGTGCAATTAGGTCATCAAGTTAAGGTTCGACAATGGCTTTGATATCATGAAAGGAAAAATTAATTACCCGCTGAAAGGTTGCCCTAGCATTTTTCAATCCAAAGGGCATTTTTTTGTACGTGAAGGCACCCCAAGGACAAATGAAAGCAGTTATATGTTGGTCTTCCGGTTTTATTTGAATTTGATTATATCCAGAGAAACCATCCATAAATGAAAACACTTTACTTCCCATGCAAGCATCAATAATTTGATCTATAAATGGCATTGGATAGTTGTCCTTAGGACAGGCTTTGTTCAAATATCTGAAATTAGTACAGACACGTATGGTCCCTTGCTTCTTATAAACATGAATAGGGTTGGATACCCATTATGTCTAAGCTATGGGATAAATAAAACCGGCTTTCAGCAATTTTTCCACTTCAGCCTTCATTGCCGCCGCTTTACATGGGTTGACAAGTCTCAACTTTTGCCAAACAGGTTTAGCGTCAAGGTATGTTCGGATCTCATGCTTGAATATAGATGGATCAATGTCTGGCATCTCCTCATATGACCAGCCAAAAATGTCATGGAACTCCTTAAACAAGGCGGTATAAATGGAAATCTCCTCAGGAGAGCAGTTTGCGCTGATATGTATATTTTCCACAATGTCAGTATTTATAGAGATGTTGATAGGGATAGTATCAGAAATATTTGCCATATTCCCCTCAGCAAACATTCCTTCCCTGAGTAAGGGATTAACGGGCCTATCAACATCATCTGTCAGTCTCACATGAAACTCTTGATTCTCTATCTTGCTTAGCTCTAGAAGAAAATAGGATCGATGGTGAAGATCTTCATAGATCTTATCTCATCTATACATGGCTTCCAGAATGGCTTCATCAGAAGGTAAAACCATATCTAAACAATCCATCGAATGCAAAGAGTTTTCTGCCCAAGCAGGCAAATAGACTTCTTCCAATTCCTCTGAGACTAAGAGTGGAACCGGAATGGGATCAATAGTGGTTTGTGTGATAGCTTGATAAGCTACTTCCACTGTCGATAGGGGAAATTCAGGTTCGTGGTGGGTAGGGAAAACCCAAGGATCAATCCTATCAACAACCATAGCAATGAACTTTCCCACACTAGGAGAACCTATATAATTAATAGGAGCTGGAAGATTGAATGTGCCCATCAGTGATGCATACATTCCAGCCCCTAAGCTTTGTGCAGCAGGTTTGACCTGATTAACCAATGGCACAGCGGACTCATTAGACTCCATGCGGTCTTTTCAAGTAAAATCGAGTAGGTCAACAGTAACCAACTTCCCTTCGTGTGGAAACACTACCACCCGAAGGACGGCCGATGCAATAGTAGACATGGAATAAGTCCAAATTCTTCCCAAAAGCAAATTATAGCCCAAAGGTGCATCAATCACCTCCACCTCAACAGACACCGTTTTCCCTACCAGCTTAATTTCAAAAGCCAGTAGGATACCATGCGAACAGAATGATCTTCCGTCAAAAGCAGTAAGCAGGGTGTTTGACTAGACCAACTCTGGGGATCCAAGAGCTTTCCAACATGACAAGGACATAACACATGTAGAAGCACCCTCATCAATAACTTCCCTTCCAATGGTCTTTCCACCATGGATGACATCTATTGATAAGGCTACATGGTAAGGTAGGTGAATTTTGACATCAGATAAGTGAAATTTTGCCATGAGGCTTGATGAGCCCATACTTCCTAAGGCTGCTAAGAGTGCATCCCGCTGGGAGGGACAACTCTGTAACACCTCTAAAGCCGACATTGCACAAGCTGTCTGGGCCAAGTCTTCAACCACGGAGTAGTTGGATGTAACCCTATCATTAGGATTATGCAGGGTCTTCTTAAAGACACCTTTCGGTATCTTGGGCATAGTTTCAACAAGTTTCTCGATCATGAGAGGGTTAGAAGTTTCACCTATAGAATTACCCTTCTTAGAGGTCTCTTTTTCATAGTTCTTGTTCCTGGTCTGTAGCAAATTTGAAGATCGAACCATGTTGATATAATTGGGGTCAGGGGCATTTGGGGTTCCCCCTACTGCATTCGAAGCTGAAGCAGAATTTTTCCCTTGGGGAAACGGATCCTTCAGGACAGCTGGTTGTTTAGCTTTTAACATCTTCTGGGCTTGTTCCATAAGGACAAAGATGGGTGAGGTGATCCTCATGGCATAACTTACATGGGAATTTCACCTTTTTATTTTATTTCTTTCCCCCATCAGCATTATTTGTGGGTTTCTGCTTGTTTTGATTTCCCTCTCCTTTATTTCCTCTCTTCTTTTTCCCACCGGGCTACTGATTTCCCTTCTGAGAGGTCTGTGTAAAAACATTATCATTTTGGGGTGAGGGGGAAGCCTTTGCTACGTCCACCATAGAATGTTTAACAGACAGCTGATGGAGCTGTTTGGCCAAAGATTCTACAGTGGCAGAATTAACGGACCCAACCACACCATCGGCATGGTGTCTAGGCTTAGGTTTCTCTGCATCTTGTGTTGGCCTTGGTGCCTTAGGGATAATCTCATACAAGATCCTAGACTGAGAGTAAATAAAATCAAGTTGCTAGGCCCTAAGGATAGCTTCTTCCTCACTCGTCACTCCTGAAGTAGATACGTCCATAGATATATAAGGCAATAGTGATTTAAGGAACCATTCTAGTAAGAACTCGGGAGGAATAGTGGCCTTAATAAGGCTCTTCTGCCTCCTCCATTCTTGGATGTGATCCGAGATATGAGTAGCCTTGTTCTTCCTGAAGATAGACAACAATTCTGTTCCAAAATCATATCAGACAGGAAGCTAAAAGTGGCTAAGGAAATCGTTAGCCAAGTCCCAAAAACTACTAAACGTAGTAGAAGGCAACTCAATGTACCATTTTGCTACAGTACTCATCAATGTTCTTTGGAACAGCCTCAACCTAACTGAATCTTCATTCAGTGAGTTGGAAGAGCACCATAAATGAAAAGTGGTGGCATGAGGCCCAGGATCTTCACCAACTTTGCCTTAAAATTTTGGGATGTCCGAGGGCAACTTGGTGGGTACATGCGGCTAGGAGGGATCATGCCTCACCAGGTCATTCATCAATTTAAACAAATATGGCAAATTTAACGTTGCTAGGAAAGGAAGCTTAGGTTGAAGCAGAGCACTAAAAGTACCAGTTTGGGGATTAGAGGGACTTGCCCCCAAATTGCCATATGTAAAGGTGGGGTTACCCCTAGCCGCTAGTTGGGAAGTGGATGGATTACTTTGAAATGGAATCCATCCATAAGCCATAGGATTGTTGGTATAAGGTGCAGTATAAGAGGTTCTGCTGCCCCATTCAAAACTGGGGTTTGAAAAATAGGAGCAGGTATCCCTCCACTAAAAAGCGAAAAGGGAGAGCTCATGAACGGAGCAGAAACCGGGGTTTGGAAACTTTGACCATAAGGGTTAGTGCTTCCAAAATGCACCCCTACATAAGAGGGTGGTGAGCCTACATATGGAGTGGATGGGGGTATGTTCCCCCCATTCCAAGGAAATCCTTGGACAAAATCCGAGGATCCTGTCGGACCACTCTGGGTAGTGTGTGCAAAGGAGGTTGGAACTATAGGTACACTAGGAATCCCAGTGACCATACCACCAGAAGCACCTGCTAGGATTGGGGGAATCGGTGATTGGACCACTCGACTAGCTGGAGTTAATGGCGTAGTAGGTATGCTTAATCTAGGGGTACTTACCGAGGGAGGTAGAACCCCTTTAGCTAGGATGGATGAAATGAAAATGAAAGAATTCTCTCCTGCACTAGACATTATTCTGCCCATAGGGACACCAATAACGGGTGGATCAAAAGGACGAACCTGAATGATCACAAGATAATTTAAATTAGTCAGAGGTGTATTAAAATTCCTTGCAAACTCGTCAACCTGCAAGTATTCTATCTCAATTGTGTTCAAATTAAGATGGTTTACCCTAAGTTCCGGTTCACCCGGAACTTCACTGACTCCTATCGGTTCGAATGAACCATCTGTGTCCAATCTCTGCCTTTGAGGGGGAGGTGGAGGTTCAAATGTGATAAGAGGAGGAAGGTTTTGCAACCTTCATGACCTTCTGATAGGTTGGTCCTTCATGATTGTAAATTTGACAATTCAAACCCTAAGGTCAGCTAAAAATAGACAAACCACAGAGCAATCACTACGAAAAATCCTAAAGTCTCAACAATCAGCAAGGGTAAAATATATGCTTTCCCGAAGAAAGATGAAAGATATTTGCTTGGCATCCTTGAAGAGGTTCTTAGGAACAAGTGGAGGAATCACCCACTGCCCTCCTACACTTTCAACAAGGGTTAGCTTCCAAGTCCGCCCAAAGTGAACCAGAAATAGCCTTTTGGTTTACCTATGTATTAACCCTAGATGTCAAGAGACTAGAGGCTACCTTAACTATGCCAACAGTCTAGGGAGGACAGTCGCAAGCCTAATTCGTACACATGGGCAGAGTAGCTGAGCCCGAAACTCTGTCTAGGACAGAATCCCCAGATGCGTAAAAATCCTGGTTTACGTTTCGACAAGGAATTGGAGGGTTATCTCTTCAGTCCAATGCCTCCATGTGGCCTCGTGCTTGACTCCCATTTGAGAGGAGCTTCCCAGATACTATCGATAAAGAGAAGGATTTACCTATCGATTGGCCCACTATGTCTGAATTTAAATACTTATGGGGAGTTTACACTTCCTATCCCACAAGTCTAGCCTAAGCTAGTAGGTGTATGGCCCTAAAAATCAAAAATTACTAATGAATTTTAATTATTGTGTTCATTTTAAGAGCTATTTTTTACTCAGAAGACAAGTGGAGTGAAAGGCTATGATGTTTTTGACTCGATAAGAAATGTAAAAAACAATGGGTGTATACTTTCAAAGCAAATTATCACTACTTAAAAAACAAGCTTATATTTTTTTTATTTTTATTTTTTGTAAATGTAAACTGATGAAAATGCAATGAATAAAGAGAAAACTAAGACTATATTTTTGTAATTTTTGAGATTATATTTAAAAATTGAAAAAAAAACTATTGTATGCAAAGAAAATGCAAAATTTTCTAATGTTTTCTTTTCACTTTTCAAATTGCTCAAAGACTACTATGCACCTAAATGCACAATACTTGAGTATGCTTGAATAAACTAACTGTATAAAATAAGCAAAATGAATTAAAGCAGATTCATAAAACCAAAAAATAACCACCTAAGGAAGACTTGGAACCCTAGCTTGGGAAGGCACAATGAATAGAAATCACTGAACTCAAACAAAGGCAAGTGACAAACCAATACTATTCGAAAATAGAATGGAATATACAGTGTCTAGAACCCTGATCACTGATTCATACAATCAACACTTAAATCTATTACCCAACAGGAAAATCCACTTCAAGTTGCTAACAAACAGACAATCCAAACAATAAGAACTCAAGAGATTTACAAGAAAGCACAAGGTATGGCTAACAAGGTCATCAAACTCACAATGCAATGCTCATAAGGTATGCCACTCATCAAGACAAAATCTATAAAAGGACAGGGACAAGCAAACCCTAATCCAAAAAAATTTGTGCTCAGGCTTGTACGCGACTATGTACAAGGGTAACCTGCTTACTGTACACGACTGTGCTATAGAAAAACCCGCATACGTCGACCTATGTACGCGACTATGTGCAAGAGAAACCCACGTACAAGTATAAAATTTTCAAATAAAAAGAAAATTTTTAAAGTTCTTCAAACACCACTCTAAGCATGAACCAAGACAAGACACCACACACTGAATCAAGGCAAAGACTGAGCACTGATCTATAGAATATAACCCACAGCAGTCTGGGTTCCCCAGTGGAGTCACCAGTTCTGTTGTTCAGGAATAAACACCCTTATAACCTAGGGTCTTAGGTTACCAACGTACTTGTAAAAATTGCAGACAATCAGCTTTAAAGTACAGAAAGGAAATAGGAAGATATGTTGGACTCACCCGATTATCGATGGTTGATCCAAGCTTTGTCTTCTCCCGCTCTGCTTCTCTCCAAGCTTCCAGGGATGCACCTCCTTCACCTGCAAAGAGAAAATTCTCCAAGTACAAACTTATACATGTATATATGACAGGTTAGATAAACAATATATAAAGTGCTTAATCAAATATAATCATCAACCATGATACATGAAAGACACTCAACACAAAGTTGGAAAAACAATTGTCTTTATTAACAATTAGTGAATGAGATAAGTGTACAACCCAACTCCTGAAACAAGGACTCCTCTGCAACTAAAGGAATCTGAGTTCTGCTGCTCCAAATAATTCTGAAGATATACCACCAGCATAACTTTTCTCTCCAAGATTGATTCTATTAATTCCCTCCCCAAGGACTCTATTTATACTTTGGAAAATAGAGTAGTTTCGAAGGTTGAGGAGGTTGAGACAGTTGAGATAGTTAATGATTAGGGCTCAACTAATCTACATTAATCATGTTTTATATTTTTTAATGTTGAATGGATGTGTACGCTATTATTGATATAGGAAACCCGCGTATGACACGTGAGTTTCTTTAAGGAAAACCCGCATATAGATCTGTACGCGGGTTGCAATGAGAATAGTCGCTTACAGTACACGGGTTGTCAACATACATAGTCATGTATGTACATGAGTTTCAGTGGAGATAGTCGCGTATAGAAATCAACACATAGAAAATTAAAATGGCATGCTGGACAAAGGGTAAATGCATCACATGTCATGCCCATCTATAGTGTTTAGGACAACTTCAATCCTATAGTGTCCTTTTGTGTACCAACATATGGAAAGTCGGCACTCAGACGGAGAAGTTCCATTTGGGTTGATAACAGCTGCAGGGTCTGAGAGTTATAGAGTCTTTTGTTTCTTTTACATTAACTCATTTATTTTGAAAATACAAAAATATTTTATTTTTGGCATGTTTATGCATTTTTGCATTTTGCACTTGCATGGTACTTGCATTAGGTTTTCTTAATGAAGCTATAGTTAGGATTTCATATAGGAATGGTTGCATTATCATTTGAAGGAAAAGCATGCATCTCATGTAGTGGCTTACCCCGTTTTCTCATTTAAACAAAATTGCACTTGGCATTATTTGTTAGGTGTGCACATTTACTTTCACTTCTAAGTCATAACATCATTGGTTTTGTGGTCATTTACCTTTGAGTAATCACAACCACTAAAATAAATGATTAATTTAAAATCAATTACACATTTTTCTTTGATAGGGTACATCAACAAGATTAGGATTTAGAGTCTTGGAATAGTTCATTGTGAGTTAATTCTCCAAGACTACTAAACGAAACAAGTAGGTGTATGTCCAGGTGAGAAAGTGAAATCGTTGGTATAATTAGTGTTCTCAGGAGGCTCCTCTTACACAAGAGTTAAGCACGAGGAAACCTACATGATTGTGGTTGGGATATACTTTGACCACTTTCTGTGAGTTCCAGATATATTTCTAGGATCTTATTCGTATCTAGGGGCTTTTGAGGTACTGGTTGGTGCTTTCAAGCTTTGTGGTTTTCTACCCTACCCATATGGTAGATCTTGCCTACGAATGTCCGCATGAGCTTGGTTATATTGGGGTGACCTTATTTTCCTTACATATGTATCGTAGGGGGTACTTGTAAAGGTTATTATGTGAGTGTCCTAGCTAGTTAGGGTTCAGACAACACAGTTGCTTTATGCGTTGAAGTGAGGGCCACTATAATTGGTTACACACCTCCACTTGTAGTGTATGGGAGTCTGAAGCCTCTCCTAGGAGAGACATACATGCTGAATTTGGGAGCTCACATATCCTCCCCTTGGTTTGCTTGTATTTTGTTTGTATATTTTCTTAGGAGTGTGTTCTGTGTATGCTAGATTGCTTTAGGGTCTGTAATTATTTTGAGTATTTTTATTTTTGTTGAGTCCTCATGGATTCAGGAGTGGAATTTCTCTGTTCTCGATGTTTAGCAAGTCTTCCTCCTTATATGTCTCCTCCTCTTTCACAGAAGAGAACTAGATAGTCCAGGAGGACTGATACTCACTTTGATTCACACACCAATCTCACCATGATTCATACATCTGGGATCTCATAGAATCCCCCTTCTCCACCCCCTAGGTAGGAGACCTTACTTGAGATTTTATATGGGAGTCCAGAAGAACCAGGTCATTTTGAGGTTTGGATGTCACATAATCTACTATCATAGTTTCTAGACTATATAAACGTAGACCACCGATATTTTTCACATATTTTGAGCGGTGAGACTCATTCGATACCCTCTATAACTAGCCCATTTAAGTATGGCACGTGAGACCTTCCTGAGACTGGTCTATCACCCAATGTCAGATTTGTTGTTGACCCTAGTGCTACGCTAGGGGGAACTTCCATTCCTTTCCAAGAGGATAGGTTTGGTAGTATTCATATTGCACCTTCCACTCATGTAGTGGGAGGATCCTCACACACGCAACCTAGACCTAGTACTAGTGTCCCCATTCACAAAATTGACCCTAGACATGTGAACATTGGGAACAAAAGTTATATCCCATCCCATGCTCCATCGTCTTCGACACCTGTTCCTTCGAATGTGATTCTAACGATGAATCCTCCCCCTAACTCACATGATCCTTTGGGTCGAAGTACTACCACTAGCAATGTTGTTCCAAATGCCACCACCTAGGAACCCTTTCCTAGCAACTTTAAATTTTCCTGACTTATCGAGATTGACCAATGATCTGGTGTCTCATGATACGACATTGCCGGTCGTTCCCACCAAGCTTCCTTCGAACATTCCAAAATTCGAGGGTAATACTGGTGAGGACCCTGTGAGCACATTATGACTTTCCACCTATTGTTCTCTTCGAATTCATTAATTCATGATTCCATTTGTTTATGACTATTTCAACGCACCCTCACAGGTCCTGCGACGAAGTGGTATATAGAGTTTTTTGGGGGCACATATCGAAACTTCAATGACTTAGCCATGACCTTTCTCAATCACTTTCAGCTACCCATGCGTTACGATGCCGGTATTGAGTTCTTTTCGACATTTCAGCAAGATAAATCCACCCATATCTTTGATCATATTCAAGAGTGGTGTAGACGAAAGCAGTTGATTAAGGCTCACATTCCACCAGAGTTTCTTTTGGAGTGGTTGCTCAAATTGTTATTGCCATATATAGCGAAGGATGTTTCCATGCCCGGAGTTATGAATTAGGAATAGGATATCTTTCGAGCTCAACAACTAGACTTGACTTACACTCATTCTTGTCTCTTATATGAGATCATTCCAAACGCACCATGATCCAATTTTGATCCTAAGTTCAAATATGGGCCACATCTCGATGGTATTATTGGCAAGTGCTAAACCTGCAGAATCGGTTACAAATCAAATGAAAAGGTTATATATTAACCAGCCTGCGTCAGGACAATCCATGGCTTCATCTCATCCCAATCAAATGACTGATGTACATTCTATGCAATCGTCAAACCAGAATGGAAACCAACAGCCTGGAAGGAATAAGAAGAAAGGAAGAAACAATCGTAAGGGTGGGAATAGGAACAGAAATGCTAATGATGACAAGAAGGATAGTAATGATGGGTGGGACAAGAAGTATAAACGTAAGGTGAAGTTCCCTTGCAATATTTGCAAAGTAGATCACCTCACTCACTTATGCCCTTGTATGGAGGATTCCTCAAAATTCATCGCACAAAGCCTAGCTTTCTTGACAGATCCTTTACCAAAAAATCAGAATATGAATTCAAGGACCGTGGACCCTGGAAGTGCTTTTGGTGGGACTCAAAAACCGCCAAACATCGTAAGTATCCATGGTTGCATCAACATGATATCCACCGAGAATGTTGTGACACAAGCTAAGGATTATCATTCATCACAACCTGACCTAGGAAAAGAACCTGCTCCACCCGAGAGCCCTTTGTGTATTGATAAACCTAATGACAAGCCTGAAGCTCCACCTCGTATTCCTAAGGAATTCTTAAAGAGTTCGGGGCACAATCCTAATGCCTGAGCTGCCCAGAACTATTCTATTGTCTAGGATTTGGAATCCTTATGTGATGTTTGCTTTAGAATTTCTTCAGAATTTCCCTTCGCAGAGTAAATCCTTGTTGTCTACTCTTGGGGTGGTTGATTCAAAACCTTCCTCAGTGATTAAATTTGAAACTCATGAATTCCAGGCTCTCTTTCCTTACTATGTGTCTCTTTTAGTGCATGTAGAGTGTATGAAAAACACCATTAAGAGCACAGTGGTTGATGAAGGTGCTTCGGCTTCCGTGATGTCTTGAGCCTGTTGGAAGGGCTTAGGTTCTCCTACATTGTCAAAATATGGAACCATGTTGAATTCTTTCGATAGAAGATATTTTCAGCTGCATGGTATACTTCCTTCTCTTGAGGTCCAATTTGGAGGGAAGACCGTGACGATCGAGGTTGAGTTGGTTGATGCACCCCTCGACTATAATATTTTGTTGGGATGTAACTAGATTTATAATATAAAAGCGGTTGCGTCTCCCTCGTCTGAGTGATTTGTTTTCCTTTTGAAGGGAGGATTGTTACAGTCGATCAGAAATATTTTGATAATTCTGGTATGAAAGCATCGTCGGGAGCTACTATCCCGGTCATTGATAATTTTTATCTGGCAACTAAGAATGTTGGGGTGGGAATGTATCTGTCATTAATGATGGGAAATTTCAAGTTTCCCACACCAATTCTTACCATAGGTTCTAGTCTTGGTAGAGCTTTGTCATCATTGATTTCGGTTCCATTTTGTATTTCACATTTGGAATACCCTTAGACTCTCCATTCTTCGAGCACTTCGGATGAAGACTCTAGACCTACCAAGATAGACATGCCATTATCTATAACATTGGTGTCTTTTCAATCTAATCTTGGTCCTGTTGTAGATCCTAGGCCTTCATATTCGTGGACGGAGGAGGAGGACCCTTATGTAATTCTTTCTTGGGAAGTTGTGTCATCTCACTCACATGACTGCTTCAAAGACATTTTTCCAATGGATGAAGCTATTCTTGAAGCTATGTCTAGTTTATAACAACCTTGGGGAGAGTTACATCATAGATATTACTTTCTTCCTAAGCTTGGATGTATGGAGTGTGATGACTATAGGGTGATCCTTAGTGATAAATTTGGTAGGCTCGTGGTCCCCTTAGGCACTCCTATTAAGTTTTCCGAATGGGAACATGACCAAATTGTCACCTACCATGCCTATCAGCATTTCTCAAACTCCTAGAAAGATTGAGAATGTGTATCGTTGGGGTGGATTGTTCCCCCAATGACGTTGAAGCATACTCCAAGATCTTAAAATAATTTCGAGACATTTTCTCTTGGTCGTATGAGGAAATACCGAGAATCGACCCTCGCATTGTTGAACATGAGATTAAAACCTATCCAGATGCTAAACCTATTCGACAATGTTTACGTGCAATGAATCCTAGGAAAGCACTCGTTATTAAGGCAAAGATAGATCATTTTCTTAAGGATAGATTCATCAATCAGATTCCCTTGACTGAATGGGTTTCAAATCTCATTCCACTTGACAAGAAATACGGAACTATTTGTGTATGCGCTGATTTCAGAGACCTGAACTGAGATTTTCCTAGGGATAACTTCCCCACACCATTTATTGATCAGATTTTGTATGAGTGTGCGGGAAGTGAGGTGTTCTCATTTATGGATGGATTTTTAGGATATAATTAGATCCAGATTAAACTCAAGGATCAACATAAAACTTCTCTCATTTGTCCTTGGGGTACATTTGCATATGACCTTCGCTTTTCATGACCTTAAGCGATTGATTGAAGTGTATCTTGATGATTTAGCTACTCACTCTTGTTTGAGGGTGGAACATCCTGACCATCTACACTTAGTTTTCAAGATATGTCGGCAATATCAAATCTGGTTAAATCCTCATAAGTGCATCTTTTGTGTGAGAGTAAGTCGCTTAATAGGGTTCATCCCTAAGTAGGGCATTAGAGCCGACCCTTTGAAGGTTGAGGCAAGACTTCAATTGTCTCCCCCGCGTAATATTAGACATCTTTAGTTTGCAAGGGATGGAGAACTTCTTGTGAAGATTCGTGGTCAATTTTTCCAATTTGACTAAGGGTTTCATGCGCTTATTGAAGCAATACGTTCCATTTATCTGAGATGAGCGAGCCCAATATTATTTCGATGCTTTAAAGAAATCCTTGGCATTGACCCCCATTCTTAGTCCACCTGACTATAGCCATGATTTTTTTTTTATGTGTCATGTCTCAAGAGACGATTGGTATGGTATTGGTGCAAGAGGATGAGGACCTCCAATAGCATGTCATCTATTATCTTAGTCGAAACCTCATTAATGCGGAACTTCGTTATACTCATGTTGAGAAGCTAGCCCTAGATACTGTCCATGTGGTCCAACGTTTGAGACATTACATACTCCTTTGCCAAAATTTCGCTTCGGCTCACAATAATCCATTTAAATTCATCCTCACCAGATGGATGAGAGGGGGGGAATACAATAAATGGATTCTGATATTGCAAGAATTTGATCTTGAGTTTGTTTCGGCAAATTCGAATAAGTCCTTAATTTTTGCAGAGCTCACATCTGCTTTCCTAGTTTGGATAAAGGGGAGATTCATGAGGACTCTTTCATTGATGAGCACATTTTTCTCATTTTGACTATGGACCCATGGTATGGGGATATCACCATTTATTTGCAAACTTTGAATGTTTCTTCTCACCTCTCACGATATGAATGTCGACGGTTATGTCATTTAGCTAAGAATTACCTTATTGTTGGTGACACTTTGTATCGTTGCAGGGTTGATTCCATTTTACGTCGATCTTTAACCTGTGAAGAGGCCGAGTCTGTGTTGAATGATTGCCACAGAGGGACGTGTAGTGGACATTTATCTGGGATTTATAAAACTCAAAATATTTTAAGATCGGGTTATTTTTGGTCATCGATATTCAAGGATTGCATTAATGTGTTCAAGCAGTGCCACCCTTTCCAGGTGTTTGCATGGAACATGTGCTCACATCTTGCCCCTTTACATCCGATTATCACCATTGGTCCCTTCACCAAGTGGGGGGTTCATTTTATGCATTGTAACCCAGCTTCGGCTGGGGGGAATCATCATATCATAGTGGTTTTTTATTATTTCATGAAATGGGAAGAGGATATGCCCACTATCAAAGCCAATGGTTAGACAGTCACACATTTTGTTTTCAAACATATTATCACCTGGTTAGGTATCCTGAGAGAGCTTGTCACTAACCATGGTAGGAACTTTCAAAATAATATGATGGTTGAGTTATCCTCGAAGTTAGGGTATAATCAAGAGCGTTCCTCTTCTTACTATCCTCAAGCGAATGGACAGGTTGAAGCTGTGAATAAGTCCCTTAAGTCCATTCTCCAAATAACCATAACGCAAAGCAAGACAAACTTCCATATCATGTTATATCCTTCTTTGTGGGCCTATCGAACCGTCGTTAGGACTACCATCGGTTTTTCCCCATATCAGTTGGTGCATGGGGTGGAGTCCATTTTACCCATTGAATGTGAAATCCCTTCTTTGAAGCTAGCCGTGGAACTTTTTCTAAAGACTTTTGCATTAGAAGAGCATCTACTCCACTTAGAGAAAAATGATGAGCAACATTGGGATGCATTGAAAGCTCTTGAGGTAAACAAGCGTCGCATTAAAGCCCAGTATGATAAGTCTGTATGTCCACAGAAGTTTAGTGAAGGTGACTTTGTCCTCTTGTATGACCAAGCTAGTGAATCATTAGGAGAGGGAATGTTTAAACCCATGTAGCATGGGCCTTACGTGGTCAAGCGAGTATTAGAGAAAGGTGCTTACAAGCTAGTGGATTATGAGGGGAAAGCCTTGGTTGAGCCTATAAATGGGTTCTATGTCAAAATATACTATGTGTATATCTCAGCTGAGGCTGATACTTTGTATATTATTGTACAATTGCATAGTTTGGTTTTGGTTCTCTTGTGGTGATTGATTTGGTTTACTTTCTTTCATTTGTTGTGGAAGATGTCGACAAAGTCTTCGGTATATGCAAGATATGCTGATGGTGCCTGCCGCCACACTCAAAACTCAGCTTTGGTTTTTTGGGTGATTTATACTCCTATGGGTTAGGTTTTTTCTTCAGGAGGTGTATGTATATGATCTTCATTGAACAATATTGTTGAGTATAGTGTCGTGATTGAGTTATTATGAGATGCCATCTCTCATGGTATTCGGTCTCTTGAGGTACATCTTGACTCGCAGTTAGTGGTCTTATAGTTAAATGGAGTGTATCGTATTAGAGATTTGACTTTACTACAAATATTCTTGAGAGTAAGGTTGTTAGAACGACAATTTGGGAATATTACATACATTCACATTCCAAGAAATTACAATCATGTTGCTAATTCATATGAAAATTACGTACTAGATTGGCATTTGATACATAGACAATGAAGCATTCACATCACATGTACACATGTAAATATAAATAACCGATCATCATAAGTATTTTTCATTAAAATATAGTCCAAAAAGTGGTGTCATAATACATAATTCCATGATACAAAAATGGGGTTTCCGAGCCACCAAAATATGAAAGATTCTCAACACATATATGAAAGATTGGTTATGATAACAGGTTGTTTTCTCCTATGGATAGCCCTATGCACTTGTGTACTGAGTTGTTTTCTCACTATGGGAGGCCCATAAACTCTGTATTTTTGTACTTTTACCTCTATGACTTAATTTGAATACTAACTTACAAAAAAATTTAATTTTTCCCTGTTTATAATAGCTATGGTCATTTGGGTAAAGACAAATAGGAAGGAAATTTTAGGTAGAAATATTGATTCTATGGATTTATTGAAAAATTAGAGAAACTAGAAGAATGTTTATAGAGAAAAGTAGATGCATTTTAAAAATACGTTCACAATAGGACTAGATTATTTCTTATTAGACTAGGGTGATCCAAAGAAATCAAGTAAACTAGCTAAAGTTAGAGGGATTCCCCTCAAAACTATCCCCCAAAATTATGAAAAAAATAAAATATGTGTTCTCATGTTAATAGTATAACATACATAGAGTTAGTTATTGTTGACCTTCATGCCATTAAAAATACACCAAAGGTTATTGACACTCTTAAGGTGAGAATTTAAACTAGTTTTGAAAATTATAAAGATATTCAGCCCAAGCTTAAAATAATAGATACCACATCAGTTCAAATCCCTAAAGAAAACTACAACTTAAAACGATTACTTATCATAGATGTAGTTATAATTGAAAATATTGAAGATAAATCCAATATAAAGGAAAATGCCTTCAATATGAGTATTAGATGTGTGAAGATACAAGATAAACTAATTGATCTTGACAAGGATTTTTTGCATGGTACATTGAAATAAAATGAAATCCTTCCAAAGATGGAGTGGTTCACCTATTATTTCACTTTGATTATTAGGTTATATAAGAGCATCGAGGTCAACATACATATGCCTATTTGTAAACACCAATGATTACACGCATAGGTGAGGCAAACTCGTCCAAGTAGAGATAGAATAGAGATCAAAGTTTTTGGATTCCTAGTGGACAAGAGAAGGTATGAAAATATAATACCATGTACATAGCTAAAGTGAATATTATTATTAAGTAGAAAGCCACATAAAATTATGAATTCTTGTTGCAAAAGCAAGATGTGTGTGCTAGAACATTAAGCTACATATTTTCCATTTTGCTTAAAGAGCAAGTTGTGGGTGTTGGAATATTGTGCTATGGATTGTGTGGAATTGTACCTGGCTACAAAAATCCCAAGTTAATCTTCTATCTGAATTGGGAACAAAGGAAATTAGAAATGATCAAAAGGAAATCATCCATTCATTGTAGAAGGGAATTTAAAGGAAAGGATTGGAGAACAAAATTAGAAAAAATGCTATGCAAAAGGAAATCTAAAAGGGCACATTGTGAAAAAGGAATTCCTCGAGAAAAGTGATTGATCTCGTGTTGAGAAATAAAGAGACAAGAACACTAGAAAATAAATAGTGGTAGCTGAAGTCAAAATGTGAGAAGACTAGTTGGAGGATGTAAGGTGAATGGTTTCCATGAGAGAAGATAAACAGAAAAGATAAAAAGGAATTAGGTAGCTCCCCATAATATGAAGAGTAGAGAGACAACATGTTGGTCAACAAGATTATGTATTTGACAAGGAGAACTCCACATAGATAAATAATGGAAAGTGATAAAATTTGGTATGATGGCATGCGACCTAACAAACATAGAATTGGATCGTAATGGTAGAAACCATATTTGTTTGATTATTTAATGATTGAGGCCAAGTGCAAAAGAAGAAGACTTGTGAGAGACCACGAAGGTGTCTCAAAACTTGTATCTTCTTGTAATGTATTTGTATCAATAACATTATTGATATGTTTATATTACATGCTATCTATGTGATAAACTCAAATGCATGTGATTTCATTTTATTATAATTTTTGTGTGAATATATCAACCATTCACGAAGATGATATTGGGCATGGGAGTTATACAAAAAGAAGTCTATGTGAAGACTTATGCATTCAATTTGTAATTCCTATGTGAATGGTGCATATTTATTCTATAAAATACTCTAGCCAAGGAATACGATCCCATAACCAATATGTTTCCAACTAAAATCTACTTTCAGTAAATTGTTTATTAGTTGGATAAGCTTTGTCTGAGTTGTTGCAAAAATGCCTCATGAAGAAGTTAAATTCCTTTGCAAGAGAATAGTTGTTGTTGTGAAGGATTAGTTGGGTGTAACCCGAGTAACATATATATTTATATATTCCATTTACTCTACTACAAAATAAATTATATCTGTGTATGTACTGCTTTTGTAGATATGGCATTATGTGGATGCAAGTTTTATTCTGCATCAATTGTTTTGAGAGTTTGTATTGCTTAAACCTACACCAAATTTTTTCATTCGGTTGTGAATTACTATGATGTAGGAGGGAGGTGGGGGTGATCTAGATGAGTATCGGTAGCCACCCACCTACTCCATTGACTCAAAACAAAGTTTCCAACTTAGAAGTTTTTACGAGTTTTTGGGTTAGTGAACTAGTCCAGATGGATATTGGGATCCAACCACCTATTCCAAAGAAACCATTCACCTTTTTCTCATGGAAACCATTCACCTTTATCTTAGGGAAACCATTCACCTTACATCCTCCAACTAGTCTTCTCACATTTTGACTTCAGCTACCACTATTGATTTTCTAGTGTTCTTGTCTCTTTATTTCTCAACTCGAGATCAATCACTTTTCTCGAGGAATTCCTCTTTCACAATGTGCCCTTTTAGATTTCCTTTTGTATAGCATTTTTTCTAATTTTGTTCTCCAATCCTTTCCTTTAAATTCCCCTCTACAATGAATGGATGAATTCCTTTCGATCATTTCTAATTTCCTTTGTTCCCAATTTAGATAGAACATTGACTTGGAATTTTTGTAGCTAGGTACAATTCCACACAATCCATAGAATAAGATTCCAACACCCACAACTTGCTCATTTAGCAAAATGGAAAATATGTAGCTTAATGTTCTAGCACGCACATATTGCTTTTGCAACAAACATTCATCATTTTATGTGGTTTTCTACTTAATAATAATATTCAATTTAGCTATGTCAATGGTATTATATTTTCATACCTTCTCTTGTCCACTGGGAATCCACAAACTTTGATCTCTATTCTATCTCTACTTGGACGAGTTTTCCTCACCTCTACTTGTAATCATTGGTGTTTACAAATGGCATATGTACATTGATGCTCTTACATAACCTAATAATCAAAGAGAAATAATAGGTGAACCACTCCAACCTAATAATCAAAGAGAAATACTAGGTGAACCACTCCGGTAATGAAGTAGATATCCTCAACCTCAAGGCTGAGAGGCATCCCGTCGATATGGAAGGTTTATATATTTGGATCCCAGTATTCCACCAACATTTGGAGTAGTCTTGGCTTGGCTCTCAAGCTACCAAGACGCCAGAATTTATACAAACCACATGCCCTCAAAGCTTGTTGGGCCATTCAATAACCTTGCACAACCCTCTCAACGTCTTCATGCTCGCGTTCACGCCACTCAAGAACCATCCTGCACAAAAAATTAAGAGTTTCATGAGTCTTTTCCTTAAAAATTGATAAAAGTGGCCCTATAAACAACTGTTCAACAAACATCTGCGTACATATGCAAAAAATCAAAGGATTTTCTATGTATGTTGAGCCCTATACGTGGAAATCGACTAATTTTTTGCGTCGGCCGAAAATGCCCATTTTGGGGTGCCCCAAAGATAAAATATGGCCATTAAAAATTAAAATAAAAGAATTGAAATCAAAGAGGATGGCATGAAGATTTACTTGATCCAGACAGTTTGTGATTTCGTGGATCATAGCTCCCGGAATCAGCTTCTCAAGTTTATGGTTCAAAAACACTATGTGGGGTAAAATTCCAAATGGTATGGTAAAAATGAATTTTTTGCTATTTTATAGAAAAAAAATTGAAATTTTTACCCACTCTTCTATAGTTTAGACCATGATTGACTATTTTGGACCATTTGGCCTAATGTTGTGATGTAGGGACCTGATTTGAGCATATTTTGATCGAGACTTTGACCCTTTCATGTCTATCACAGGTATAAATTCAAACTAGCATATAGGTTAGGACCTCACATCCGCTTGCATTATGCATTTCCTTATGACCATTTCACGTTGAATGTAGATATGAACCCATTTCGTGATGTCATGGAACCTTCATACTGCTATTTAAAAGTGATATTATGTGAGTGGTAGAGATTTCCTATACATGGGTGCCCTAGTTAGATCATGTTTGCATTTGGTGCCCATGCTGAGATTTTTCCTTTAGGTTTGGGGAGTCCCGTATAGTCCCACCATTTCCTTGAGCAAGAGCTTCATACTCTTGCTGAACTTTTTGTTGTCCATTCCCCACAGGAACTCCCTTGTATATCAAGTTGTAATTGCATTTCATGAGTTTTTCTTTCCTTATTGAGCTTTACGTCGGCTCCCTGCTTCAAAGTTATAATACATAAAGCCCGATCTTGTCTTGGTCCTAGCCAATCAGAGCCTTTTACATATCCTTTGCAGCTTGATCATCCCTTACTGGGAGAAGACCTTCCCCCGGGTGTCCTCATCCAGCACATGCTTCATTTCATTGAGCATAGGTATGTTCCACTGCTTGGAACTAGTTTGCTTTCCCACAACACTCGTCTCCTCCTAGATGTATACTATAAGCACTTTTATTCTTTTTCAAGCTTTTCAAATCTGAAAAAAGTCCAATTTTTTTTTTTTAAAACCATAAAAATCTGGACAGGAAATGATATTACTCTTGGCAGTTGTTGAGTCGTTTCACCTTAGAACAGAGCATTGTATATCACATCCATTGGTTGGGTTGTTAGTATGACTTTAGGAGTTGTACTCGTTACTCTGAGTTTTTCTCCACCAACTGGTTATGCTTCCAATCCCTATGGAGCCTCTGTTGATGCCTCCTGTGTCGCAGAGATGTCCCAGTTTGCATATTGATTCTATGCTTCCTACCTTCAGTCACCATTTTTCTTATGCTCTTGTACAAAGGAAGTCTATCATGATTCGGCCATTCCTCAGTTATCTTGAATTTGCATGTCGTCCATTCCCGGTACAGTTACTGGTCTATGCACATCTTGTTCGTTTGATTTCTTCCAATTTATCTAGTGTTGTTGAGTACCTTGTGTTGGTTGATGGGGGATTCCCTAATGCCCTCCTTCCAAGGAATTCCATTCCATCGAATTCAGATCATTTAATATATAATAGGAGTCTAGAGTCCATTTGAGTTCCTTGAGACTTACATTCATTAGTGGTGGGTTCTCTCACCATCAACAGTTTTGGGAATACATCAATGTCCCCTAATTGATGGATTCTTTCAAGTGTTCAACCTCAACACATATATTCACACTTGTTAGATTGAAATCTATACCTTTATTCCCATTATCATTATCGGTGGGATATCTTGTGTCTATTAATGGTATACATAAATGATCGGTAATCAGATGATGGACTACCATGTTCGACCTCGACACCTTTATTCACATGGTAGGACATGTACTCGTTGCGGTTTGCATATAAGACCTCCGAGATTGGTGGCACTCCACATATGCTACCTCCTTGATCATGCCATTATTCATGAGATGTTAGCTCACGTGACTAGATTCCAATGTCTTATCAGATATCTTCATCCATTATGGATATCTTGATTCATTGTATAATGTACGTGGCGATGACCACACATGACATTTGTATATCATTCCTATTCATGGCCATTGTACTCTTATGTATCTGGGATTGCTATATGTATATTTGTAGTCATATGCAAAGATTGATCATTATATTGTACTAATGAGTGGATGGTTCTTCCACCTGGTTCTTCATTACTCCACTTTTGGGATGGATATAATGTATTTAGTCCATCATGTTCCCCCTATGACCTCACACATTAGGGGCCATCTGTTATAGCTGATTTTACTACACTTGGTAGATCACATCTTTATGGCCTTCCATGTCCCTCTGCAGAATCCTTGGACCCCCTTTTCTCATATTATACTTTGATGTCCAAAGAAATTCACCAAAAAACACATGTTTATGTGTATACGCAACTTTTAAATATATATCCCCGTGTACACGCAGCTTTTGAGCCAAACCCCATGTACATCGGGAAATGTGCATAAATCCAAAAAAATGTGGAGTTTTCCTCATAGAGTCTTGAATAACTTGACTCTTGGCCTTCGATATGCCTTGAGAACGCTTGGACTCAACCCTCCATTTCCTATTTGGAGTGTGTTAGCTCTCCAGGAAACTCCTCTAGGTTGTAGATCGAGGATGCCTAGTAACTTCAATATTTTTAATGGTTTTCTAAATGGATCTATTCATATGACCTAAAAGACCTCACACACTCAAGACATGCATATTACTCAATCAAATAGACAAGGCTTCTAACTATCAATGTTCAGAGGGTTTGTAGTAAAGATGAATAAATGAAGAACTCACTATGCTGGCAGATTCATATATAAGGCACTCACATATGAATGGCTAATCATAACAAGGAAAGATACTTGCAATTCAACTCATCAACAAAGAGATAGGATGACAGCTATCTGGTATTAGACAAAAAGAATAAATCTGAATCAAACATCCAAGCACAAGTACAAAACAGACAGAAGATGGAAGCTGAACATATAATGGAAAAAGAGCTTGTATTAAATGACAAAGCATATGAGAAGCTTGAATACAATAAGTGTCTAAAAATATTCGAAGTTGAACCCTTGCTTCAACATGAGTCACAGGATTTATATCCTTTACAGAATTTATTTTAGATTCTAAAAAATTGTATCGAATTTACTAAAAATAGATAAACATAACTATTTTGCAAAAATTAGGTCAAAAACCCTAACTTAAGTGCTAATCTACCTAACTCCAACAATTTCTTGCTCCTTGAACTCTTTAATAACTGTAGTGAACACTGAATTAGAACTCGGACTTGCTATCTGGTAGACAAGTCACACTTTGTCAGAGTAGGTAGAGTTTGTGACCTTACTTCACCTCGCTGGCACCTTCAAAACTAAAACAAACCCAAGATACTGGTGCCTTTAATTAATTTTCAACCTTATAAATCATACATGAGGTATTTGGATCAACCAAAGTTGGTTCTGTATGGAACTATTCCTTTCTGCACTGTTATGTGCTTTCAGTGGCTAAGAAAGCAAAATTCTGGGTCTGTAAGCTACCAAAAGATCTATTTTCGGTGGCTAATGAACAACTGCGGTGTTCTCCTAATCCACTGAAAGCTCTGTTTCTTCAAAATTTAATAAAACTTTTAATCACCCTTTGTCCTGAGGCTTTACAGCTTCAATTTTGACCTTCTGGTATTTTTGCAACTTGCATATAGTAGCAACATCAGAAGATGGCTTTGGATCTTGAAGGCTTATTGCTGCCTCTACTAGGGTTTCCAATGCAAGGTGTGCTTGATATTTAGGGTTTGAATTATTCATATGCAACCTTGACAGCCTGATCTTCTTGTAAAGCCTAGCGTTGTCCTTCATTAATATCATATTTCTTTTTTGCGGCAGGATATACATCCCTCTCATTTCTAGAAGAGAATCATGCAATTCAGAATTTCTTTTGGTTAATCTTGCATTGGTAATTTTGATTTCTCTCTCTAGGACCTTTAGTTCATATACTTTCCCTAATAGCTGGTTGATTCTCTGGGACCTAGGTTTTCTAGAGGAATCCCCTGTCACTTGTTCAACTAGATCCTCCCTTGGTGTAGGTGAAGGAAACTCCTCCTGCCCTACTTTAAACTGATCTGCTAGGTTAGTTTCCTGTTCCTCTTCATCTTTAGAGTTTGAGTAAGGTAGGTTGAGTATATTTCTGTCTAGTGCTGGAACCTCTTCTACCTTTTTACTAAAATCTAGGTTTATCTTTGCCTTCTCGGTCTTGGGAGCCAGAGAGGTCTGATCCACTATAATTCAAGAGATGGCTCTCCTCTTCCTCTTACCACTCCTGGGAGTGGAGGACTTCTTTGAGGAAGACTTCCTTTTGTCTTCTGGCTGCAATTCTGTCTCAAACTCATTCCAAAATAGGAAGTAGGTCCAGGCTATGTTCCTTATCTGTAGCAATTCAAGGACAATTAGCTTGATTAGGCCATGATGGGATAGCCTTCCTGCAACCTTGGTGGGATGGGATTTAACCTGATGGGCCATTTTGGTCAGGCTCTTGTGTAGGTAGAAAGGTAGGTTCAGTGGGCTCCTACCAGTGAAATGGTTAATTAACTTAAAATGGTATATCATTACCCTATTATACCTGCCCTCACAAATTATATAGACCAAGATTTCCTTCAATAAGTGTTGCCAGTTTTCCTCAAGCCAGGTTGTGGGAATTTTGTTCTTCCAGACAACATTCTTGTGCTCAGGCCTCAAGTAAGACCTGAATTCCACATCCTTTGTGATAGTGGTTTTGAACCAGTTTTCCCCAGTCCTTGGGAGCTTTGTTACTTCTGCTATTAGAGCCTCATCTACTTAAAATTCCTCTCTTCCAATCACTGCCTTCGAGCCATTAAAGGAGAGAGAAAAGGATTTTGCCACTTGCTGATGGGATCCCTGAATTTTATTGTAGAACCTGTAGCAACCTAAGTCTTTGAAAAGTTGGCATACCTATGGATGTGATTTGAGGTAGCCAATGTCACCCAATTCCTGTCTTAGGGAAGGTCCTAGGAAGTGGAATGCACCAATTGAATGCCCATTAACTCACACATGTTAACCAATGCCCCGGATTTAAAATATGGTGCATTATCATTCGCTAGCCTTACTGGGAAGCCAAATCTGATAAAGATGTTCTCATATAAAAACTTCATGATGACTTGGTGAGTGGAATTCCTTCTGGGGACTTCCTCTATCCACTTGGTGAAATAATATGTGGCTACTAGGATCCACTTGTGCTGACCACTTGATGAAGGATTAATCTCACCAATGAAATCAAGACCCCACTGCTGGAAAGGGCCATTCACTACAATAGGCCTAAAGGGAAAATATCTGAGCTGCTACTTTCCTACGAATCTTTGGAATTGGTCATAGGATTTTACAAAGGTACACACATCAGAGAAAAGAACAGGCCAATAGTACCCAGCCCTCAGAATCTTGTGGGTTGTATTCTTCCATTAATGATGCCCCCCACATGTGCTTGAATGAAACTAATGTATGAATTGAAACAACTCTTCTTTATCTAAGCATCTCAGCAAAACACCAGAAGGATCTTTCCAATACATCAGCTTATCAATTATACAAAATTTAATAGACTTAAACTTAATAGCCCGTGCTTGAGTCAGGATCATCCCAAGGGAACTTCTGAACTTTGCAAGAAATGAGTAATACCTAAGTACCACTCACATGAAGACAAGTTCTTAGCCACCTGTTGGCTGACATGCTGCTCCTCTGTTGCTACCTCTGTCGCCACCTCTGTCTGCAGGTTTGCTGAACTTATACCAATGAAATTCATTCTCAATATATCACAATTTTCTTCAGCCATGACCTTAGCTAGGCCTTGTCCTTTCACCAGCTTGGTGGGATTTACCTCTATGTCAAATTCAATCAGCTTTGCAATCCACTTGGCTCTCTTTCCATCAATATCAGGCTGGGTCAAAACATCCTTCACAGCAGTTGAAGGGACATAGGCTAGGACCTTTGCATGTAGGATGTAAATTCTAAAGGATTTCAGTGACTTAATGAGAGAATAGGCATGTTTCTCGATAGGATCATACTTCAACTCAGCAACCCTCAATTTCTTGATGAAAAAAGAAATGGGGTGATCAAGTCCTTCATCATCTTTATGTAACAGAACCATTGCCACTGTGTCATTATAGGAAGAAAAGGAGAAAATGTAGAAGCCCTTGGTGTAATCTGGACTAACCAGAGTGGGAGCTTCCATGATAGCATTCTTAATGGCTTCAAAAGAGTTCCTTGCTTGCTCTGTCCACTTGATTTCAGCTTCCTTTCTCAACATAGAGGTTATGTGTTTTACCAACTCAAAAATTTGGGATAAACCTCTTGACAAAATTTATCTTACCTAGGAATGACTGAATATCCCTTTTTTGACCTAGGCGTGGACAACTTTTGGATTGCTTCAACTCGAACAGGATCAATCTTCACACCTTCTATTGAAACAATGTGACCTAGGATTTTTCCCTCCCTGAGAGCAAATTGAGACTTCTTTGGGTTCAAAGATAT
This sequence comes from Pseudotsuga menziesii, assembly GCA_001517045.1. Lineage (NCBI taxonomy): Eukaryota > Viridiplantae > Streptophyta > Pinopsida > Pinales > Pinaceae > Pseudotsuga > Pseudotsuga menziesii. Next base: position 154,928 of record LPNX010851118.1, read on the forward strand.
CCCAAATTGTCTACATTTCAGAAAGAACCTCCTCAGGTGCTGCAAATGTTCTTCATGGCTGTTGGAGTAAAGAGTGAGGTCATCAAGGTGTATGAGACCAAACTTGTCTTTCAATCCCACAAAATCTATGTCCATGGCTCTCTGGAAGGTGGCCCCAACATTCATTAGCCCAAATGGCATATTGGCATACATGAAATTACCCCAGGGAGTGGTAAATGCAGTTTTCTCTTGATCATCAAGGTGTACAGAAACTTGATTGTAGCCACAGAAACCATCTAGGAATGACATGACACTAACTCCTGAGACTCTTTGCAACAGATGATCCATCTTGGGTAAGGGGTAGTTGTCTTTCTTAGAGCATTTGTTCAGGTTTTTGAAATCAATGCATAACCTGATCTCCCCATTTTTCTTTCTCTCTATCATTAAGTTTGCAATCCATTTGGAATATCTCAGTGGGATTATGGTTTTTGCATTAAGGAGCTTTTGGATTTATTTCTCAATCACTAGTAGTAGGGGGGGACTGATAGGTCTTAGCTTTTGTTTGAAAGGGATGGTGTTGTTTTCTAGGAGAATCCTATGTTGGATGATATTTGTGTCATAGGTTTTCAGATCACTATATTCCCAAGAAAATACATTGACAAACTCTTTCATAAGACTACAAAGTTTTGACTTCTGATTAAAAGTCAACTCAAATGACAAATTTATGAATTTTGGATGATTTTGGCTACCTAGGTTATGCTCATGGACAACAGGGTCTTTTTCCCTTTTCACAGGTTTAAAGGGGACGTCATTATGATAAAAAAAACTCTTCAAGGGGCACTAGACCTCGAGGTATATAATTGTTAGGCAACTGAACAATATTTTGTTTGCCTATTTTATCTTCTAATTTGGGCCTCTGGGATTCTTCTATATTTAGGTTTTCTTGATCAATATGAATATCAGAAAACTCATCTACAACCTGGAGGAATTTATTGAGTTCACCATCATTTTCAAAAAATTTCCAAAATTTCACATTATTAGGGAGGGATGGCCTGTACTTGACTTGGATTTCATAGCTCAGCTTAGGAGGCAAAGGGGGAATGAACATACTTGTAGAGACAACAAGGGAATCAGCTAGATGGTTCATAGCTCTAGGTATATATGAGAGTTCAAAAAACATGAAAGATTCCCTTAGTTTCCATACCTCATCTCTGTATGCCTTCAGCCTGACATTCTTTACTTGAAAAGTATTGTTCACCTGCTGTATGATGAGATTTGCATCTCCAAAGATCTTTAGGCACATGATTCCCATTTCCTTGGAAGCCTTCACTCCGAATATTAATGCCTCATATTCTTCTATGTTGTTAGTAGTCTTGAAATCAATCTTATAAGACAAATGTATAGTCTCCTTGGAAGGAGAAATCAGGACTATACCTGCGCCTTCTGAGGCTTGAGTACTAGCCCCATCAAAAAATATGCTCCAGACATAGGTGGTTACTTCCTTAGGTGGCTGATAGGTAGGCTTTGTGAGCTATATAGGTACTGGCTAAGAATCATCTATTTGCAGAATGCATGCCCCAAAGTCTATGTCTACTGCATAGATGGGATGATTTATAGAATTCTTGCCATTACTGATGATGTAGGTAAATTGATTTTCCCTGTAGAGTCTCTTGGTCTCCCCTCCAAACATTAGGATTGTAGCATATGTAAGATCCATATGAAGGGTACCACCCAGCCTTTTACTCCATGGGTGAGACAAAAGGAGGCCAAATTTAGGTGGGATGTCAGCCACTACTATGTCCATCACTATGCTTTCTGAAGGCAGCTGGGAGAGATTTATGACAAGGTCTTTGATGAGGCCTAGGCATTTGACCTTCCTAGATTGGAAAGAGAATAGATCATGGTAGGGTTTTGCAATGTTGAGGCCAAGCTCATCCATCACTTCTTTTGAAATTAGGTTATGGGATGCTCTTGAGTCCAACAAACAGTTGTGAAGGATCTTGTCATGGATGTTCAAAGATATGTAGAAATATGGGCAAGACTCATCCAGCTCTTCAATCATAGGACCTAGGATTACTGTGGGCTTATCATCTTGCAAGTTCACAAAGTCAGCATCTATGGGTGTCCTTGGCTGAAGAGATTTCAGTATGGATGACTTGAAGGCATAATTATTCATTAGCTCTATCAAGGGAAAAGGGATTTTTAACTTCCGAATTTCTGACTCAAGATTGAAAGAATAGGATAATTTGTCAGAAGTTCTTACCTCTTGTGGTGGGGCTTTGAGCTGAATAGGATTGTGGGTTGATGGATGTAATGGATTTTGCTACTATTTTGGAGGAGCATCCATCTTCTTTGTAGGAGCAACAATCTTTTTAGCAGGAGGAGCAGGCTGCTTTGTAGGGGAAGGACTCTTCTTCACAGGAGCAACAATTATGGATCTCAAATTATAACCTTCTTGATCATCTGCCTAATATACAGATTCTTCCATGATCTGCTCATTCATGAGGGATTCTTCATAGTCTGCTTATGTCAGGAAAGAGAGATCAACTTCATCTTCCATACAGTTGATATTGTCTTCTTCATATCCTCCATCCTGAGTAAGCTCTTCTTTTTCTAGCACAACATTTTAGAAAGGAGCTCTGATTCTTTGATCCTCAGCTTGATTCCTGTCACTTTGAAATATCTAAGCTGGTGGGTTATTTCTTCTATAAGGGACAAAATTAGGGTTTATGGGAGTAAAATAATTTGGCCCTTTACCTCTCATAGGTATTTTCCCTTAGTATTTAAGTCTAGACATTTCAACTGTCAAACTGTCCAACATTTTGTCCATTTTCTCTATTTTATTCTCTGATGAAGAAACCCCTAGAGGATCTAAGGGTTGCTTCTTCCTGTCCATTTTTCCCTTAACCTTCTAAGATGCAACGATATTAGACTCAAATTCAAGAGCAGCATCTTGCATGAGTGACAAAGAAGCAGATCTTCTTTCTCTGAGAAGAAGACAGAACTCAGAATCAAAGGCATTGGCATGAGTGATTTTGGCTGAAGTGTCAATTGGCTTGATCTCAGTAGGGATCTTGCTGAACGTTTTGTTAAATCTTTTTATGAAGTTGGAAACAGACTCACCATTCTCTCTCCTCAAATTGCTAAATTCAGTGATATAGCAAAGGTGGTCTCTTATTTCTCCCCAATGCTTCAAAAATATGTCATCTAGGGCTTCAATGCTAGCTATTGATCCAACAGGTAATTCTTTGAACCATTTCCTAGCCTGACCATCTAGAGTTTGCACAAAAACCCTAGTCCACACATCCTCTTGTTCAATGTTTATATTCTCATCATAACTGTAGAATGCCTCTAAATGCTCCTCAGTTGTGAAATCTCCCTCCCCATTAAACTTAGTCATGTATTTTAGATAATCTCCAGTAGGCATAACAGAAAGGGGGTTAGGAAAATTTAGAGGGGCATATCTGGAAACAAGGATCCTTTCCATTTTGGTCAGAGGGGCAGCCATATTGGATGTGGGTATGGAAAGGGCAGAAGGAGATGCCGCCGGTGTGGGTAGTGGCTAAGAAAATATTTGTGGTAGATATACCTTAGTGGAGTCGCCAAGGATTGGATCTACACAAACAACAATGCTTGAATATTCCTCAACCCTAAAATTTTCTAATTCACTTATAAATTTATGAGAATTAGATGATTCAACAGAACAAAATTGAAAATGAGACCTATTTGATACAATAGCAGAAATACCTCTAGGAATAACTGATGTCACTCCCCTTGCAGCTCTGGAAGTCTGTCTTTGTAAATCCCTTCCTCTCCTTATAATCTTCTCAAAATCTGAAACAGGTGTCACTAATGGCCTATGAGGATTTGCTATGGTACTTGGTCTTCTCAAAGCCACCTTATTCCAATGGAGTCGCCAGATAGATGATTACAACCTAAACAGTGTCCCAATTTTTTCTATCATCAAAGTAGGGCCTATGTTGTCCCCTAGGGAAGCTAAGCTTCAATCTCTTCTCCCCGGTAATGGCGCCAATTCGTTAGCTCTTCAAGAAAATCCTCTAGGTTGTAGCTCACGGATTCTTGGTAACTTCAATATTTTTAATGGTTTTCTAAATGGATCAATTCAGATGACCTAAAAGACCTCACACACTCAAAACATGGATATTACTCAATCAAATAGAGAAGGGTTCTAACTATCAATGTTTAGAAGGTTTGTAGTAAAAATGAATAAATGAAGAACTCACTATGCTGGCAAATTTGTATATAAGGCACTCACATATAAATGGCTAATCATAACAAGGAAAGATACTTGCAATTCAACTCATCAACACAGAGATAGGATGACAGCTATCTGGTATTAGACGAAAAGAATAAACCTGAATCAAACATCCAAGCACAAGTACAGAACAGACAGAAGATGGAAGCTGAACATATAATGGCAAAAGAGCTTGTATTAAACGACAAAGCACATGAGAATTTTGAATACAATAAGTGTCTAAAAATCTCCGAAGTCAAACCCTTGCTTCAACATTAGTCACATGCTTTATATCCTTTAGAAAATTTATTTCAGATCCTGAAAAATTGGATCGAATTTACTAAAAATAGATAAACATAACTGTTTTGCAAAAATTATGTCAAAAACCCTAACTTAAGTGCTAATCTACCTAACTCCAACACTTTCTTTCTCCTCGAACTCTTTAATAACTGCGTTGAACACTGAATTAGAACTCAGACTTGCTATCTGGCAGACAAGTCACACTTTGTTAGAGTAGGTAGAGTTTGTGACATTACTTCACCTCGCTGGCACCTTCAAAACTGGAACAAACCCAAGATACTGGTGCCTTTAATTAATTTTCAACCTTATAAATCATCCATGAGGTATTTGGATCAACCAAAGTTGGTTATGTCTGGAACTATGCATTTCTACATTGTTATGCGCTTTCAGTGGCTGAGAAAGAAAAATTGTGGGTCTGTAAGCTACTGAAAGCTCTGTTTTCAGTGGCTAATGAACAGCTGCGATGTTCTCCTAAGCCACTGAAATCTCTGTTTCTTCAAAAGTTAATAAAACTTCTAATCAACCTTTATCCTTAATCTTTACAGCTTCAATTCTGACCTTCTGGCATTTTTGCAACCTGCATAGGGTTTGGAATAGCAGCAACATCACAAGCTGCCTCCGGATCTTGAAGGCTTATTGCTACCTCTGCTAGGGTTTCTAGCGCAAGGTGTGCTTCAGGTTCAAGGTTTTATTTCTTTGTCTGCAAACTTGACAGCCTGATCTTCCTATAAATCCTGGCGTTGTCCTTCATTAATCTCATATTTCTTTTTTGCAGCAGGATATACATCCCTCTCATTTCTAGAAGAGAATCATGCAATTCAATATTTCTTTTGGTTAATCTTGCATTGGTTCTTTTGAATTATCTCTCTAGGACCTCTAGTTCATATACATTCCCTAATAGCTAGTTGATTCTCTAGGACCTAGGTTTGCTATAGGAATCCCCTTTCACTTGTTCAACTAGATTCTCCCTTGGTGTAGGTGAAGGAAACTCCTCTTGCCCTATTTGAAACTGATCTGCTTGGTTAGTTTGTTGTTCCTCTTCATCTTCAGAGTCTAAGTAAGGTAAGTTGAGTATATTTCTGTCTGGTGCCAGAATCTCTTCTACCTTTTCACTAAAATCCAAGTTTCTCTTTTCCTTCTCGGTCTTGGGAGCTAGAGAGGCCTGATCCACTGTAATTGGAGAGATGGCCCTCCTCTTCCTCTTACCACTCCTGGGAGTGGAGGAAATCTTTGAAGAAGACTTCCTTTTGTCTTCTAGCTACAATTCTGTCTCAAACTCATTCCAAAATAGGAATTAGGTCCAGGCTATGTTCCTTCTCTATAGTAATTCAAGGACAATTAGCTTGATTAGGCCATGATGGGATAGCCTGCTTGAAATCTTGATGGGCTGGGCTTTAACCTGATGGGCCATTTTCGTTAGGTAGAAAGGCAGGTTCAGTGGGATCCTACCATTGAAATGGTTCATTAACTTAAAATGGTATATCATTACCCTATTATACCTTCCCTCACAAGTTATATAAACCAGGATTTCCTTCAATAAGTGTTGCCAGTTTTCCTCAAGCCAGGTTGTGGGAATTCTCTTCTTCCATACAATGTTCTTATGCTCAGGCTTCAAGTAAGAGCTGAATTACACATCCTTTGTGATAGTGGTTTTGAACCAGTTTTCCCTAGTCCTTGGGAGCTCTATTACTTCTGCTATCAGAGCCTCATCTACTTGAAATTCCTCTCTACCAATAAGTTCCTTCAAGCCATTAAAGGAGAGAGAAAAGGCTTCTTCCACTTGCTGATGGGTTCCCTGAATTTTTTCATAGAACCTATAGCAACCCGAGTCTTTGAAAAGTTGGCATACCTCTGGATGTGATTCGAGGTAGCCAATGTCACCCAATTCCTATCTTAGGCCAGGTCCTCTTCTCTTCATCTTCTTGAATGTTCTTCTGTACCTGCAAAATTGAAATTCAAACACTGGGGAAGGAGATTACAATGCTAGATCTAGGGAGGGCTTGGTTCAGTGAGGACGCATGTGGTAAATGTGGAATGAATTGAGGAGAGGATGATGATTTTGAGGGGAATGATTGGAAATTTGGATTTCAGCAGAATGACAGTAAATTCTGATGATGGAGTAGTTTTATGAGACCCGTGCACTGACACAGTGCCTAGAGCATGATTATTGGAGCTGGAAACACGATGCTCATGATAGTTTAAACTGCACACTCGGGACATGTGTAGGGATGAGAGGGTTAGAGTTCAGATATGTCACCTTTCTTTCAAAACAACGCCTCCTACCAACTCATGATTGACTGCAGATCTTGTCTTTTTGGTGGTTAACAACTTGATGCTAACGCTTTCCATTCTGACGGTTGTCTGAATGTGATGGATGCGCTAACCATTTTTCCCTTTTGAGCTTTCGGTGGTTAAAGTAGTCCTGGATCCAATTTTTAAGCTGCCGAAAGCTAGGATTTTCGGTGGCTAATGAACGTTGAGATGTTCGCCTAAGCCATCGGAAGCTCATCTTCAAAATTTTTATTAGAAAACAGAGTCAATGAGTATTTGGTGATTAAGGTAGTCCTGGATCCAATTTTTAAGCTGCTGAAAGCTGGGATTTTCGGTGGCTAATGAACAGTTGAGATGTTCGCCTAAGCCACCGAAAGATAAATTTTGAATTTTATGAAGAAATAGAGTACAAGGTGTTTCCAACTTTATTAAACACAAAAATATTTCATAATGTGCACTGAAATCTTCATCACTATGAAAAAATAAATTTTATGAGTCTGACCTATTGAAGATTTATTTAGGAGATAACAGCGTGCTATATATTGAGCCTCTAGGATACATTGAAGGAGGAGAAATTGGAGAGCAAGGAAACTATAGTTCATTGTTGCCTCACTTGTTTATGCTTGAGTCTGCATCCCTCTGTCCCATTGGAGCACACACTGTTGCTCTTCCCAAGATTTCCTTTGCTTTGTAAGCTTGCCATTGTGATGAGGATTGAAGTGGTGGAGGAATTGGTTTCTTGGGTTTGAAGAAGTGCCGGTAGAGGCTGGCACTATTGTATCTCTGTTTTATTAATAGAAATATCCATTTCATGTCCAATACATGTGCGTAAATATGAATATTGTATCCATGGATGTATTTATTTTCGTATACATGATTGTTAATGTATGCTAGAGTAGGCCAAACACTTTGATATATAGCATGCTTGTTGTTTTTGTTGTTGTTGAGAGCGAATTGTGAATGCAAGCGTGTTGGAAAATCTCAACGGGGATCTGTCACATACCCCAAATTGCAAAAACATTTTATGTTTTAGGAGACATTATGTTTTAATTTTATTATAAAGTTTGTAATTAATGACCAAGTACGGTCAAGGATAATTGCATTTAATTGATGAATATTTTATTGATTAATAAATGAAATATGAGACAACAGCTTAAGGAGGTTGTTAAATGAGTGTTTTACTGGCCACTTGGTGGAATAGGCTGGGTTGAGAGCAGGAGGCAACTTCCCTATTTTTGTGGTCATGTTCCCCAAGAAAGTGGAACAAGAGAAGGTGTCTCATTAAGTGAAAACTGACCCAAAATATCTAGGCATGCTGATAAAAATTCCCATTGAATTCAGTTGATCCTACTCATTCTTTACTTGTGAAATTTTTGAGTGAAATTAGTGCACAAGAAATTTGATGGAGGGGACAAGCAGAAGTGTTTGAGTGAAAAGTGATGAATATGTGAACTAGTGCAACTGATTTGAGCTGAGTTCTTACTGCTACAGGTAGAAATATTAATGTAATTACTCTGTGGAGTTGTAGAGGTTTCTAAACTAGTTCTCTCACCTAGTGCTTTCAACCAGGTGGACCAGTAGACAGGCTCGGGGGTCCTAATATTTGTAGTTCAGCTATCTTCAGGAGTTGGTTGGGAGGAACAAGATCCTTAAGTTGTTGTCTCCTATGCTATATTACCAGTTTCTACATGTTATTTCTAATTTCTCTATGCAAGCTTAGGAACCAGAATGAATGAGTTTAGGAAATAATGTATATATATGTCTGTTACATCTGTTATTAAAATTTCTTGGAGAAAATATTTTATTGTTGAAATATAGATGATCTGGATTAGATATGGATTAGAATGAATGATTATGGTTAATTTAAAATTTACCGATGAATAAAATACCTAACTATATTTTTCCACGCCTTCAAGAAGGTAGTACTCTAGTACAGTAGGTGAGATTAAATGTTGATGGTTAAATCAAATCAAGAATGTAGGATTATGTTTATTTACTTTATGTTGATTCCTTACAGGAATGTTCAGAAGTTTCCTTAGTTAGAATAAATTTGTTAAAAAGATAAACAAGAACTATCATAAAAGAATGTCTTTTAAAAACCAGTACACAGTTTGTGTAACTGTGTTCTTTTTAACACAGTAATTAATTACTAGCTATAATCTTAGTTTATTATAAATATACGTAGTTATTAAATATTATAGGAACAAAAAAATGACATAAGCAGGAGTAACTAATAAACACTAAAATGAAGTATAGTAATCACTTAGGTTTGACAATAACATCTAAGCAATTTTCATTAATACTTTAAGTAAACATCAAATATTAAACACATTATAGTTAAACAATAATAATGCAAAGTATTAAATTAAAATAAAAATACAAACCCTAAATTAGGGAAACTATTAACTAACTTCCTTTTTCTTTCCTCATTTCAGAATTGGGATTTTACAATTTTACCCTCTTTCTCTTAAAACAAACTCTTTATTTCCAGGTTTCTATGGCGCATGTTTATAGTATAGGTGTTTGGAATAGCCACATATTTCATTTTTAACATCGACCTTAATATCTTAACTCTTAACAGTTAAATTGCTATGTTTTTATCATTTAAGCAATATGATCTTAGGATCTTATCTAAGAGAATAACATGCACAGCAATAAACACAAGAGACAAAAGACACAAATAATTTTCCTCGAGGAAACCATAAAGGAGAAAACCCCACAACTTCCTCAGAGATAGAATGAGCACCAATGGCAGCAGTAAAACCCAAAGATAGAAAATATGATCTCCAACTGCTGTTCTCTCTCTCACTTGAGAGATATTCTCCTCTCTCACTCATGTGCCCCAGTGAGTGAGTGTGTGCGTGGTGTGTAGAAATGAGGAGAGCCTCACTTCTATTTATACTCTCCCATTCACTTTATGTCCACTCCAACAAGTCGGCCTCACTTAACAATTACTTACCAGGGTCGACTTCTCTAGGAGAGTCTAATAACCCTAGTGCCCCACAACTGTGGGGAATTTTCCCTCTGATCAATAATGAGGGTTAACCCTAACTCAATTGTGGGGATTATTTCCTCGAATTACAATGGAGGGTTAACCTCAATAACTTTACATGACTTGTTTACATTATTGAATCTCCCAATCGGAACATCGTGGCATGACATGACTCAATTACATTATAGATACTTCCCAGAATAAACATCAGGATACAATACATAAGATATACAAGTGAATACATTCCGAAGTTACAAATACATCAACACTCCCTCTTAACTAGGAAGGTATTCTCTCGACACAATTTATCAGGAAAAGTCTTCTTCTCTGTATCATCTGGATCATCTTCAAGTCATCTTCATCAAGTCTAGATCATCACTGGATATGGATCATCATCGAGTCTGGATCATCACTTGATCTGGAGCATCACTGGATCATCATCAAGTATGGATCATCACTTGATATGGAGCATCACTGGATCATCATCGCTACTTCCACTATCTCAATGAAATGGTGCTATCTCTTCATTCTTCTCGTCATAGGAAGTTCTACAGAGCCAACCCTTTTTCATGATGGTTGTAGGCCTAGCCTCTAGGTAGCTCTTCATCTTCTTCAGCACTTATATCTGACCATGAGATGAACACATCCAAGAACCATGTCAGAATGGCCCGCCCAACACTTACATCTTTTGTTCTCAAAGAATGGCTCTCATCTCTAGGATGAGTGTCAGTTCCAAACTGAAACAAATTCCTGGTAACTAAAAAGGTGCCTTCATTCTCCCAGAGAATGGCCTCTCACCACTAAGTTGAGCTTTAGTCCCAGACTGAATCAATTTCCTGGTAACTAACCAGGTGCCTCCATTCTCCCAGGGAATGGATTGTTAGCACTAAGCTGAGATTCAGTCCCAGACTGAATGAATTTCATGGTAACCGACCAGGTCCCTCCATTCTCCCAGAGAATGGATTCTGTAGGTCTTCATCATCTTTGGCCATACTATGGAATCCTCGGGATTGATTACGTGCATCAACAAAACCTTGAAAGAGCATCCTAGCATAGACTATAGGATATCCAAGGATATTTTACATGTGACCATCACAAAACCTCGAAAGAGCATCCTAGCACAGACTATAGGATCTCCCAGAATCTTTTCTATGTGGTTAGGAAAAACCTTAAAAGAGTTTCTTGCAACCTGCAAGAACTCTAAAGAGCATCCTAGGAATTTTACGAGCTCATAGCTCAACTTATCAGATATCCAAGGCTGATTACATGCCTCTAGTAGAAAAACCTTCTAGTAGAAAAACCTTGAAAGAACATCCTAGCACAGACTATAGGATCTCCCAGGATATTTTCTATGCTACACATAGCAAAACCTCGAAAGATCATCCTAACATAGACTATAGGATTTCCCAAGATATTTTCTATGCTACCTGTACAACCTTTCCATGGCCAAACTATAGCAAAACCTCAAAAGAGCATCCAAGCACAGGCTATCGGATCTCTTGGGATATTTTACATGCTTATATGTACAATCTATCCATAGAGTATCATCTTGATGCATATCATCATCATATGATCATCTTGATCGTCATCATAGCAGAAACCGAATCATCATCATGATGCTCATGACACAGTGCTTACATCCACAGCCATGGGAAGGATCCTCCTATCATGCTTGGAATGGCTCCTACAAATGTGTCCCATCACTTCTTCCTTAAAGTATCTTCTATATGAAGAACACCAAGCCTCTCTTTGAAGTACTCAAACTTCACCCTGGCAGCTAGTGTTTTGGTCAACACATCCGCTATCTGCTCATCCATCGCAACATACTGGAGCTTCACTACTCCTCTCTACACCATATCCCTGATATAGTGATATTTGATCTCAATGTGCTTCAACCTGTCGTGGAACACTAGGTTCTCAGACAACTTCACACAACTCTAGTTGTCACAAGTAGCATCCAACGGGGGATCAAATAACTTAGACAGTAGCTTCCTGAGCCATACTACCTCACAAATAGCCAAACAAGTTGTGACGTACTCTGCTTTGGTTGTACTCAATGATACGCAGGATTTCTTCCTACTAAACCAACATATCACACTTGATCCCATACTAAAGAAGAACCTCGAGATGCTCTTCCTATCAATGGCACTGCATGCCCAATATGAATCCACATAACCCTCCAGGTTAATCTTCTGATCCATATCATACTTGAGCCCATACTCAACTGTACCCTTCAGGTACCTCACTGCATGCTTTACAACCATCAGGTGAACATGTCTCAATGTGTTCACAACAAAGAGAATATCTGGTCTTGTATTTGTCAGGTACATCAAGGAACAAATCATATGATGATACATCGTGGCATCAACCGTCTCTGATGAAGCAACACTCAATAGCTTTAGGTTCAATGCCATAGGTGTGGTCACAGCCTTGCAGTCCATCATCCTGAACCTCTTTAGGATCTCTACTGCATACTTCCCTTGTCCCAGGGAGATTCCATCTGCATTTTGCCACACCTCCATGCTTAGAAAGTAGTGCATCATATCCAAGTCCTTCATCTCAAACTCGGCAGCAAGTCTCCTTCTTGAAACTTTTATGAGTTCCTCTTTTTTGTCAAGAACAAATCATCGACATATAACAGGAGCATCACTGTTCTTCCACCTTCAACCTTGAAGAAAAGGTTGGAATCTGCTTTACTCTTAGTAAATCCTAGAGTCATCAGTAAGCTATCCATCCTGTCGTACCATGTCAAACCTTGATATCTTCTACAGTTACTCCCTCTGAAGTGGAGCATCATTCTCCCTTTTCCTTTCATACTTTATGCAATGAAACATTCTGTACTAGAGTGACAAGTAGCTTCCTCTGCTGCTAATATTCTATGTATCCATCTAGGTTCACTGGACACCAAGATCCTTTATCTTGAAAACGTTCTTCTCGCACCCATCTGTGAGATTTTTCATCCTCTATAGGTTTTCATCTTCAACCTTGTAGCAAAGGTTAAGATCTTCATCACTCTAGGTGATCTTCAAGCTCCTCATGTATGTGTTATCCCATGGATGCCTTCTGAGCTCGTACAAGGCCTTCTTTCATTTGCACACATGAGTCTTCCTGCCATGTCTCTTAACTTCCAATGGCTGCAAATGTCTCTTCGTAGTCTATGCCTTCTTTTCATGAGAAGCCTCGTGCTACAAATCTTGCCTTGTATCCCACGATGTTTCCATCTACTACATGATGGAACTACAAACTTCCCTTCAGGTCTCGATACTACATCCTAGACATCATTCTTCTTGAAATGGTCTTCCCTTTCTTCTTGGCTACTTCTTCATCAATGATGTCGCTGCATTCATCATATTATTCTTCATCTTGGATTATTTCTCGAACTGTTGTCACTTGTTCTTCGGAACAAGTCTCAACCTTCTTTGCTTGTAGGTGATTGTACATGATCTTTTCTACAAGTCATATGTACCAATTGTATGGTTAGAAACATTTCATAAGGTATATTCATAATGAAAAATTATTATGCATAAATATATGATCATGCAACTATTTTATCCAATACAACAATCATCCATATCTCATGGAAACTTTCTAGATGCCTTCCATCTCTACGAGGACAACATTGATATTATGCACTAATCCAATATGTCAGCAAAGAGGTTTCATTCTATATAAGCAGCAATGGAGAGTTGTATAGCATCATGGGCTACTTGCCCATCACATGCATATTAGTAGTATATTCTCATTAATGCAAACATTCTATCATGCATAATACATAAATTGAATATAAACAAGTGCATAAAAAAACAATACCATGAAATGACAATTGAATACTTATCTTTATTTGTTTCATGGGTAGACTCCTTCTTTCAGCTTCATCATCTTCTTCATTCGCAACAACATCATTTCTTATCCAAATGCTCAAGATGGATAAGAGGATCTTTAAGAATTAAGTTCTTCATATTCCTCATCGCTTGAGGTATCTTCCTTGAATTGTGAAATCTTGATCTTCAGTTTCTCCCATCTTCTTTTCTCTTATTATGAGTCGAGCTTCATCTTGTGTGTACTCTTCCCAAAGTCTGCTGAAAGTAATCACTTCCTTCTGGCACATAGTCCTCGAATGAATGAATCCCATGATCTTGGGAGGCCATTCAAGGTGGTTATCACAACTTTTGCATTCTCCACTTCTTCTTCTAACACTTCAATATGTTCTTTGATTTGACAGACCATCGTAAAGTATGATTGTATGGTCTCTGCATTCTGGATCTTCACATTCTTCAACTAGTTTCTCAAAGTCATATTTTTGTTTATGTTATTTCCTTCAAATAGCTTGGTCAAGGAATAAAACATCTATTTTGGTGTCTTTAGGGAAGACACTTGTGGTATAAGGTGATCCTCTATTGAATCATCAATGATCTTCTTGGCCTTTACCAAGTTCTTCTTGTGTAAGGCTTTTAGCCTCATCTCCCTCTGGAACTGGAACCTCTCTACTTATGTAGGTGTCCAATTAATTTCCTCCAAGAAATAGTGAGATCCTATACTTCCATGCTTGGAATTTTTCAACCTCACCAAGCTTGTCATCAATCTAGTGTGATTAGTCATCTTGAACTGAGAACCTCAACTGTAAATAGAAAAAGATTAGATCTTATCGATTTGAGGTGTCCATCCTGGTTCCGAAGCTGGCTGATCTAGGGTTTGTCAGAGAAACCCTAATTTTAAAAACATCAAATCTTTTAGATCTGATTGGATAGAAATATAGAAATCTTCAAGGCGAGCTGTCCAATGTACTCCTTTTCTGAAAACAGTGGAGGGAAGCTCCTGGAACAGGAAGCCCCAGTTTACAAATTTCTTCTACAAAAATTCCTGACTGTTTCTGTGGTATCTCCGAAAGTAATACTCCTCTCTATCTAAAATTTTGTACTGAGGTATCCTAGTTTGTCTTTATTCCGATACCATAGGTTTCATTAGGATTGGTTTCACCAATTGGGACATATGATCATTTTCCCAAGGTGACCTGTTTCAGGACTGTTCAACATAGAGAAGTTGAACAGACTGCCATGTGTCCTTGTTTCATCTTCGGGGTCTAAAAATTTTATCACAGAAATTAAAGTCTGTTCCATTTCTGGAACATCTTGATAAATTTCATTTGGACCTTTATAGCCCAATATATAGCAATTCTCCTTAGGTGTCCTATTTGGGGAGGAATCTTAGGAGAGGATGGAACCCTAACTTGGAGGAATCATATATCCTAGAATATAGAAAATATGAGGATGAAACTTAGATACAGTGTACATCAGGAATATATCTTCAACCTGTGAAAGGTTAGGAACCTATGCCTTCTCCACTCTTGAGATATACAGAATCTACCAAAACTGTCAGTTTCAGTATTTTAGGGTTTTTCAGGCCCGGGGTCAAACTAGGGTTTGACTTTCTAGGAGTTTCACCCAACCAAAAATATTGACCCAGGTCTCTAAAATTTGATTTTGATGAGGATAGAAATCCTATTATGGGCTCACTCAAAAATTCCTCTTCTGTAAAAATCCCTAATTTCCTGCACCAAAAACTAAAAAATGCCCGGAATCAAATTCTGCTTCGACAGAAAGATGCGCCCTTCAATGGAGAGTTATCCTAGCCTTATTTTGCTGATGGATTGTGGAGAGAGACCCAAAAATTAAGAAGCCCTAGCTTCCATAGCTGCACAGTGTCTTCTTCTCAGGTTAGCTCTGATACCATGTTAGATTTTTATCATTTAAGCAATATGATCTTAGGATCTTATCTAAGAGAATAACATGCACAGTAATAAACACAAGAGACAAGAGACACAAATAATTTTCCTCGGGGAAACCATAAAGGAGAAAACCCCATGACTTCCTGAGAGATAGAATGAGCACCAATGGCAGCAGTAAAACCCAATTACAGAAAATATGATCTCCAATAGTTGTTCTCTCTCTCTCTCACTTGAGAGAGCTTCTCCTCTCTCACTCATACGCCCTAGTGAGTGAGTGTGTGTGTGGTGTGTAGAAAAGAGGAGAGCCTCACTTATATTTATATTATTCTGTTCACTTTATCTCCACTCCAACAAGTCGTCCTCACTTAACAATTACTTACCAGGGCCGACTTCTCTAGGAGAGTCTAATAACCCTAGTGCCCCACAACTGTGGGGACTTTTCCCTCCGATCAATAAGGAGGGTTAACCCTAACTCAATTGTGGGGACTATTGCCCCGACTTACAATGGAGGGTTAACCTCAATAACTTTACATGACTTGTTTACATTATTGAATCTCCCGATCGGAACATCGGGGCATGACATGACTCAATTACATTATAGATACTTCCCGGAATAAACATCGGGGTACAATACATAAGATATACGAGTGAATACATTCCGAAGTTACAAATACATCAACATAAATGTCCCTCTTAAGCGATGATTGTGAACATTTATTATCGTAGGAAAAATTTTAATTTTTTATAAAATTTTGGAGTATTACATGTGGTATCAAAGCACATGTTCAAACACTAGGCCTGACTGCACCTCAACCTACGTAGACAAACAGTAGATAAAATGCATGCATACTGATTTTTATTTTTCTTTTGAAATGTTATTACCCAAAAAAAAATTATGAGCTAGAACTGTAGGTATGGAAAGACTCGAGGAATATGTAGATGAAGAGGCCCCGTTTAATGAACAAAGTGATTCTAAAAGAGAACCGATTAAGGAAGAAATAACTAACAATTTTTTAGAATTATTACAAACTGTTAAAGAGTTAAGAACTGAAATGGAAATAGTTAAAAAATAGAATGAAAGAATTGTAAGAGATCAAGAGGAGCTGAACCAGATACTGATGGAAAAATTTCAGAGTGAAGGAAAAGATAAATAGATAGGATTCGAAAACACATCCTACCAACATAAAAGTAAAAATTCCAAACTGTCTAAAATTGAAAGTAGTTAGTCCTCTGAAATTTATGGTGACTCACACAAGAAGAATCGCCAGTACACTAGTGATAACAGTGAAGATAATTACCAATCCAAGAAAAGAAAATTGAATCCTTATGAGGAAATTTCGGGAGAATTTAAGCATATAAAACCATCAACTTTCAATGGTGAAACTGAGAAAGGAGAGGAAACTGAATCATGGCTGTCTGGAATGAAGAAGTATTTCCAAATCTATAATTACTCCAACCAGCTAAAAGCAAGGATGACCATTTACAACTTAACTGGAAAGGTAGATAACTGGTGGCAAGATTTAAAATGAGTAAAAGGTATTAAGGAAAAGAACATTAACTGGAGTATCTTTAAGAAATATTTTAAAAAGAAGTTTCTGTCGGAACAATACTATGGAGAGCGAACTAAGGAATTCTATGAGCTGAAGTTTTGAACTATGAACATGAAAGAATTAAACAGTAAATTTTTAAGTTTACTACATTACGTGCCTTACATTGTGGATGAGAATCCTAAGGTGTAGTGATTTATAATATGTTTACCTTTTCACATTAAAGACGGAATTGAATACGATAATACAAAAACCCTTGAGGAGGCTATGCAAAAGGCAATTTTTTTCTATGAGCAAAACCAAAAAAGGGAAAGTATGCCAAACTGGAAGGCTAAGAGGTCTAATAATTTTGAATAGAAGAAGGGTTTCATATCTAACCGCAATTTTAGGAATAATAACACACGTAATTTTCCTAATAATAATTTCCAAGGAAATATAGGTAATTCACAATTGAACCCTAATGGCCCTAGAAATAAAGAACCTGTTAATAATCACAGCAACTATATTAAGAATAATGAATGTAAAGAACCAGTAAAGTGTTGGGATTATAATGGACCTCATTATGCATCAGTCTTCCCTAACATAAAGAAGAATGTTAGCAACATTCATATGGTGCAGGAGGAGATGATTGTTGGTGACTTAGCAAGGGCGATGCCCAGGATCAACGCAGCACTAGAGAACAGGCAGGCTGATTATCAAACATCCATCGTGGAAGTAGAAGGTAAGCTAAAACAAACACCTATTTCTATATTAATTGACCCAGGGGATATTCTGAGTTATGTTTCTCTTGATTTAGTATAAAAATGCAATTTATCAGTAGAAAAGTTTGCAAAGTCATGGTTAGTTCAACTAGCTACTGGAGCAAAAAGAAGAGTGAATAGTTTTGTAAAAGATTGTACTATAAGTATGGATCAGTTTGAAACCTCTGTGAAGATAAATGTACTTCCTTTAGGCTCTTATGACATGTTAATTTGTATGGACTGGTTAGAACAGCATAGAGTAGTTTTGAACTATTTCGATAAAACTTTTACTTGTGTAAATAATGAAGGAGAAACAGTAACCGTAATAGGAATTCCTAGGAAAACAACTATGAGACAAATCTCTGCTTTGCAATCAAAGAGAATTGTTTGGAGGGGTTGTAAAGCCTTTGCTATAACTGTAATTAATGAAGAACATATTAATAATGAATATAAATGAAAACTGGAAGATATTCCAATCATGAGGGGGTATTCAGATATATTTCCGGAAGAAATTTCGGGACTGCCTCCGAAAAGGGAGTTAGACTTCACTATTGAGTTGGTACCTGGAGCAGGGCCCAGCTCAAAATCCCCTTATCGGATGAATATATGGGAAATAAATGAATTAAAATCACATTTAAAGGAACTTATTGATAAAAAATATATAAGGCCCAATGTGTCTCCTTGGGGAGCACCTATTATTTTTGTTAAAAAGAAGGACAGTACGCTATGCTTATGCATTGACTACCTTAAACTCAATAAAATGACCATTAAGAATAGATACTCATTGCTCTGCATAGATGATTTGTTTGATCAGCTATGCGGAGAAACTATGTTTTCAAATATTGATTCATGATCTGGTTATCACCAAGTCCGAATCAAAGATGAAGACATTTTTAAAACAGCTTTTAAGACCAGATATGGTCACTATGAGTTTTTTCTCATGCCATTTGGGCTTACTAATGCCCTAGCTGTCTTCATGTGCTTAATGAATAATGTATTTCATATGTATCTCAATAAATTTGTAGTGGTATTCATTGACGACATTCTAATTTATTCTAAGTCTAAAGACGAACACGAAGAGCACTTAAAAATTGTTTTACAAGAGTTGAGAGAACATTAGCTTTATGCTAAATTTAGTAAGTGTGATTTCTTTAAGGATAAAGTACAGTACTTTTGGTACTTGGGCCATGTAGTAACTAAATAAGGGATCTCAGTGGATCCAGAAAAGATAAAATCAATTGAAGAATGGCTAGTCCCAAAGGACGTGAATGAAGCGCAATCATTCATGGGGATTACAGGTTATTATCGAAGATTCATTGAGGGGTTCTCAAGAATCGCAAATCCCATAACTTCTTTATAGAATAAAGGGAATAAATTCGAATGGAATCAAAAGTGTGAAGAATTTTTTAAGAAGTTAAAAAAATTATTAACTACTGCACCAATCTTAAGAATTGCTAATCCTAATAAGGACTTTGTCATATGCACTGAAAATTAAGTTGGTGATTTTAAATGAAATTCATAAAAATTCTTACTCAGGACATCCTAGCTATCAAAGACTATAACCATGTTACGGAAGGATTATTTTTGGCCAAACATGAAGAATGAACTGGAAAAATACATAGCCAATTGTTTTGAATGTGAACAAGTTAAGACTGAACACCATCATCCAGCCGGTTTACTACAACCATTACCCATCCCTAGATGGAAATGGGAAATAATCAATCTTGATTTTATTACAGGTCTATCTAGAAATAAGAATCTAAATGATTCGATAATGGTAGTCATTGATAAACTTAGTAAAGAAACTCATTTTATACCTGTAAATACCACCTACAAGGCTGCTAATATTGTTGATATATTCATGAAACAAATATTTCGTTTGCATGGGATACCGAAAGTTATAATTTCAGACAAAAACCCTAAGTTTACAGGTAATTTCTGGAAGTCTTTATTTAAAGGCTTGAATATTACTTTAAATTTCAGTACATCTTTTCATCCCCAGATGGATGGACAGACTGAAAGGTTGAATCAAGTGTTGGAAGATATGCTAAGAATGCATGTTAAGGAACAACCAAGTAAATGGGAAGATTACTTACACTTGGTGGAGTTTGCTTATAACAATCACTACCAAGCTTCAGCAAGATACAACCCATTTGAAATTTTGTATGGAAGAAAGTGCAATACCCACAACTCATGGAGTAACCCAGTTGACAAGTTAGTATTAGGACCTGAACTACTAAAGGAGATGGAGTTAATTGTAAGACAGGTGCAATGTAACTTAAAAGTTGCGTAAGACAGACAAAAAAGTCAAGCAGATCTTAAACGAACTCAGAAGGAGTTCCAAGTGGGTGAACATGTTTTTATAAAGGTAAGGCCTAAAAAGAGTTCTTTGAAGTTAGGAAATTGTGCTAAGTTGGCACCCCGATATTGTGGGCCTTTTGAAATATTTTCTAGGATGAGACAGGTAGCATATCAACTGGATTTACCACCAAATTTGAAGGTACATAATGTTTTTCATATCTCTATATTAAAAAAATATGTACATGATGCTACTCATGTTATAAATTGGAATGATGTGTAGGTGGAACCTGAAGGATATTTTCTGGTGGAACCCGATTGTATCCTCAAAAGGAGGGGTATCTTAATTCAAAATCGTACCATTGGGCAGGTGAAGGTGCAATGGAAGCACCTTAGTCTAGAAGAAGCCACCTGGGAATTGGAGAGTCATATGCAGGCAGCATATCCAATTCTGTTCCAGGGGAACTCTGAGGACGATGAATAAAATAACATCGAGGACGATGTTATATTTAAGGGGGTGTCTATGTCGCATACCCGAAATTGCAAAAACATTTTATGCTTTAGGAGACATTATGTTTTAATTTTATTATAAAGTTTGTAATTAAATACCAAGTGGGGTCAAGGATAATTGCGTTTAATTGCTAAATATTTTATTAATTAATAAATGAAAGATGATACAACAGCTTAAGGAGGCTGTTAAATGAGTGTTTTATTGGCCACTTGGTGGAATAGGCTGGGTTGAGAGCAGATTGACACTTGGAAGCATCCTCAAACTACTTCTAGTTGTTGCAGGAAGAAACTTCCCTATTTTGTGGTCATGTTCCCCAAGAAAGTGGAACAAGAGAAAGTGGCTCATTAAGTGAAAACTGACCCAAAAGACCTAGGCATGCTGATAAAACTTCCCATTGAATTCAGCTGAGGCTGCTCATTCTTTACTTATGAAATTTCTAAGTGAAATTAGTGCACAAAGAATTCGATGGAGGGGACAAGCAGAAGTGTTTGAGTGAAAAGTGTTGATTATCTAAACTAATGCAGCTGATTTGAGCTGATTTCTTACTGCTACATGAACAAAGATTACTGCTGATTAATCTGTGGAGTTACAGAGGTTTCTAAACCAGTTCTCTCACCTAGTTCTTTCAACCAGGTGGACCAGTAGATAGGATCGAGGGTCCTAAGACACGCAGTTCAGCTATCTTTAGGAGCTGGTTGGGAGGAATAGGCTCCTTAAGTTGTTGTCTCCTCTTCTATATTACTAGGTTCTACATGTTATTTATAATTTCTCTATGCAAGCTTAGGAACCAGAATGAATGAGTTTAGGAAATAATGTATGTATATGTTTGTTACATATGTTATTAAAATTTCTTGGAGAAAATCTTTTATTGTTGAAATATAGATGAATTCTGGATTAGATATGGATTAGAAAGAATGATTAGGGTTAATTTCAAATTTACTGATGAATAAAATACCTAACTATATTTTTCCACACCTTCAAGAAGGTAGTACTATAGTACATTAGGTGAGATTAAATGTTGATGGTTAAATCAAATCAACAATGTAGGATTATGCTTATTCACTTTCTATTGATTCCTTACATGAATGTTCAAAATTTTCCTTAGTTAGAATACATATGTTAAAAAGATAAACAAGAACTATCATAAAATTATTAATATTTCACATTGATCTAGGAACAAATAATCAATCTCATCAAGAAATAATCAACAAATAACTCAAAAATGGTGTTAATCAGAACCAGAATGGTTTCCTCTCTGTATATTCAATAAACAATGAATAGTTACAATAATAATGTCAAGCAATAGCTTGAATCAATGAGGAATTTGAATACCTAAGGAGGTCATTCAAATTCAATGAGTGAGTCTAGCTTAACTGACTGTAAGCCATTGGTTCACACTCAGTTAACCACTTGACCAAAACCCTAATTGACTCACCAAACCCTAACTGAAGTCAGAGTGCAATAAATGACTGAATCTCAACTGAAAGATATCAAACACATGTCATAGTAATCCAACCATGAAGTGCTAGTGCTTCAATGACTTCAATGAACCTCGATGAGGTTAACTGAAGCTAAACTGATCATCAAAAGTTGGTGGAGGCACCCCTGTTGACTCCAGATCATTAAATAACAATAAATAATCATTAAATAATATATTTAATGAGAGGAGGCGCCTTAACTGACTGGTTGAATTGATTGTAACCACCACTTAGCAATTAGGTGCATTAATATCACTCAGATCACCCCCGGAGTGCTCCAGTTAGCCTCCTTGACTATAGGAGAAGGTTAAGTTAGCCTCCTTGACTGTAGGTAGGCGTGGGTGTGACTGGGTGATTCCAATTAATTATCCACTAATGTCAATTAATGTCAATAATACTTAGGATAGTGGTTTAACTAGGCCAATTTGACCAAAAAGAGTGTGTATGGTGGTAAATGTCTCCAACACCCCCCCTTAAGCTATACTCAGGAGGAGTTAGAAAACAAAAAGTATAAAAATGCTAGGGCCCTAGAAACTAAGGCCATAGGTCACCCTGTACAATGTTGAAACTGAAACAATGCTAAAAAACAAACTAAGTGAGGAAAAGAGGGAAAACCCAGTGGGAAAAACCCCCCCTCAAGCTGAACACTGAAAGTAGTCTGAATCACCCTGATGAACTCACCCCCAACAGTGAACGGAGGTAAGTGAACTTATTTTTTGAAAATATTTTGGTGAAGATGTCTGCATTCTGCTCATCAATCGGGTAGTATTGCAGAATGATGGTCCTATCATGCACTAGCTCCCTGATGTAGTGCATGTGAATATCTACATGCTTGGTCCTCTGCTTGGTAACTAGATCCATGGATATCTTAATAGCACTCTGGTTGTCACAAAAGAGGACAGTGGACAAAGTACTACCAAGATCAAACTCTGAAAGAATGTCTTGCAACCAAACTACTTGGATGCAAGCATTCACCGCTCCTCGATACTCGGCCTCTGCTGTAGATAGTGCTATGGCAGCCTGCTTTTTTCTTGACCAGCAAATGGGTCCACCACCAAACATGAATACATATCTGGAAGTTGACTTTCGATCAATAGAATCACCCGCCCAATCGGAATCTGTGTATCCAACCAGCTCTAGCTTGGAGTCTGCAGCATAGTGAATGTCATAGGTCCTGGTTCCCTTAATATACTGGAGGATCCTCTTAGCTGCCTTCCAATGAATATCATGAGGCTACTGCATGTATCTTGATATAGCATTCATGGAATAAAAAATATCAGGCCTAGAATGTGTCAAGTACAACAAGCTACCAATCAACTATTGATAGATAGTGCAGTCCATGGGAGGTGTGTGTTTTCCTTCTTCAATGCTGATCCCTGAAAGGAAAGGGAATGGTGCAGGCCTACATTCAGCCATGTTAAACTTGAATAACAGGTCTGAAGTGTATTTTTACTGAGTGACCATAATCCCATTATAATTTTGCTCGATTTCGAGCCCCAAAAATTGTTTTAGAAGCCCCAAATCACTCATTTCAAAGGCATTGTGGAGAGCAGTTTTAATGGCTAAAATGGAGGCAACTGTGCTACCTGTGATCAGTAATTCATCAACATATAAAACAATGATAATTAGATGACCATTTTTCTACTGTAAATACACATTTATATCTGATCTACATCTCTGAAAGTTTTGCGAGAGAAGAAAGGCATCCATCTTGGAATACCACTATCTTGGGGCCTGTTTTAACCCGTATAGTGACTTCTTTAGCTTGCAAACCAAAGATGGATCAGTGATGTAGCCCTCAAAATACTTCATATATATCTCCTCATGAAGATATCCATGTAGAAATGCTGACTTAACATCCATGTGATGCACCTCCCAGTGCTTGGATGCTGAAATTGCCAAAACAAGGCGGATGGAGTCCATTTTTGCAACCGGTGCAAAGGTCTCATGGTAGTCCACTCCCTGGACCTGAGAGAAACCTTTTGCTACCAGAATTGCCTTATATTTTTAGGTGCTTCCATCAACAGAAACCTTTGTCCAAAACACCCACTTGCATTGAACCAATTTCCTTCCTGGAGGAAGAGAAACTAGCTCCCAAGTAGTGTTTTTCTGAAGAGAATTCATCTCTTCATCCATGGCAACTTGCCATCTCAGATCATTCCAAGCATGGTAGTAGGATTTTGGATCTGAAATAATCATCAAATAGAAATTTTTGGACAGCAAATTATCAGAACAAGAGAGCACAATACCTACTCTTTGGAAATCATACCGGGTTCTCCTTGGATCATTCGGATTTCCAATGTTGTCTCCTGCAGAGGAGAGTGTCTGTTGGGCCCATGTAGGAAGATGATTTTGCACTTCAGGTTTTGATTCAGAATTTGATGATTTCTGAACACTGATATCAGAAATCAAAGGATCCAAATCAGGGTCATCACCCCCAATTTTATCATCCAAATATTCAGTAAAATAGGAAGGAAATTCAGCAGTTTTCTTCTTCACTAGTTCCATCTCCTGAAGAGGCTCATCAAACTTGACACTTCTCTCGATGATGATATATTTGGTATTTATATCTAGAAGCTTGAATCCTTTAGATTCATTAGGATACCCAATAAATAGACATTCTATGCTTTGCGGTTGCAAAGCCCTTCTTTTATCAAGCGAAATCTGAGCCCATGCAGTGGACCCAAACACCCATAGGTTCGACACATCTGGCTTGTGTCCGAAGTATGCTTCAAAAGGAGTATTTCCTTTCATATATGAATGTGGCACCCTATTCTAAATGTATGCTGCAGCATGCATGGCTTCAGCCCACAAATTTGCAGCAAGCTTCTTTGACTCCAACATACAGGTGGTCATCTCCTTGAGAGACCGGTTCTTCCTTTCCGCTACTCCGTTCTACTGGGGAGTGTAGGGAATTGAATGCTGGACCTGAATACCACTTTGGGAGAATATGTACAGCAACTCATTACTGACATAATCCCATCCATTATCAGATCTCAATATCTTGATCTTAAGCCCAGAGGCATTTTTGATGAAGGCCTTCAATTCAGAAAATTTTTCAAATACTTCTGATTTCCTTTTGAGAAAGAAAACCCATGTATACCTTAAAAAATCATCAATAAAATTAAGGAGGTACCTTGATCCATTCATGGATGTGACAAGCATCGGACCGCTGATATCAGAATGTATCAGCCCCAATATGCATGTAGCTCAGTTTTCCTTCCCCCGATCGAACTTGTGCTCAGGGTGTTTTCCAATCACACAGCCCTTGCAAATTCCCATGGTTTCCTTGATGACTGAGAGGCCTTCAACCATGGATTTTTTCTGTAATTGCTACAAATATTTGAAATTAAGATGGAAAAACCTCTCATGCCACAGCCTACTAACCTCATTTCCATGAGTTAGCAGAGCAGTGGGCTTTGCATCCGCAACAAAGTGAGAGAACTCATAGGATTTTGCATGATGATTTGCAAGGCCTTTTGCAATGAGTTTCTCGGATGCAATTTCTGTTATCTCAACATCATTTGGGATGAAAGAGACTCTCTTAGGAATTCTTGTATGTGTCTTCTAATAGACCTAAGGAGATTTGCTTCTAGAGACGGTACATACAAAACATTAGAGAAAAAACCATTTTCAAGATTTGCAGTACCTTGTCCTTCGGAAATGATGGTGGAGTCATATCCCATGTGGATGGGGATGGATTTTCCGGTCTCCAAGGATGAAAAGGAGTCTTTTTCAGCCATCATGTGATTCAAAGCTCCAGAGTCAATCAGCAGTGCTTTGGACTTCGAAGTGCTTGCCATGAGGGCATGACCTTTCTCATGCTGTGGTTCCCAATCTTGGTGATCTCTCCTTCGAAAGCTCTCCGAAAGATTGATGTGATTCCTCTCAAGGAGAGAGGTTTCTTCATCAAGATTTTTCTTCATGCAGGCATGTTCAGGGTGAAAACCCTCCCCGCAGTAAGAAAACTTGACTTTTTCTTTCCCATTGTGCCCTTTTCCTTTGTTCTTCCTTGAGCTGGAAGATTCATCATGCTGCTGGTTTTCAACTCTAGGCTTGGGAGCATCAAATTTAATTTTCTGATTTTTGTGCTGCTTTCCTTTACCCTTCAGATATTTGGGCCCCGAGACTTGGAGGGCTTGAACACGGGAAGATCGGATGATCCCCATCTGGACAAGCTTGTTATGTTCATTTGTTAGGGACTCAATGAAGGCATTGAGTGTAGGCATCTTCCATCTATGGGTTGTGAGATTCCCTGCACGGAATGTAGAAACAAAAACTGA
The DNA here is from genome assembly GCA_001517045.1 of Pseudotsuga menziesii. Lineage (NCBI taxonomy): Eukaryota > Viridiplantae > Streptophyta > Pinopsida > Pinales > Pinaceae > Pseudotsuga > Pseudotsuga menziesii. The sequence goes on from LPNX010851118.1 coordinate 181,307, forward strand.
ATAATCAGCCCCAATTTTGGAGAGTATGGAAAGGATGAGCTGATCATCCTCCTTCTCCATGTTGCATTGCTTCAAGAGTAAAACAGTATGCTTGAACTTTGTACAGAAATCATTCAGAGTCTCGAAATTGGAAGGTTGGAGAGACATGAGTTCATTTTCGAGCTGGTAAACCCTTAAGTCATCATGCTTTCCATATAGAGATTTCAATTTGTCCCATATTTCTTTCAGTGTCTTCAAATCCATAAGATGGAAGAGAAGGTCTTGGGAAATAGAGAGGCACAAGAAACTGAAGGCTTCATCCTTCTTGTTCAAGAATCTTGATTTTTCTATGGTGGATCCAGGCTAAACTTCAGTGTCCATGGTAACTCTAAAAAGTCCTTTGGAGTGTAGCTGAATCTCCATATCACTTTTCCATGAGTGGAAATTGTATGGAGTCAAGAGATCTACTGAGGAGGCCATCTGGATGTGCTGGAGCGAATGCTTCATCTCTAGAAACTTGAAAATCAAAACAAAAAGGGAAAAATAAGGTTGGACAGCCTGCACATTCTAGGCTTTCATCACACCCAGCATAGTCAATCAAGCAAGCTTGATCAACAAGTTCTTTACTTGGGGTATTGAGTGGTAAGCCTTGGCTTCTGGTGCGGTGCTGGATTTTTGAGCTATTGCTCACTTTTCACGGAGAAATCTGTCAAAAATCTTGTTTTTGAGAGATAGATCTTTGTCCTGCCATAAGCTCTGATACCATATTAATCTTGCACATTGAGCTAGGAACAAATAATCAATCTCATCAACAAATAATCAACAAATAACTCAGAAATGGTGTTAATCGGAACCAGAATGGTTTCCTCTCTGTATATTCAATAAACAATGAATAGCTACAATAACAATGTCAAGCAATAGCTTGAATCAATGAGGAATTCGAATACCTAAGGAGGTCATTCGAATTCAATGAGTGAGTCTAGCTTAACTGACTGTAAGACATTGGTTCACACTCAGTTAACCACTTGACCAAACCCCTATTTGACTCACCAAACCCTAACTGAAGTCAGAGTGCAATAAATGACTGAATCTCAACTGAAAGAGATCAAACACATGTCATTGCAAGCCAACCATGAAGTGCTAGTGCTTCAATGACTTCAATGAACCTCGATGAGGTTAACTGAAGCTAAACTGATCATCAGAAGTTGGTGGAGGTACCCCTGTTGACTCTAGATCATTAAATAATAATAAATAATATATTTAATGAAAGGAGGTGCCTTAACTGACTGGTTGAACTTATTGTAACCACCAGTTAGCAATTAGGTGAATTAATATCACTCAGATCACACCCAGAGTGCTTCAGTTAGCCTCCTTGACTGTAGGAGAAGGCTAAGTTAGACTCCTTGACTGTAGTTAGGCGTGGGTGTGACTGGATGATGTCAATTAATGCTCCACTGATGTCAATTAATGTCAATTATACTTAGGATAGTGGTTTAACTAGGCCAATTTGACCAAAAAGAGTGTGTATGGTGGTAAATGTCTCCAACAAAAAGAAGGTCTTTTAAAAACCAGTACATAGTTTGTGTAACTATGTTCTTTTTAACACAGTAATTAATTACTAGCTATAAGCTTAGTTTATTATAAATATATCTAGTTATTAAATATTATAGGAACAGAAAAATAACATAAGCAAGAGTAACTAATAAACAGTAAAATGAAGTATAGTAATCACTTAGGTTTGGAAATAACATCTAAGCAATTTTCATTAATACTGTAAGTAAACATCAAATATTAAACACATTATAGTTAAACAATAATAATGCAGGGTTTTAAATTAAAATAAAAATACAAACCCTAAATTAGGGAAACTGTCAACTAACTTCCTTTTTCTTTCTCAATTTAGAATTGGGTTTTTACAGTTTTACCCTCTTTCTCTTAAAACAAACTCTTTATTTCTACGAATATAATATCCATATTATAAATGCCCAATATTAAACAAATAAAAAAATTAAACAGAAACAGTATTAAACTGTTTATCAAGAATAAGCTAAAATAAAATAAGAAAAGACAATTAAATAATCCTAATCCAATTACACAGCAGAGTAGAATTCTATTAAAAATAAACAGAGTTATAGTAATAACTTAAAAAACTTAAATTAAAAGCTAAATTGTGATAATAAATCTAGACCATGTCATGGGGTCGAATCCTATAACCAAGAAGAATTCCACTTCTTCTACTAACTTATCATAATAAGAAAATCCTAAATTAATATTAAATAAAATACGATTTTTAATCAAAATAAACACCTTAGAATCGAATACCATAATTCTAAGAGACTGCAAATTTTATTAAAACCAACACAGGTGCTTTTCAAAACCAAATTATCTCTATCCATTAATAGTCTTAAAACCCAATGGTCTAGCCATACAGATATAAATTTTATCCTTTAAAAACACAAGCCTGCAAATTAAAACCCTAACATAATTTTTTTTTAAAGAGAAACGCAAGAGTTCACAAAGAAGTCATAGCCTTATGGCCTGTACGAATAACTACAGTAAAGATTTCTTATCTTAGTCAAATTATAAATGATTTCAAACCCTATGTTAAAGCATAAGAAGAATCCAACTAAACAGAGCTACGGCCAATGACCTTTACAAGTTTTTCTGTAAAATAGTCTACGGCCATATGACCTTTACAACCACAAGTGTTCAAAACGCATCCATGGCTTAAAATTAGAAACTCGGTGAGACCATATCACCCATAACCCCACACATCATCGTAGGAGGAACCTCAGGCAAGAACCGAGGCTTACCAGTTAGTCAAGAAGCGTGGAGACTTTTCTCCTGAAGCAGTTTATGCCACCCAGTCTCTAGTAGCACCTGTAGAATAACCTGCACATTAAACAAAGAAACGTTATGATATTATTTTAAAAATAAAAACCTAGTTACAGTAAAGAAATGATAACGATGTTGCAGGCAGAGTGGATAAGCTTACCTAGAGAATTTTTACCCTCGGTCACATAATAGTTTGGTTACACGATTAATCGATCCCAGTAAAACCTCTTGCTCTAGCAATTGGGAAAGAGAAAAACTTAAGTTAATACCTCGACAAGATTGTTTAATCCAACATCCAAGGCCACGATAGAACCTAAACTCTCCATAGTCAACAATTTTCCACCAGGCAAGCTGTGAGCTAAAACCGAGATTTCACTGCTATCAATATAGAGATTTCAGTTGGGAAACACACAGAGGAAGACATTCATGGAGCCAGCATCTGAAAATCAAAGGCCATCACTCACAAAGCTGAAATAATGGTGTAAATGGCCATGAGGCCATGAGCCTGGCGGCACTCTCCATAGCAAAACAATAGGGTAAAATGTGAGATTGTAGGGTTTTGGAGATCTTTATAGTGAATTTTACCAAAGTCAAAACCCCAACCATTAACCGACGTCCACGTGGAGTCCTCTATGATTTTGATTTTTGGGTTTTCCTCTATAGTTTCGAGAGCCCTTGGTGTAGCCTGCAAATGAGAGGTTAAACATAACCTTCATTATAATATTTTTTTAAAATCGATAGATTTATTTTTAACATAAGATGCATAGCATAATTTCAAAATATATCATAGTTATAGTCTTTGCTTAAATAGGATTCATAACTATAGAATGAAGACCATGTAATTGGTAGTAGTATGTGCAAAGGTTTTTGGGTTAGATAAGTTCATTAGGTGAGAAACTCTTCATCCCTTAAAACAAATTAGTAAAACTATATTATAACGATATAAGGTTTTTCTTTTTTCATTTCCACCCGGTAAATACCTAAGCAATTAGTAGAATTGTTTTCTGCATTAAATCGTTAGCTCCATATATGTATGAATGTCAATCCATTATATCTTATAACTATGCCTAGACTTAGGTTTTACTGATTTATATAACATTTGAATGTATGTTGAGACAAATATTTATGGATTACCATGGTAACGAGTAATAATGTATCAAAATAACTAGTGTGTGAATTTATCTTTCTCTAGAATTGTATATAGGACGTAATATGATAACATACAGATGAAAGTATGATGAACAAGTTATAGTCAAAGCTAGGTAGAAGAACATATAGATCTATGTTGTGCTTAGATTTTCCAAATACTTACGCTTATAAGTAAATAAATAAAAAATTAAAAATACAGATCCGACGATACCTCCTTCTTGCTCAAAGCTGTAAACTAAACAAATATACTAGCATTTTATTTATGCTAGTTGAGATAATTAATCTTGATTCTGAAACTAGATTGCAAAACATCTTACCTGTAAAAAGTCTTGTACAAGAAGCATCACTTCACTACATTAGCCAAAAATCTAAGTAAGCCTCGGACATGAACTGAAGTTCCTTCATGTTTACAAACAGTAAAACAAACTTTAGTACATAGTAAACAAACAATTGTTTCAGCTTATGTTACTTCATATCATCACCTGCTAAAATAAATCTTTAATACTAAATTATGAAAGCAAATAATTAAGTATGCAGATACAAAAAATAATAAAGGAATTAGTTTTAGTTCTAGTTTAGACCTCAATATGTTAACTGATAATAGTTAAATGTCCCTGTTAAGCGACGATTGTGAACATTTATTGTCATAGGAAAAATTTTAAATTTTTATGAAATTTTGGAGTATTACAGGATCTACATCAACCGTCCAGAATAAGGTATGATTCATATCCCTTAGTGTTAAATGTATTTATTGCTCTTGCATATTGGAATGGATTGATTTCTGGTGTCATTCAGTCTATTGTGGTACACCCCAAGCCATAGGAAGTTTCTCTTTGTAATGATTACACAATGATTTGAAGAGGAAGAACATCACATCTTTATTAATCATGGAAGGAGTACAAAGATTACCGTCTCATCAAGCTAGGCACCTCACAAAACCTTGATCTGATTCTTGTAACTCAGCCTCCAAGCTCTGCAACACAAGGATGACAATACAGGTCAAAGGTGGGGGGAATGAGAGTCCCAATTCCTCTAGCATACCAATGCAAAAGTTCAAGTCCCTCTCCATGGACCTCTCTCTCTCTATTTATACATTTTGGAAGACATAGGGCCGAATAAGGGTCGGTTACAACTACCCAATTCAATTCCATAACCTCCAAAACCACCCCTATTTCGATATTTTTCGATATTTTTATTATTTTTTACCAATACGTGATGTAATTGCGGGTAGCTTGAAGGAAAATTCATGAATACAAAAGGTATAACCACGGGTAGCATGAAGGAAAATTCGCAGTTAGTTCAAAAAATCTCATATTTAGGGTACTTTTGCGAATTTCCAGGCTTTGGATCCTTCTGCAAAGTTGGTCCTGACTCAGATACCTTTCCAATGATTTAGATAAGAGGTCAAACGGAGTTACAGAACTCTAGATATGACTCCTCTGATATAGCTATTTTTTTAGTGACTTCCATGAAGTGTCACCATGGAAGTGTTGACATGCGACGAAAACATGGGAAAGTGGTCACAGGAAGATAATGTGTCATTTTATGCTATAACAGGTAGAGACAAAGACATAATGCGACAATGACAGAGGCATTCTTCAAATGGACCAAAGGAGCGATATGACTCATGAACTTGGTATGAATCGAAGGAAGGAATATTACCCAACTGTAAGACAAGATGCAAATAGGTTCCATGTTCAAGGGTGACCATAAGATTCCATATAGATTCCAAACAAAAACTATCTCATTTTCCCCAATTCCCCCCCCATAATGATGGATGACTACCCCTTTGTATTTTAACAAGCTTGAGAAGGATAATAGATGCTCGGTATAGCTCATCTTAGATGAGTCCCTCGTCATATTTTTAATGAACCTGAAGAAGGAGGGGTTCGATCCCATATGGGTCCTTCAATGCATTGTTTTACAAGTCTAAAGAAGCTAAACTAGGTGATCTTTTCATATTTAGAGATTCAGCAAAGAATCAAAAGAAGACTCCAAAGGTTTTTTTTGTAAGTTAAGTCCCCTTCACCCAAAAAAGAATAAAAGTGTATGAGGGAGAAAAATTCTAGTCAATGGTTGACTACAGTATACCTTTTTCGTAATTAGTCTAAACGATTTGAAACAGGGGTAAACTATCACTGAAAAAGACATCCTTTCAAATTATTTTACAAGCATGAAAGAAAACAAGTTTGCTCAACAATGTTTTCATGTTTTGGGAATATGAAAACAGTTGAAAGGAGACTCCAAAAATTTCCCTTTTCCTATACTTTTAAAAACTTGAAAAAGTGATAAAAGTATACTCGTTAACTTATTCTCATGTATTTACGAGCACAAAGAACAAAGACTAAGCTCGACGCCTTTTTCCTTAGTTTTAATCAGTATGACTATGGTATCAAAAGCACTCGAAATCTTGAGTATGAATATTTTCACAGTGTATCAACATTGTGTTTGATCTTATGGATATGCACCGTGTCAAATTTTAAACACGATTGACACATTTCGAGTGGACACTCCACCCATATTCAGGATCAAAGTTGAATTTCTTGTGAGAAAGAAGTTAGGAATGGTGAAATAAATAGAGATGGAGGGGGAAATAGTCATTAGAAAAAAATTATATTTTAAGAAATGGTCATTAGAATTAAATTTTGTTTTAAGAATTTTTTTATTGAAATGGAAAGGGACCTTATTTTAGGTAACAATATAAGAATTGAAAATCATTTTTAATTTTTAAGAAATATAATAGTAATTAAATTTGAAGAAAAAATTGTTAAAAGAAGGTTAAAAATATAAAAAAGGTAACAAAGGAGAGAAAATAAGGAATAAAAATGGTGGGGGAAGGACCTTAATTTTAGGGTTTATTATACTAAAAGATATAAAATTAAGGAAAAAACAAATTTGGTTAATGTTTAATTGTAAAAATTACAATAAGAATGACTAAAAAGGGTAGTTTTTTAAAGTTAAATTGAGTCATGATTCTAATAAAAGTATAAAAAAGAGCACTCTGATTTTTTTTCATGATTTAATCTAGAGCATGAAAAAATTAAAAAGTTTTCTCAACACCTCTTACTTTTTTTAACAAGCTCTAAGATGGCTAAAAAGAATTCTCAAGAGTCTGATCCATTTTTTAATGAGATTGCAATAGAGAATGAACTATGCTCATGGTATACGCTTCATTTTTTAATTAGATTGAAACATAGAATGAACTCTGATTGAGGTATATGCTTCATTTTAACAATCTTTAAATAGAGAATGAACTATGCTCAAGGTGTTTGTCTCATTACTTCGACGAGCTTGAAATTGAAAATAAACTATGCTTGGAATGAGGCCCATTGGTGGGTTTCTTCCCAACATTATATCCAGAGGTTGGTACTTCGAGTAATAACCATTAATTGGTTTTCTCTAAAATTGATGTCTAGAGGTTGGAAATTCCCTCCTAGCATGATTGGCATAAGCTAGAAGCTTAAATCCAATATGATGTCCAGAGGCTAGAGACCTTCCCACCAAGATTCATTTCGTCTTCTTACTCTTCTACTTCACCCAAGTAAAATATCAGTTACTACTAGGAAAATTTTCACAGAGAGAGAGAGAGAGAAAGAAAGAGGATCAAGTGACATAGACGTATGAAATGAAGGTTCGGGTTGGTTATTCTTTCCAAGAGGTATTCACCATACAAAAGAATAATACTCTAGAAAGAATACATGCCAAGAAGCTCGGTACAAGTAACAGGAGGGAGATTAGGATCCAATGCCCCCATTGACAACTCCACAATGTCAACTACCTAATCTAAGTCAAGAGAAGTTGAGCATATAGTGAGAGTATATTTCTTAGTAGTAGTTGAAGGCATGGGACATGATGCCACATAATTAACCTATAGCGGGTGGGGGGGATACCACTTGCATGCAAGGAACATTCATGGAATTCGAATGTTCAACATTTTTATAATGATTAGGAACAACAACCAAAAGTTTATTAATGGTCATGATGTTTCCATCATGCATTAAATGCATTACTCAAAAGCATGTGGAAACAACAACTTTCATAGCATAGACATAGTCCCACCCAAGGAGTAACTTAAAATACAAGGAGCCTTGAACTATCAAAACATCAATACATAAATTTTTCCCTCCTAGGGTGATGGGAAAATAAGGAAGGATCCCTAAAGGTTCACTGGATATTCTAATAAAATCCAATAGATGATTAGTGGTTGGCACAAGCTCGAGAGAACTTACATATTTCCAAGTAGTTGAGGACACAATACTAATAGAGGACCTTTCATTTATAATAGTGTGATATATGTAGCTATAACAAGTCTCCATGAAAATTTTAAAAGGAAATCAAGAAGGAAGAGGAGGCTCTACCATCTTTTTCCAATAAAAGGAAATGACCTCAGAACTTGGAGGGGTTTCCATTGAAACGAGTGAAATTCCCCCCTATCCAGAGGAATTTGAAGTGACAAGAAAAAATAGGGTGGTAAATGTTTCACTCTCCAAAGGAAGAGTGGGATCAACCAATGATGGGATCAGTTCAACCACTTCATCGACCAATGGTTGGTCGGGAGAGGACTCATGGGAAGTAGTTGAGGGTTGTTGCTAAGAAACAACAATATCTTCCAGCAATTGTGAAGCTTCATCCATATGAGGGAAAAGGTAAATAAAATGCATATTCCTGCATAACCGAGAAGGAAACCTGATGGGGCGCCTCTAGGATGACTTGTAGAGGCTGGTGACATGGGTTGTTTGGAATCTATGGACCACACTTCTAAGACCTTAGGAATACCAGGGAAATTATTAAGAAGGTGGTCACCGTTACAAATGTTGCAAGGGAAATTTGGTTTGTGACCTATGTTTTTGTTATCAACACTCCCATATTGATTAACAATGGCTGGTTGATTTCCCATTTCCTTATTTTTCTTCTTCTTAGTCTCTTGGTTTCTAATAGCAAGGATTTCACCAAGTCAGTAATAAGAAAGGGGAGAAGAGGTGATGGATGGAGTAGGTAAAGGGTCAATAGGAAGTTGGTTTTCTTGTAGTAGAGGGCTTGCATTCGAGGTTCCTAGAGAATTTGGGATCACTAGAGTGGAAAACAACCATACCGGTAACCATATAGTGTATCTAGGAATATTCAATGTATCAATGTAAGGAGGACCAATATTTCCAAAATAAGGAAAATGATGAGGATCCTCGTGCAAAGGGGTTCCTTGATTGGAAGGCTCCAGAACTACTCCCATGGACATAGACTCAACCTAAGGTTTGCTAAATCAAAGAGAACACACTACCAAAGTCCTTGTAAGATAATAAAAATAAAACATCTCTCTCGTATCAAAGAGAAATGAAGTAAGGATCTTCTAGAGACGGGAGATAAGTTATCAACAAAGAAATGAGAGTCTATTAATGCCCACAACTACTCTATAATAGACTTCCAAAGTTTCAAGTATAGTACGAAACCAATTACCCTCCTAAGGAGCTAAAACCATGTGTTTCATTTTTTTCTCAGGTACTGATAATACCACCACTGCAATCACCTAGGAAAGTAACCTAGGAAAATAAACTAGGGCTACCACTCAGCACTTAGTGTTTGGGAAGAATGGTCGTAGGAGAGGGATTTTGTGAATGGGAAGGAAATGTAAGACAAGTGTCTTAGACCCAAAGAAACTCAGATAGTGGTGTCAACCCAAAGGTTTTTCACTATTAATATTTCCTTGTAACTCACATAACCCCATAGAGAGAGAGTGTTGGGGACTAGTCCAAGCACTCTTCTCAACTTCTCCTACCGATTCACTCTTGTGTTAGAGGCGATTTACCAATAAACACTTCATGATGCTGGTGTATTTTCACTCATTAGTGTTCCTATTTTTTTTTAGTGGCCTTGGAGAATTTACTCTCCATTCTACAACCAAGGCCCTACAACTTAGAATTGTGATTGTTTTCTAATAAAGAAAAAGTCTAGTTGATTTTATATTAGGTACCTTATTCATTTTATATGGTTGTTTGTTACTCAAAAGGGTGAATGGAAGCGAAATATATGGTGTTATTACTTGACTCTAAAACATGCAAAGATTTTACTTCGATGAACTTTATCTATAGGAACGGGAAATATTTTTCAAGCAAAGAAACACGCATAACACCAAATGTAAGAAACGTGAACTACTCTTTGAATGCAAAATATGACTTGATGCATGATTCAAAGAAACTATAGGACACACGATTGTAGAATGAAAACATTTTTTGTTTTCTTCTTTTTCCAAGAACTTTGAATTGCACAAAAGGTTCTAAGTTTTTTTCTTTTTTCTTTCAATTGAAAATAAATAACTAAAGTGGCGCTTACAAGAAGTCAAAAATCAAAGAAGGAAAAGAAAACAATCAATCAAAAAATCAAACAAGAACTAAAAAGAATCCAATCAAATATGTCTCCAACTCTTGCAATTTCAACCCAAACAACCCAAGTAATGAAAATAGGAGCATTTTAAAACCTTAAATGTTCAATCCAAATAAGACCGCATGGTAAGGAAGAGTTAGAATAGAGGTGTATACTTCTGGGATTGTAAGGGATTGACAATCGTACAAAAAAACAAATATAAACATAAGATTTGATGTAAAAGGTCCAAGCAGCACTTCAAATTCTAAACCAATCAAATAGGTCCCAAACACAGCCAAGTAGGCCCCAAACACACCTAAATGAGATATGAGAACCTTAGAACCAAGATTAGGGAGGTATTAATGCCATTGGATCAGAGGACTCCAATCAAGAAGATTGTGAACTCCAACAAAGGATCAAATTATCCTACGTTGGTGTCACACATCCAATCATTGTCAAGGAAAGGAAATACCAAATAGGAATCAAAATTCACTTAAACACTCAATTCAAATGCATAAAAATATTCTATGAGGAAATAAAGGATCACAAAAATATACTTGAAGAAAAAGGCCAAGAAAACACAAATAAAAGGGGATGAAAAATGCCCCATACATGATATATTCACTACGGCAACCACCCTTACAAAGTGACCAAAGGAAAATTTCACTTCTTAAGACGTTATGGTGGAGCAACAGAATGGTAATTTTTTCTTTGTGAGCTTCTTTAAGGGCGCAACAAAGTCCTATAGGTTTGAAAAAATGGATGATTTTTCCTAGATCCAATAAATGGATTAGGTTTTAGGCTCAAGATACTACTTAGAAATTATCAGAGAAGACAAAAACTCAGAAAAAAACAACACTTAAGAGGCCTTAATGATCTAAACAAATACTTAAAGGACTAAAACAACTAGGGAAAGCTTCCCAGTTTTTGTGATAGGTCGAATCCCTCTTAGCTATATAGAAGGTTCCCTAGATCCCTATGTCAAGACATAAGCAAAAAAAAGGGTTCTAAGTTTCTTCTATCGTAGACCTTATGCACACAATGATGCAAGAAAGAAGAAGAGTAAGGGGGAGTATATGACTTACATCCTTATTAACGATTTTCCTCGTTGTTATATCCTTTAGGTTTAATGTCCAAAGCTCTGAAGCTAAGTAGATCTTGTAGAGACAACACAAAGAACTACCTTCCTTCTACAAGTTAAGAATGAAGAATCCTACTTACTTTGACTGGAACAAAAGTAAGCATACATGTAAATAGAGACACAAATGGAAGAAAATAGGCCAAGTTGTATTAATAGAAAGCTATAAATAAGAAATTACAATGTTATACCTAATATTGCATCGATAACACCTCCTCTAAGCTCTCCTTCAGCATGCTCCCAAGACTCATAAGGACCACCCTTGTAAGTGTTGATTGTTTGTGTTAGGGTATGAAGTCCTTTTATAAGATGGAAAGTCCAAACTTCCATGGAGAGAAAGATGGATCTAAGGAGGATAAGGTGGATCAAGACATATTCATATTACTTTGAATGGAAAAGATACTCGAAGGATAGGATGATTCACTTAAAATCAAGCTCGGATTTTGATCCAAAAATCAAGGAAAAATGGTTAAAAGAGAATTGTCACTCCCCTAAAGCATAACATAGAGCAGAAAAGATGAAATTTCACTCCCCTGAGGGCATGAAAGGAGCATCAATGTCGTAATTTTCACTCCTTTATCAACTAGGATGGAGCGACACTCTTAGTTCAACAGTAAAAAAAGATTGGTTAAGTGGTTTCTCAACCTCCAAATGACAGTAGACATTCCCAAATATGTCTAAGGAGTGGAACAACCATAGGATAAATAAATAAATAAAATAAAATTTGGGTCTAACCTGTTATTCATTAAAAATAAATAAATAATATTTGTTCTAATCATACCTAATGGGTGCTTGATAAAAAATTAGCCCATTAAAAAATTAAAACCCTTAAATTTAGCCCATGGGCTAGGATCATCACCTAAAATTTTCCATGGTGGAGGCTACACTCATTCATGAAAAATTGATTAGAAAAGGACTCCTAAGGGCCTTTTTATAATAAGCATGAGACAAAAAAACCTAAACATAAAAAAACCTAACCCTTGGAGAAGAACCGTAAAAAGGTTACAGGCCCCAAGGTGGTTAGTTGAGGTGTCAAATTCTCAGGCGCATTATTTTTCCATATGATCTATGTTTAGGGAATTCACTAGGTTGTTGGAAAGGTTTAGCTGAGAAGAACACATTTCAAGCATCCATATATGCCTTCAGCTATGTATAGAGTACTATGTCACGAAAATACATTGGTTAAGGACTCAAAACTATACTGTAAGTTTTGGGTCTAAAAAGTCATAAAAACTTCCAAAGTGGAAAAAATGTTTTGAGCTAGTGGGATAGGTGGTTGGATCCCAATATCCATATGGACTAGTTCACTAACCAGAAAACCCGTAAAAACTTCCAAGCTAGAAAAGTTGTTTTGAGCCAATGGAGTAGGTGGGTGGCTACTGATACCCATCTGGATCACCCCCCCCCCCCACCTCCCTCATACATCATAGTAATTCACAACCGAATTCAAAATTTTGGTGTAGGTTTAAGCAATACAAACTCTCAAAACAATTGATGCAGAATAAAACTTGCACCCACATAATGCCATATCTACAAAATTTGTACATACACACATATAATTTATTTTGTAGTAGAATAAACGGAATATATAAAGATAGATGTTACTCAGGTTACACCCAACTATTCCTTCACAGCAACAACTATTCTCTTGCAAAGGAATTTAACTTCTTCATGAGGAATTTTCGCAACAACTCGGGCAAAGCTTATCCAAGTAATAAACAATTTACTGAAAGTAGATTTTAGTTGGAAACATATTGGTTATGGGACCATATTCCTTGGATGGATGATTTTATAGAATAATAATGCATTATTCACATAGGAATTACAAATTCAATGCACAAGTCTTCACATAGACTTATTTTTGTATAATTCCCATGCCCAGTATCATCTTCTTGAATGGTTGATATATTCACATAAAAATTATAATAAAATGAAATCACATGCATTTGAGTTTATCACATAAATAGAATGTAATATAAACATATCAATATTGTTATTGATACAAATACATTACATGAAGATACAAGTTTTGAGACACCTTCGTGGTCTCTCACAAGTCTTCTTCTTTTGCACTTGGCCTCAATCATTAAATAATCAAACAATTATGGTTTCTATCATTATGAGACAATTCTATGTTTGTCAGGTCGCATGCCATCATACCACATTTTATCACTTTCCCTTATTGAGCCGAGAGGCTCTCTACAGCCCAATATGGGGGAGATATTGTAATGTTACGTAACGCTTGTAACATTACGTAACGATACTTTTATTAATAAAATAATAGTTTTTTAATTATAAAACAAAACAAATGTCGGCCAGAAAAACAACCTAATATGGGGGAGATGTTGTAATCTTCCTACCTAACAAAACAATAAAAAAGTAAAAAATAACAAAACAATAAAAAATTAAAAATTTAATTATCCCCCCAAAAAATGTGGATCATTAAAAAAACACAATATGGGGGAGATGTTGTAATGTTCCTACATAACAAAATAATAAAAAATAAAAATTGAACTATTTGCAAAAAAATGTTGGCCTTTTAAACAACCCATGGTTTTATTGTATATGGTTTAGGAGGACCATGCACATGGTTTTAAAACCATGTGCAAGGCCTCCTAAAAAAACCCATGGTTTTATCATACATGGTCTAGGAGGGCCTTGCAAATAGTTTTAAGACCATGTGCAAGGCCTCTTAAACAACCCATGGTTTTAGGAGGGCCTTGCATATGGTTTTAAAACCATTTATGGGGAGATGTTGTAATGTTCGTTCATAACAAAATAAAAAATAATATTAAATATTATATGTTGGCCATAAATAATATCAAATATTAATAATAAATATATTATATGTTGACCTTAAATAAAGAGATGTGTCTTTTGGTTTTAATCAAATCAATGGTATATATAGGACACACCAAAGTTGATAGCTCATTGAGTGTAATACTTAAGAAGAGGTTTGCACCTAGAGAGATTTGATCCCTCTCGGCTCTTAATAGAACCTAGGATTTGGATCTACGCTGGTTTATCTATGTGGAGTTCTCCTTGTCAAATACATCATCTTGTTGACCAGCATGTTGTCGCTCTACTCTTCATATTATGGGGAGCTACCTAATTCCTTTCTATCTTTTCTATTTATCTTCTCTCATGGAAACCATTCACCTTAAATCCTCTAACTAGTCTTCTCACATTCTGACTTCAACTGCCACTATTTATTTTCTAGTGTTCTTGTCTCTTTATTTCTCAACACGAGATCAATCACTTTTCTCGAGGAATTCCTCTTTCACAATATCCCTTTTAGATTTCCTTTTGCATAGCATTTTTTCTAATTTTTTTCTCCAATCCTTTCCTTTAAATTCCCTTCTACAATGAATGGATGATTTCCTTTTGATCATTTCTAATTTCCTTTATTCCTAATTCAGATAGAACATTGACTTGGGATTTTTGTAGCCGGGGACAATTCCACACAATACATAGCATAAGATTCCAACATCCACGACTTGATCTTTTAGAAAAATGGAAAATATGTAGCTTAATGTTCTACCACGCACATCTTGCTTTTGCAACAATCATTCATCGTTTTATGTGGTTTTCTATGTAATAATAATATTCACTTTAGCTATGTATATGCTATTATATTTTCATACCTTCTCTTGTCCACTAGGAATCCACAAACTTTGATCTCTATTCTATCTCTACTCGGACGAGTTTGCCTCACCTCTACTTGTAATCATTGGTGTTTACAAATAGGCATATGTACATTGAGGTCGATGCTCTTACCTAGACTAATAATCAAAGAGACATAATAGGTGAAACACTCCATATTTGGAAGGATTTCAATTTATTTCAATGTACCATGTGAAAAATCATTGTCAAAATCAATTAGTTTATCTTGTATCTTCACACATCTAATACTCATATTGAAGGCATTTGCCTATATATTGGATTTATCTTCAATATTTTCATGAATAACTACATCTATTGTAAGTAACTACAATATTTTAGCAAGCTCAAAGAAAAAAATTAATATTGCCAAGATTAGAACGAACTCTCATGAGCTTCATAGTGGAGTTGGGCATTATACAACCCCTAAAACACCGTGGGACGGATTTTTTTTCCATCTTTGTGAGGCTATGAGCGTTGAAGATGAAAATCACTTTCTTTTAAAATGCCCTGCCTCCATCCACATTAGATATCAGTGCCATAATCTTTGCTCTAACACTGACCTCTATAATCTTCTAACTCCTCAAAACTATAACAAGCTAAGTACACTCATCTTTAAGCTTTATGAGCATAGGAATACTATTTTAAAACAAATCAAATAATTTATCTCTTTTCTCTTAAAATTAGAAAAACCAGTTTTGATTTTAATAGACATTAAAAACCATCATCATCATATATATAACCTTTAACTTATATATAAAAATGATAACCAATCCAATCTCTTAAATTAAATATATTATAAAAAAAATTATATATAGAACATTTTCTCAACATTGGAGTTGTCCTTATGGATGAGTGACCCAAGGCATTTTTATTATATTATGTATTATAGGGTTTTGTAAACCTTTCCCCTTTTTCGTTGGATCAATTTTAAGTTGATTATGTACCTTTCTTCGCATTTTGAATCACATGTCATCATATGTTATTTTATGGTGAATGAACATGCGCATGCATGTAATTCATTGTTTTATTTGGTCAATACCTTGAGATGGCATCATATATGTATTATATTGATTGAAATATTTTTGTATATTAATTGTGTATATGTTAGTGTATATCAATGGCATGTTAATTGGTGTTTTATCAATTGGTGTTTTATCAAGTATTCATTAACTTGATAAAAATTTGGCTTCTTTTTAAGAAATTTAGTTATTGAAATTCTCTTTTCAATATTTAATCTCAAGGATTGAGATGTGTCCATAGACCAAGTATATAACGTTTTGTTTTATTTTAGAAGTTTAATAAGATAAATAGGGAATGTGCATGGTTTTAAAACCATGAGCAAGGTCTTCTAAACAACCCCAAGGTTTTATTGTACATGGTTTAGGAGGGCCTTGCACATGGTTTTAAAACCATGTGCAAGACCTCCTAAACAACGCATGGTTTTATTGTACATGGTTTAGGAAGGCCTTGCAAATGGTTCTAAACAACCCATGGTTGTAGGAAGGCCTCGCATGTGGTTTTAAAACAATATATGGGGAAATGTTGTAATGTTCGTTCCTAATAAAATAAAAAATAATAAGAAATATTATATGTCGGCCATAAATAATATTAAATATTAATAATAAAAATATTATATGTGGACCTTAAATAAAAAGATGTGTCTTTTGGTTTGAATCAAATCAATGGATACCAAAACATGTGCAAGGCCCTCCTAAACAACGCATGGTTTTATTGTACATGGTTTAGGAAGGCCTTGCAAATGGTTCTAAACAACCCATGGTTGTAGGAAGGCCTCGCATGTGGTTTTAAAACAATATATGGGGAAATGTTGTAATGTTCGTTCCTAATAAAATAAAAATTAATAAGAAATATTATATGTCGGCCATAAATAATATTAAATATTAATAATAAAAATATTATATGTGGACCTTAAATAAAAAGATGTGTCTTTTGGTTTGAATCAAATCAATGGATACCTAAGAAAAGATTTGATCCCTCTCAACACTTGATAGAGCCTAGAATTTGGATCTACGCTGATTTATTTATAAATAATATATGTATAATGAAAGACATAAAATCAAATTACATTTGTAATCTCATATTCCTAGTCAATGTTGTTGTGTTTCATAGCAAACACCTTATAATATGATTGTTGTATTTTTTTTCTTTTAATAAAGCAAAATACTTTATAAAATGACAAGAATTATTGGAGAGATTCCCTTTAAGCGGAAGACAACAAGATTTTCCAAATCTACTTTAGAGACATTACCGGTCAAAATATGCATGACGTGGACGTGAGTTATGTTTCAATCTTGATTTTTGGCTCATTAAAATCAAATTGATATTTTTTTATTATAAATTTTTGGTTAAGAATTCATATTTTAAAAAATCTTTAATTCAAGATTTGTGACACAACTAAAAAGATTAATTAATGATGCATGCATAACTATTTTGTTCACAACTAAAAGATTAATGATGTATGTATTTTTTGGAAATACTTTAATTTGATGTTTTTGTTAAGGACAACTATTCACATTTAAAAAGAGATGAAGTTTACTTGTGTAAAGATGTAGAACTATTATAAGGGTGGACCAATCAAAGGGTGTATCTATTATAACTTCTAATGAGTTGCAATATTTAAGGGGTTTTGTTAAATTGTGATAACTTTGTTCATATTAATAAAATGTTAATAGGTGTATTTAGTATAACTTTTAATGAGTTGCAATATTTAAGTGGTTTTTTTAAATTGTGATAACTTTGTTCATATTAATAAAGTGTTAATGATGTGGATATCTTATTAAACATCATGGTATTGTGTTTTGGTTAACGGCTTATGTCCATAGGTGAAAGAACTTGAGTTCCATCTCCCAATTAATTTTGGGATATTGCAACAACTCCTTCCACGAGAACAAAAGATTCATGATATGTGTACCTTGTCAAACACCATGGTTCATTGTTTTAGTTGAGCACTCATATCCATAAGTAAAAGGTTTTCAAATCCAACCCTTTTTAGAGGCTAGTATTTAAATATTAAGAGTAATAAAGCCTAGGTGTAGAGGGAACTATAATAAATCTCAAAGTAACTATTGAAGTATCATATTCATGGGATTATGGGATAGACACAAACAATGAATCGTATAATTTAGCACTCTATCAAGTATACATATTGAGATCAAAGAATAGTAATAGGGTAATCATCATTAGAGATTCTTCTATAATCATCTAGGATTAAACCATGGAAATATACCCTTGTCCTCAAGGATATCATGGATCGTGCTATGCCTCATACCCCTTGCTCAAACATTTGAAAGAGAGGATTTATATCAAGTGAAATGCATATGGAACACTACTACAATATTCTTCTTCTTTGCTTTTATTTATTTTTCTTTGGGCATGCATTTTGTTTTTACAATGTGTTTTTTCTGTCATATATCTACTTGATGCAAATATGGCATGTGCTCCACTTTGTATCAAAACAGTCAACACATGGTCAGTGCAATCTCAACATAAAATTCAAGAAAACTAAAAACAAATGATGTAAAATGAAGCTTGTATTGCCCTACAAGTTCACTTCTAATATAAAGTCAAAAAAAGAGTGTTGGGCCTCATTTCATTTTCACATGAAGACACGAGGTGGATATTTTTGAAGGTGAAATGGATTCGTGGGAGAACTCAATAGGAGAAAGAAATGGATATTTGTGGAGGCACTCAATTTGAGAAGGAAAGGGAATTTTTTGGGTATCATCGGATCAAAGGTAAGTTTTTTTTCATCCCCCCCCCCCCCCCTCCCATTTTTTAAATTTGCAAATTTAAAATAAAATAGGATTTGAGATTTGGAGATGGGATTTGGGTTTCAAAGATGGAGATGGAAGTTGGATTTTGGAAATATTACAAATAGAAAGGTTTAGGGAATATCTCTTCTTCCCTTTCTCTTCATTTTCCTCTCTTCATCTTCCTCCTCTCCCTCCTCTTCCTCTCTTTGTCTCCTTCTCTCCCTCTTCTCTTTCTTTTATTTTCTCTCTTCCTCTCTTTCCACTCCCTCTCCTCCTTCCCTTCCTCTTTCTCTCCCCACCTCCTCTTGTATGTTTTAAACCTTTCCAAGTTAAAAAAATGCATGCAAACTATTCAGCAAAACAAAAAGTAAACAATAGAGCACACACACTCATTACACAAAGATTTACTCTGGAAACTCTTACAAAGAAAACTAGCAAAACTTAGAGCCACTCCACCCTCTTCTTCATTATATTAACTTCATGATTTTATTCAAAAAATCAATACTAAGAGGTTGAAACTACATTATATCGTATTTTCAAAACACTAAGAGGAAAGACCCCTAAAATACAAAATCCCTAACACTAGGAGCTAAGGTGGTGAAAGGATTATGGGCCCTGGGGAACCTAGTTGTGGTACTTCAACTTTTCAGGGGCATAACTTTCTCATACAAACTCCATTTGGGACACTCTTTAGCCTATTGGAAATATACCAATAATATTTATAGGAACGGAGGATCCAAATAGGGGATTCCTTTTTCTTCTACCCTATTTTCAATGAAAAGCCCATAAGCATTATTTAGGACCCAAAAAAACTGTTGAAATATTAAGACCCAAAATTTGTTGTAAATCTCATAGAGTGTAGGATCAATTTTTACGTGGTGGCAATATTGAATGCCCACCTAGACCATCCTTCCTTATTATTCCTCTTCCCCCTCCTCTTCTTTTTTATGGTCCCCTCATTCCTCCTCTTCTCAAGGGAAAATTTTAAGAACCCCCCGACCAAATTTCTATGTATAGTAAATGGGTGAATCCCCATGATATATAAGAAAATATGAAAGTTATTTTATCAATGTTATATTATATATATATATATATATATATTGGAAAATATCCCATTGAATTATATAATCTTATAAAATCTTAACAAACCTTTTACTAAATTATAAAACTTTGTAAAATACTAGTGAATCTTTAACTAAATTATAAAATCTTGTGAAGTCTTGGTGAATTTTGTTATAAATCATAAAACCATATATAGTAATATAAAAACATATACAAAAAATACTCAATAGGAGATAAATATTAATAAATGATCACATAACAAGACCTCTTTTGGTGGTAGTTTGGTACCTCACTCTAACTATCATAGTACATAGAAATTCACAACACTAGGAATATTACTGGAAAACAACAATGAAAATTTTCATGACTATGACAAATACAGTCAAATTTAATATGAGGACCCACCAACACCTTGATCCACATTTAGATCTCCATGCTATCACAACGGCCCACCAATACCTCATTTATGCACATACCTTACCAAAGATCATTTTAAGAGAGCAATACCAATGCATATATGTAAGTTTTTAATGAATCACAAGTTTGGGAGAATCTTACCAAGAAACTAACAACTTGCATTATGTATTTTAATTCATCCCAAGACATCCCTATATGCTAAATTTAGGAAGATACAGTCAAATAATGCATAATATCATCAATTCTAACATAGCATCATATACACCTTTCTACGTGGTAGCTAGAAAAACAAAGTTAAGTATTTCATACATTCTATGATGCTTCACATATTTATTTTTCCAACTCTCTAAGTCCATATTTATTGTATTCCCCATTACTAAAAGAGCAACATTAAGGCCCTAATAGTAGGCTAACCAACCATAAAATACAATTGGAACCCTACAAAAATCCTTTGAGAACCATACAATTCAATAAACAAAACAAGAAACATGTCAAAATAACTCACAATTCCCAAATAAAAAGAAGCAATAGACAGTGGGATTCCACATTGCTCCATCCATGGCATGTCCTTGAATGGAGAACACAAACACGAGAAGAAATAAAATGGAATTTTTTTATAAGAAACATCATGGCCCTCTATACACCCAAATATGAAACTATGAATGAAGTCCCCAGCTCCCAATCTTGATGCCCCAAACACCCGCAAAAACATTATTGTCACATCACCGATTGTGATATTCACAATCCCCATGTTTCTTGGGGAAACTTCAAAGCTTAGTCGATAGGATTTATAACTCTCCTAGATGCAAATGGGTCATTATAAGACCTGATAGTAAATATCAACTTCCATTTTCATGTGGAAAATAAGAAACTTGCAAAACAAGATTCAACTAATAACATCCAAGAAAATTTAATTCTGACTTTGATTTCCATGATCTATAAAAGATGAAAGAGCTCCTAGCAACTGCCATTTCTAGAAATCAGGGGTGAATGAGAACTTCCTAGCAATTTTCATGGGTGAACAGAATTTTAAATTGATTATTAGAGGGGAAAAATTGTTTTGTCTTGCCTCCCTTTTTAAAATTTGATGGGGCTAACCTTCTATTCATTATAAATAAATAAAAAGTGGGATAACCAAACTTAATGGGAGCTTAATAAAAAAAATATCCCATTAAAAATTTAAAACCCCTATATTTATCCCATGGGATAATATTAGGCCCTAAAATCTTCCAGGTTCTCCTTCTTCTTTTGTCCCTCTTCCTCTTCCCCTTATTCTTCCATCCTCTTCCTAGTCCCCCAAATTGTAATCTTATATGTTTTTCTCAAAATTTTCCTTGCAATTTGTCTCATGTAACACCTATGTTTTTTATCTTTCCTTTCTTATCCTCTTATTTTATCCTCATCCTTCCTCCTTCTTCCTCCTCCTCTTATTCTTCCCCTCCTTCCTCCCTCTTCCTCCTCCTCTTATTCTTCCCCTGCTTCCTCCATATTCCTTCTTCCTCTTCTTCTTCATCTCCCATCATCCCTTCCCTCTTCTCTTCTCTCCTCTCCCACTTTTTTCTTCTTCGTTTCTCTCCCTTAAATTCCTTGATACTTGCACAATACTCAAGGATATATTTTTTTATAGGGACAAGTTAATTTTTGAATGAATTAATTTTGGACAAAAATATATCTTGAATATATTTGTGTGTATTTGGATTGTGTTTTCTTATTATACACTCTATTCTTTTTATTTCATTTCTGTTCTAATTAATTTTCACTAACTCTTTGATTATTCACTTACCTTGCTATAGTTATGAGTTAAAGTGGTTATGAAATCAGAGGTCATAATGACAATCATGGGAGAAAGGATATGGAGAAGTAAAAGGTGGAAAACCAAGTGGTTACAAACATCAATGAAAAAATAATAAAAGTTTATTTTATTTTATTCACGATGATCAAATAATTATGAATGAAAATCCCTCAAATTAACAACTAAGTATCTCATATAGTACAACTAAAAATACATTACTGTGAAAGCAAAAAATTATGTTATCATGGAAGTGTGAGCTCATTGGTGAAGAATTAAAGTATTCCTTGAGAAATGGTTATGAAAGAATGGTGAAATATTTACATCACATGTTCGAGGAAATTAATTACTAATTATGTGTTTATTTTTATCTTAGATATATAGGTTAGCAGTAATTATTCATTTTAATAACTTTTGTTGTTGACTAAAATATGTTATATTATTCTAGTCTAGTGATGATAAGGGTGACTATTATGCAACCAAGTCTGAGAAAAGGCATGAAAATAACATAAATAGACCAAAAAGGGTAATACACGCCTTAATAATTAAGAAATTGGGTGAATAGAAAGCCTCTTTAATGGGGAAGCCTCCTTATACAATGTATTAGGTACAAAAGACAAGACAAGTTGAGAAGATTAAAATGAAAGGGTCTCCTTCCTATATATAGGAGAGAAAGAGATACAATTACAACTAATGGAACCAATTTCAAAACCGCGATCAAACGCACTTCACTTTTGCATTTTAATCGAGGTGTGTGGCACTGCCCAAGAGGATTCTCGATGAATTGGTCACTCAAGAGCATCTTGGCAGACTACACCTAATCCAGCATAATCTTTAATTATTATTTATCTCGTTCTTATTTACTTAGCCAAATTTCAAAGCATGCATCAAGTAAATATACACAAGAGACAAATGTAATGGTGGTTTCCAAAATGGATTCCCCGTTAACTTTTGTATTAAGAAAAAACTTTTACAAAGATGGATTTTCCACAAACTGACAGGTCTATGGGTGTGGCCAACCAACAAACAAATTTCTGTTTACAAAATACATTAAGTCAAGTTGACCCTTATGTAGGCATCTAACTCTCAAGACTGTCAACATAGATAACCCCCTATAGCTGTCATCAACCATCACGAATTGAACTTGTTTGGAGCATCAACTTTCCAAACCATCACTTCTTTTGCAACCCTGTTGCATTTCTGAGTTAGCCTGTTTTAGCGACTATGCCTGTGCCTGAGCTCGAATGCCTCCCTAGCTCTAATGTCTTCAATTCCTATTCACTTGATCACTTATCAAATCTTGGATCTGCCTCCCTTCCATATGAGAATTGTGCTTCTATATGGTGTGTCACTTGAGTGAGAGTGTGCCTTTTCTTGGCATGAATTCCAACGATGGTAGATGTGTCATCTCCTCCATGGGTCCATTTCTCATCCAAGAGTGCACGTGTGAAACTGTCATCATGTGCTCCTTTGGTCGAAAATCGAGTTCTTGCGGGCGCTCGTCTTCCAAACTCCCCCAAAGTGCACTAAGTTTTTCCTCATGTCAAGGTGTTTAGCATGCTCCATATGGGTGCTCGGTCCAACTCACCAACCTGCTGACTAGGTGCTTCCATCAAGCGTGTGTTCCGGGCGACCGATCTGGTTCCAATTGTGCCTCAAGTGGAGCGCTTGGGTTTCTTGGCCCTTTTTCATTTGGGCTTACTCTCAAGGTGTGTCCAATGCTCTCATGAGCACTCATGATCCATCACATGTCCTTCATTGCTTGCCAACATTTCGTCGAGGTGACACACTCATGGGATTTCCAAGCACCATTTTCTTGAGTGTGGGATTCATTTGTGGGAGCACAATCATGCTTCATTTGTGTGCCCCACTGTTGTTTTGTCACTTAGTCAAGGTGTCTCCTTTCCAAGTATTCCATCCAAATTCTTTTATTTCCCAACCAGGCGCCCAAGTCAGCTCTTGGGTGGGGGTTAGGTGCATGAATGTAACAACCTCCCCCACTTAAGCTCATTACCATCCTGACAACATCTCTAGGTAACATCTGTACTCATAAACTATGTCGCAACCATTTTATTTGACCATCACTATTATGCGCATTTGGACAGTCCACTGTTGTCATTACTGCAATGTGAGCTTCCTAAGAAAATCTTCTGCAGCCAAGGCTTCCAAACTCTTACTTTGAAAGTAGTATTCCATGCATTCCATACTGTCTTCATTCACTATGCCCTCATGAGTAGACCGATTGGATAGCCAGTCCAACTGTGATGTCTTCTCATGAGACGAAATTCGTCGTTCCAAAACCATATTTCCTGAGCTCTTTTCAATGTCCTCAATTCAACTGTGTTTGTATGCAATACTTCCATCCTTGTCTTTCCTTTGGCAATTTTATTTCTTTAAGGTTTGCTTACAAATGCGCCTAGGGCCTCATTGTCGTCTCCATTGGTAGCGATCTCCTACATTAATTCCTCAAGAAATGCAGAGTGGTAGGTGGTGCCATTGAACACCATCGTAAAAACCTCCGCATAGGTACCTTAGTGCGACTTCTATTTCTGCATCATTATACACAAGCTTGCCCAGCTAAGCCTAAGTTAGTTTAGATTCAGCGATCCCAAACACAAGAGTGCTCACATCTGTCGCAACTCTATCTTTGTCGTGTGTCTTTGTCAATGACGCTTCTTTCATCTTCATTTGTTGTCATATTTTCTTAGCCAAGGTCTTAACATCTTTACTTGTTTCCTTGAATGGATCTCTTTCCTTTCTCCTGCAAGAATATTGATGTTGAAAACTCTCTAATAATGCCAACATTTCCTGTCTTTCCTATACCCAAGTTTGCACTATCTTCCTTGGATTTTCCTTTACCTGCTACCTTATACTTCTGCTCACTTTCCAATTGTGCCATGAATGCCTCCACTTCATCTAGAGTGCAACCAAATTGCTTCAACCTTTCTGGTGACAACTGTTACTTTGGTATTCCTATCGCATGAATGTAAAATTCCATGATATTTGCCACCTCACGTGACGAGTTATCTTCACTGGTGTTTCCCTATGAAATTTGTTGTTTGTCCACCTCATCAAGACTAAGCTTGACTGAAACGCCATTATTTTGGTCACCTAATGATGTCTCCAACATGCTTATATCGGTGGCTTTCATGATCGTTGTGGCTGTATGAACCAACCTGTCTCCATACTGGTGCAAAGTGTCTCCTATATTGCACAATGACTCAATCTGTTGCCAAATTGAGTTCGCTCATTCTTCCAACACTGTTAGCCTCCTTGCCGAAGGATGACTAACATCCTTAGTTGCTCTTGTATTTTCCTTAATCAAAATATGGTTCTGCCCCATGTCGCATGGAAGAGATACTTTGGACGTCATGTCTAGTTATTCAATTATCTGAATCGAAGACATCCGAGTTCTATATCCAAAATTCCCTCTTTGCTTCATAGGAATTCTCGTATCGCTTAAGAATACCAAATTACTTGCGTGAAAAACTAACACGAATTTAGCCAACCATAGAAAGTCATTTGCAAGTATCAATGGATGATCATCCAACTGAATGAATTTCAACTCCAAGTTTCCATGCCACCTTCCTACTCGAATGGGTGTTGCACTTATCCTCCCTGTCACTAAATCCACTTTCAAATTCATTGATTTGAACTTCACTTGACTAAAATTTAGTACACTATGTTATAAGGATGTAGCAGTCTAGCTGCTCACCAAGATGTGAGAAACACCTGTGTTGAACCACGTTGAAAATTTCAAACTACTCACTGTCGCTTCCACGAACTCTAGGAATTTTTGCTTCTCTTACAAACAAATGTCTCGGCTTCTCGTTGTTTTGCTAAGGTAGGATTCCGGTGCCTTCATTACTTTAGAACCCTCATTCAAAGGTTGAGGAATTTCCATCACCCTTATAGCTTCTCACTCTGTTGTTGGACCTCTTAAGACTGCCCTCACCATACAACTCTTCGCATAGTGATCTCCATTGCAAATATAACAAGACACCATCTTCTTTTCTGGAATCTTTGGATGCTTTTGGTTTTCCTTCTTCCAAGCATTTCTATTTTCCATTCCTCCAACCTATGCCCGGTTTGGAGTCACCTACAACCAATGCATATTTGTTTTCTTTGGTGTAGCTAAGTATTGGAATTCCCTGTCCATCCCATCCTTGATTGTGCTCCAACACTCCTTTGTCGCATTCAGCATGGTTTTTGATAGCACTATCTCGTCTAGCAAATTCCCTTCCATGTATGTCATGAAAATATCCATTTCAACTACCCAACGAAGTTTCATCTTTTTCGGGTGCACTTCAATTGTTCCTCATCTTGAATTCTCCATCGAACAAGTCACTTTGTTGTGGAGTGCTTTCTGATAGAGTGCACCTCCTTATTCTATTTGAATCGCGCCTCTTTGGACACCCTCTATGGAGTGCTTCCTTCCGAGCGCAACCCTCAGACACTCCTCTATTATTGTGGACACTTCCTATTGAGCACGTTGTTGTTGCTTGAGTGCACTCTGAGTGCTCCACCTCAGACGCTCTTCTGTGGCACACTTCACCCAAGAAAACCTTGAGCGCACCTTGCTCGGTGCTTTGTGGACTGTTGACGTGCACTACTGCGAACACTCTACTTGAGCACTCTCTAGGCGTGTCGCTCTGTCATATGTGTTGTGATGGAGTTCTCTCCATGAGAATCTCCTAAGTCCACTTCTAGGAACTCTGTGAAGCGCTACCTACTGGAACGTTCTATCATGGGTCTCTCTTCCTGAGTGCACCCCAGACGCATCATCTGTGCATTCCACCGAAACACATTTTTTCAGATGCACTATGGTGGAACGCTCTCTGTGAGAATATCTTGAGAAATCTGTGTGGGAACTCTGTGGATCTCCTCTTCCAATGAAGTGCACCTCTGCACAAACCCCCCAATGATATGGGACTTCATCTGGGGTGGAGGGGTCCCATCCAAATGACCTCCCGAGAGCTTGCACTGAGCTACTTGTTTACTTCGGTGTCAATGTTCCAAGCGTCCCAACATTTGGGGCTTCGTCCACTGGTTTCCCAAACTGTCGAGTTTGTTGCGACTCCGAAAACACCCCATCTATGGATCCTGTGACTTGACGCTTCTTCTCTGTGACTACTCAAAAAATTCCAGTGAATAAAAAACGGAACCTTAGCGCACCTCACCAAGTTCTCTAAGTCTAACTATTTTCCAAGTGAAGAATGAAGTAGCTCTAATACCACCTGTCAAAGCCATGATCAAAAGTGCTTCACTTATACATTTTAATCGAGGTGTGTAGCACTATCCAAGATTCTTCTCGATGACTTGGTCACTCAAGGGTGTCTTGGAAAGCTACGCCTGATTGAGCGAAATATTTACTTATTGTTTATCTCATTCTTATTTACTTATCCAAATTTCAAAGCATGCATTGAGTAAATATACACACGAGAGAAATGTATTGGTGGGGTTTCCAAATCAAATTCCACATTAAATTTTGTATTAAGAAACACAATTTACAAAGATGGAGTTTCCACAAACAGAAAGAGCTCTGGGTGTGTGCCTAACCAACAAACACACTTTCGATAACAAAATACAACAAGTCAAGTTGACCCTTCTGCAGGAGTTCAAATCTCAATACTGTCAACCTCTCTAACCCTTGTAACTATCGTCAACCATCACAGAATGAACTCATCTGAAGCGTCGACTTGCTAGACTGACACTTCTTTCGCAACCCTACTGTGTTTCTAAGTTAGCTTGTTTTAGTGAGTGTTCCTGCGATTGAGGTCAGATGCCTCCCTAGCTTGCATGTCTTCGACAATTGTTTGCTTGATCACTTGCCAAAGCTTGGATATGCCTCCCAAATTAGCGTCATGCTTTTATATGGTGAGTTGCTTGAGTGAGCAGTTCTCCTAAGTGGGAGCATGCCTTTGCTTGGCATGCAGACCGACGCTGGCTGACACACTATCTTTTCTACGGGTCCATTTCTCATCCAATTGCGCATGCTTGTGTTCATTGTCACACACTCCATTGGTCAGGTGTCAGGTGCTTGTGGGTGCTTATCTGTCGAATTCCCCCAAAGTGTGCTAAGGCTGTCATCACATCAATGCTAGGAATGATCCATATGGGCACTCAATCCAACTCATCAACCTGCTGGTTGGGATCTTCCACCAAGCATGTGTTCCTAGTGATCGGTGTAGTGCCAAGTGCACCTCTAGTGGAGTGCTTGGGTTGCTTGGCCTTTGTTCCTCTAGTATTCCTCCCAAGGTGCGTCCAACACTCTCATGAGCACTCGAGATCCGTAACACGTCCTTTGCCACTTACCAACGTTTCATCGAGGTGCCAAACTCGTGGGATTTCCAAGCGCCACTTGCTTGAGTGTGGGATTCATTTGTGGGAGCGTGCCCATGCTTGGTCCACATGCCCCACTGTCATTCCTTCACTTAATCAAGGTGTCTCCTTATTAATTCTTCCAACCTAACGCTTGTCTTTCCCAACCTGGTGCCCAAGCTACCTCTTGGGCAAGGGTGACGTGCATGGCTGTAACACCCAAGCCAACATAGCTAATATAATAGTACTAACGAAAATCACCACTAATAGTTCCAATCAAACATCAATAATATGTAATGAGACACAATATAAGGGGTTATGTGCCAACATTAGGGCTTAACAGTGACAACTATTTAACCTATACCCTTTTTATTACATCTTTGAACATTAGTAGTTTTTTACTTTATTGAACTCATGTTTTTTATGATCTTTTTAAAAAGTGAGGATTGAGAAGGGATTTGCCAATATTTAATTAACTTTTGATGTCAAAATGATTTCATTTCCTTATATGTGTACATATTTTTTTCATGCAATGTTGTGTACAAATACGACATTTCCTACATTTCCTTTCGAGGTGGCAGTGTACCACTGGTTTACAAGTTAGAAAAACTTACATAGTTATTTACAATTTCATTGAAAATTGTATCATTATGTTTATATATACATGGTATTTTCTTTCCATGTTGTGAAATTGATTAACTATTAACTGGTAAAATTTCATAATCGTGTTTATGAAAACTTGGTTTATTTCTCTTATGATGTGAAATTAATTAAATGTTAGTAGATATTCCATTTATATATACATAGTTTTTATCTCATAATTAGTATGTTGCAAAATAAACTTATAATAATCATCGATTTCATTATATTTAAATATTATAAAAAAATAATTACAAAAACAAAACAAAATATGTAATGTCAACATGGAATAAATATGATGCACACATTATATAAATACAATGTAAATGTAATGCATTTTTTTTGCCATGACACTAGTACGATGCAATAACAATACACCACTACAACAACAACATGATGCAAGGTACACACTTTTGATGGAAACTCTTCACATAAGTGTTTTTTTTTTCATCACTAATGTGATGCATGAAATATTTTTTCATTGTGATGCCTTCTATAGTGTTCTATAGTGTCTGTTGAAAAATACAACGTGGAGTTGGCACAAAGTTGAGGAAAATCTTGTTGCACCCACTAGCATAATGTTTTGTGTCATTCAAACCGGTTTTATAAAATGCATTACGATAGCATTGTATTGACAATGCTACAACACTGTATTGTATTGTAGTAGTGGAATCACCATGCAAACATAGAGAATGTAAGGTCTAAGGATAGTGAGGGTGAAATGTAAGTAAGATAAGACAATGAGGATAATGCTATAAATTAATGCATATCTTAATATGATTGGATGATATTATATTAAGGTTATGATGGGATGATATTATATTAAGGGGGCATTCACTTATTCTCTCTTGATTGTTGGAAAAGCATTCATTGGATGAGAATTGACGTCTCTTCCCAACATCACTTCACCATCAACATTACTACTTAGAGTTTGAAGTATTACAATGCAAGATTTGCAATACAACAACCCCCCTCTTAAGCATGGGAAATCTCATGTTAGTTCACTCTTTGTCTCTCTTTTCACATTTAGTTGGAATTATCTTCTCCTTTACCTTTATCTATAAACATGTCTTGGTATCATCCTAAAATTCCTCTCACTATATGGAATAGGGGTATGAAAGCTCCTTTAGTATGTGCTGACAACATAGCTCTGTGTTCGTGTTTTTGTTATCATTATCCTTTAGTTGTTTATTTGAAGGAGGTGTGAAAGGGTCTATAGAGATGTGTAAAATAACTCACTACTCTTCATGAACATGGGATAAAGGAAGCTTAGGAAGCATATGAATGGAATGGGATATTCATGACTCAAGCCATGTTATGCACCGAATTCTCAAATAGCTAAAAATAAAAAAGAGAGAATAATCTAATTCCTTAAGAATGAAGTAAAGAGATGAATAAGAATCCTCTTTGAGGCAGAAACCCCCTTTTACAATGTATTAAATGCACAAGACAGGTTTAGATAATCCTAAAACTAGATCTCCTTGGTATATATAGAAGACAAAGGGTACAATTACAATTATATAGTCGACCATAGAATTACAATTAATGTCCTAACTCACCATTAAACTCAATATATATATATGTGTGTGTGTGTGTGTGTGTGTGTGTGTGTGGCTTAACATGCCCCTCCCATTCAAACAAGTGTTGTCCTCAACACTTGATTAACTATGGATGTTTATGCATGAAGAAATCATCTTCCCATGTCACCTCTTATATTGGCAAGTTTTTCCACTTGAAGAAGTGCTCATAAATGGATCGATTTCATGGTTGCTTGATCATAGTGTTAAGGATTGTTTTAGGTTCTAGTATCAATTTCCATTCTTCAACAAATTATCTAGTAAAATAGTTTGGACTAGGATCTTGTCACCAATTACCTATTTTAGGAAAGAAATTTGGAAACCTTGATGTACATGTGAACATGTAGGCAACTCCAATTCGTAACCCATACTTCCATTCTCTGGAACACCTTGTAGGGGCCATAGTACTAGGGTGATAATATATTTTCCTTCTTTTCACAACAACATTTGAGCCCAAAATCCAACAACAGAATTTGTCGACATCTGACCTATAGTACGATTGTGTCGGATTGTAATGATGAAAAGTAGTAAATGTTCAGATTTTTTTTTATCATCTTGCAGATTCGTCGAATTTTCGACTTTACGCCTCGTAGGTTTTGCGACGAACATGTTCGTCTGAAATTCAACAACCTTCTTGTCTGAAATTCAACAAGACCAAGTCATAAATTCAACAACTATTCTCTGAAATTCAACAACTATTCGTCATCATCATCATCATCTTCATCATGATTATCATTGTCAACATCGTCATCATCATCATCATCGTCTTCATCATCATCATCATCATAATCATCGTCATCTTCGTCATCATCATCATCTTCATCGTCATCGTCATCGTGACCATCATCATCATCATCATCATAATCTTCATCATCATCATCATCATCATCATCATCATTATCATCATCATCAACATCATCATCTTCATCATCAACATCATCGTCATCATCATCTTCATCATCAACATCATCATCATCATCTTCATCATCATCACCATCATCATCATCGTCGTCGTCGTCGTCGTCATCATAATCATCATCATTGTTAGCACCATCAATTTCATCGTCTTCATTGTCGTCATCATCAACATTGTCATCATATCATCATCATCAACATCTTCATCATATTCATCATGATCGTTGTCGTCATCATCATCATCGTCGTCGTCGTCATCGTCATCTTCATCATCATCATCATCATCATCGTCATCATCATCACCATCATCATCATCATCAATATCATCATCATCATCATCATCATCATCATCATAATCATCATCATCATAATCTGTTAGTTTTTCAACATTTAAGCTAGAATTATGTTAGGATCTTTTCACTGAGAGAATAACAAGCACAGCAATAAAACATAAGCACTTCACAAGAGACAAGAGACACAAAGAGTTTTGATTGGGGAAACCATAAATGGAGAAAACCCCACAACTTCCTCAAAGATAGAATCACCACAAGATGTAAGACTCCAAAACAGTAAGATGCACTCCCGACAGCAGTAGTCTTCTAGTCCCAGTATATTTCCTTCTTCACTAGTGCGCCACACTTGAGAGGGTAAGTGCTGTGTTGTACAAGTGATAAATAGAGAGACTCTCACTCTCTATTTATATTATTCCGTTCACTTGAAGTGCACTTAATCATGTCGGCTCAACCAACAATTACTTACTCGAGCCTACACCTTAATTAGTGTATAATAACTCAAGTGCCCCGAAACTGTGGGGACTTACACAATGACTTGACAAGACTTGTTTACATTATTAATCCTCCCGATCGAAACATAGGGGCATGACAACATGACTCAAATACATAATAGAAACATCCCAGAATAAACATCGGGTTACAATACATAAGAATACATTCTGAAGTTACATATACATCAACACTCCCTCTTAACTAGGAAGGTATTCTTTCGACACGATTTTCAGCACTGGTATTCTTCTCTATATCAACTGGATCATCTTTGTCTTCAAGTCATCTTCATCACTGGATCTGGATCGTCATAGAACATCATCGCTGGATCTGGATCATCATCACTGGACTGGATCTGGATCATCACTCGATCTGGATCTGGATCTGGATCATCTCTTGATCTGGATCATCACTGCTGGATCTAGATCATCAGTCAATCTGGATCTCTCGGAGTCATCATAACTGGATCTAGATCATAGCTCGATCTGGATCTCCTCTGGTCATCATCATGTGTGTATTATCTCGTCATAGGAATTTCTACAGAGCCAGCCCTTTTTCATGCTGGTTGTAGGCCTAGCCATCAGGTATGTCTTCACCCAGCACTTACATCTGACCTGCTCATCAGAAAGGCACGCCCAGCACTCACATCTGATCATGTAGTAAACTACAATCACATCAAAAAGGCCCAGCACTCACAATCACCAGCATGATAGGACATCACATCACTAACATCTGTGAAATGGCTCTGCACTTATATCTGACCTACTTGTCAGAATGGCACATTCATCCAGGCAGGAACACATCCTACCACCGTGATGAATGACTCTCACCCAGGCCGGAACCCTTCCTACCACAGTGATGAAATATTTCCACACATTCACCTAGGCCAGAACACATCCTACCACAATGATGAACGACTCTCACCTAGGCCAGAACCCTTCCTACCACAGTGATGAAAGATTTGTGCACTCACATCTGACCTGGTAGGAACTGAATCCTACACCCTCGTCAGAATGGCCCCCAGTCCCTGACTGAGCTACCTGGTAACAGACCAGGCGCCTCCACTCTCCCTGAGAGTGGCAGTTGCCCTTACATCTGTCCTACTCGATAGAATGGCCAGCACTCACATCTTCCATGGAAGGAACTTAATCCTTTAGCCATGAATAGAATGGCTCAGCCCTTACATCTGACCTGCTCGTCAGAATGGCTCTCTCAGTCCCTGACTGAGTGTTCCTGGTAACTGACCAGGTGCCTCCATTCCCAGAATGGCATTCAGCACTCATATCTGACATGGAAGGAACCAAATCCTCTCACCATGACAGAATGGCTCATCCCTTACATCTGACCATGGAAGGAACCAATCCTCTCACCATGTCAGAATGGCTATGGGTCTCGTCACTTTCTCTTGGAAGGAACCTCGATCTGGAGAACACCAAGTCTCTCTCTGAAGTACTCAAACTTCAGCCTAGCCAATGGCTTCGTCAATACATCAGCTATCTGTTCCTCCGTCGCAATATGCTGGAGCTTCACTGCTCCTCTCTGCACCATATCCCTGATATAGTGATACTTGATCTTGATATGCTTCGACTTGTCATGGAACGCTGGATTCTCTGACAACTTCATGCAACTCTAGTTGTCACAATGTATACAAGTAGCATCCAACTGGAGATCAAATATATCAGGTAGTAGCTTTCGCAGCCATACTGCCTCACAACTAGCTGAACAAGCTGCGACATACTCTGCTTCAGCTGTACTCAGTGCCACATAGGATTGCTTCCTGCTAAACCAAGAGATAAGACCTGATCCCATACTGAAGCAACATCCTGAAGTACTCTTTCTGTCGATGGCACTGCCTGCCCAATTTGAATCAACATAACCTTCCAGGTTAATCTTTTGATTCGCATCGTACTTGAGCCCATAATCAACTGTACCCTTCAGGTACCTCAGAATATGCTTTGCAGCAGTCAGGTGAACACTTCTCGGATCTGTCAGGTACTGGCTCAAGGTGTTCACAGCAAAGCAAATGTCTGGTCTCGTGTTCGTCAGGTACATCAATGACCCAATCATCTGACGATACATCGTAGCATCAACCGACTCTAATGAAGCATCACTCAATAGATTCAGGTTCGATGCCATAGGTGTAGCCAAAGCCTTGCAGTCCATCATCCCAAATCTCTTCAGGATCTCTACTGCCACACCTCCATGCCTAGAAAGTAATGCATCATCCCCAAGTCCTTCATCTCAAACTCAGCAGCAAGCTTTCTCTTCGTATCAGTATGGTTCTCGATCAAAGCTTTGAATTCCTTGAACTTGCTGAATACTTCATCTTTGTTCTTCATAAAATAAATATATGTCTTTCTAGAAAAATCATCAATAAAAGAAACATAGTATGCATACCCGCTAAGTGAGTTTGATGACATAGGACCGCATACATCGGAGTGGATGATTTCTAGAATGCTTTTGGCTTTGCTTTCGCTGCTTGGAAATGTCTTCTTTGTATTCTTTCCTTTCGCACATCCTTTGCAGACCCCATCATGTTTTGCTTGAATTTCTGGAAGACCTTCGACAGCTTTACTTGCAATAGGTAGTGCTCTATAATGCACATGTGCAAGACTTCTATGCCAAATCTCATTTGGCTCTACTGTGTCATGGATCAAGGCTTGTTCTGGATGACCCTTCAATTTGTACAAGCCTCCTTCTTGTTCTCCAATTACTACCGCATCATTGATAGTCTTTCCTTTTGGCCACATGATGACTTGACCATATATGAATGCCACCCGCATTCCTTTTGCATCTAATGCTGAAATGGATAGAATATTCTTCTTCAGTCCTGGCACAAATAACACTTATTTCGTTGTTAGAGACTTACCAGAGTCTAGCTTGTATGAAGATTCCCCACTACCTTTTATTGGATATTGATAGTCATCTCCTAGTTTCACCTTGTGAGGTGATTCATGTTCTGACAGTCTTACAAAAGATTCCTTGAATCTCGTCATATGTTTGGAAGCACCACTGTCTATGAGCCAATCATCACTTCCATGAGTAATGTTACCTGTGAGAGCTGATATCAGAACATATTCATCCTCGCTTGAAGAATCTTCACTTTCATATCTGGATCTCTTTCTGGATGGTTCATCATCCTCTGCAGCATGAGCATGATGTCTTCTTTTGTTGCTCTTCTTTACAATCTTCTGTTTGTGAGGAGAATCTTTTGCAAAGTGGCCTGCTTCATTACAAGTATAGCATATGACCCTAGACATATCTCTTCTAGGATTATCTTTGTAAGAAGGCTTACCTCTGGAATGATGAGTTTTCTTTATTGATGACTTGGAGTGAGACTTGGAGCGTACTGTAAGAGCTTGGTCTTCACTTCCCATCTTCTCTTCCCGAGCTGCTATCCAAGCTTCTTCTTGAGAGCATTCTTCCCATAGTCTGCTGAATTTGACTAACTTCTTTCTGGCATAGATTCCTTGAATGAAAGCATCCCATGACCTAGGGAGGCCATTCAAAGTAGTCATGACAATCTCTGCATTTTCCACTTCTTCATCAACAGCTTCTAATTGTTCCTTAATTTGAGAAACCCTTGTGAAGTATGACTGGATAGTTTCTGCATTCTGAATCTTCACATTCTTCAACTAGTTCCTCAGGGTCATCTTTCGATTGATGTTCTTTCCTTCAAACAATTTGGTTAGGGCATCAAACATAGCTTTAGGTGTCTTGAGAGAGGACACCTGTGGGATAAGATGATCCTTGATAGAATCAGGAATGATCCTATTTGCCATAACCATCTTCTTCTTATGTAAGGCCTTTGCCTCATCTCCCTCTGGAACAGGAACCTCCTCATGAATGTAGGAGTCTAATTCATTCTCTTCCAGGACCAGGGAGATCCTATACTTCCAGGCTCGGAAGTTATCATCCCACTCAAGCTTTTCATCAAGCTTGGTATGATGAGACATCTTTAAATAAGAACCTCAAATGGAAATACAAAATATTTTAGATCTTACTAGGTTCAAGATGTCCGATATGAAACTTGAGCTGAAATCCTGTAGAGCTGGTTCAGGAGCAAACTAGGGTTTTGCTTTTCTGGAGTTCTGTCCACCCAAATGCCTTCAAATTTGTCCCTAACTTCGATTTTGGGGAGGAGATCAATTCAGGCCTGGGCTCACTGAAAAATTCCTCTTCTGTAAAAAGCCCTAATTTTCGACCCCAGTGACAGGTCCAAAACTGAAAAATCTCAGAATTGAATTCTGTTTCAACAGAAAGATGTGCCCTAGGGAGGAGAGTAATTCCACCTTACTTTTGCTGAAAATATGTGGAGGAAGATCCACAAACTAGGAATCCCTAGTTCCCGCAGCTGCACAGTGTCTTCTTCTCAGGTTAGCTCTGATGCCATGTTAGTTTTTCAACATTTAAGCTAGCATTATGTTAGGATCTTTTCACTGAGAGAATAACAAGCACAACAATAAAACATAAGCACTTCACAAGAGACAAGAGACACAAAGAGTTTTGATCGGGGAAACCATAAATGGAGAAAACCCCGCAACTTCCTCAAAGATAGAATCACCACAAGATGTAAGACCCCAAAACAGTAAGATGCACTCCCGACAGCAGTAGTCTTCTAGTCCCAGTATATTTCCTTCTTCACTAGTGCACCAAACTTGAGAGGGTAAGTGATGTGTTGTACAAGTGATAAATAGAGAGACTCTCACTCTCTATTTATATTCTTCCGTTCACTTGAAGTGCACTTAATCATGTCGGCCCAACCAACAATTACTTACTTGAGCCTACACCTTAATTAGTGTATAATAACTCAAGTGCCCCGAAACTGTGGGGACTTACACAATGACTTGACAAAACTTGTTTACATTATTAATCCTCCCGATCGGAACATCGGGGCATGACAACATGACTCAAATACATAATAGAAACATCCCGAAATAAACATCGGGTTACAATACATAAGAATATATTCTGAAGTTACATATACATCAACATAATCATCATCGTCAACATCATCATCATCTTCATCTTCATCTTCATCATCATCTTCTTCATCATCGTCATCATCGCCGACTTCATCATCATCTTCATCATGATCATCATCAACATCACCATGATCATCATCATCATCAACATCACCATGATCATCATCATCTTGATCATCATCGTCATTTTTATCATCATCATCATCTTCTTCGTCATCTCCATAATCATCATCTTCATCGTCATCATCATCACCACCATCATCATCATCAACAACAACAACAACAACATCATCATCATCATCATCATCGTCATCGTCGTCAACATCATCATCATCTTCATATTCATCTTCATCATCATTTTCATCTTCATCATTGCCGACTCAGATCATTATCTTCATCTTCATCATGATGATCATCGTCATGATCATCATATCCATCTTCATCATCATCATCATCATCATGTGCTACATGGGCCCAACGATGATTTTCTTTTTTGTATGTGTCGGGATGGTGTGAAATTTGGCATTTTTAGACTAGACACATGCATTAACGATGTGGGAGGGTTTCCAAACTAAAAAATCATCCATCATCATCGTCGTCGTCGTCGTCATCACGTTCGTAATCGTCATCAACAAGGTTTGGAAAGGTCATTTTTTTAAAATGAATTATTCATCTTTATTGTTCTCATCATATGGAAAACAATTGCACATATCCTATCATTTCATAAAGATTCTTTTTATTTTTAAAAGTGTAAAACTATTTGAAGCAATTAATATTTGTTTCTATATATTTTGAATAATTTCTTTTGTTATTAATTTGATTATATTTTATTTTAGTTATGTTTAAAAACACATTTTAGAGTACAAAATGGATACTATTCACCAATATTTACGCTTTTAAATAATTATGGATCTTTAAAAAATTTCCTCAAAGCCATGCAATAATTTCGTATTTTTTTAATGTCTATTTACAAAGTCCCTCCATTAAAAAAAATAACATAAAAGGAATATGTGGCATATACCTGATGAAGATCAGATACCTAAACTCTACATGAGTTAAGATCATCTTAGGATAAAACCAAATATATTATTCGTGCACATTGCCTTTCTCATTTTCTTTGTGCACATTGTCGCGGCTCAGGTTTTGGACAATTATATCCACGTTCAGACAATTTTATGCCTCTCACATTTGTGCCTCCCAATTAATTTGACGATATTGTATTTAATGGGTTTAACACCCTCATAAACCCCCGGAGAACCAAAAATTCCAAAAAATGATAATTGTAAGTTGGATTTTTAAAAATTATGATCAATTTTTTTCAAAACCGTGCCAAAAAATTCTACCTATTCCAACCCAATTTGTAGAATTTTTAAATTACACATTTTACCACACATAAAAACCAACATATATAAATACTTTTATCCATTTAAACATGGACCTAGACCATTTGGGCCATTTGAACCCTCGACCTGGACTGTGCATATATTAAGAGAAATGAGCAAGATGGACATGGACCCTTGACATCGACTGTACGAAGACATAACAAAGAGCCGTGAACTTAAAGGCATAGCCCATAAAAATACTTAAATACTCAAAAAATACTTACTTGAGTGATGTTCTTCCAAAGTATTAGAGAAGGGGTAAATCTATAGACTTTACCGTCTTTGTATAGTTCATAGGTTATGCAGAAGATCTCATGACCACATGCAATTTAGGGACTCAGAAAAGGGGAATTCACAGTCCCAGTCATAGAAAGGGTTCGAATTGCACGTTGTTGTGGCTTAAACTAGGCTTGGTTTAAATCAATTGCGGAACCCTTTTCACCTTCTCGATTCTCCTGCTATTGATAGCAATTCAATCAATTTGAGAACTGGGTAGCATTATGATTCCTCTGCTTCCTTTAAAAATTTTGTTTAGTAAATACACCATTTTGTTTTGGTTTTTGAAATGGCAATAAGAAACCAATATAGGTCGAGATTTTCTGAAGTAGAGAGGCCGTGGGGAGAGTAAGGTTGTAGATGAAGGCCATCTTTCATTGGATGTAGTTGAGTCGTCAAGGGTTTCAAATATTTTGAGGAATCTGAGTCATAAATCCAATGACAAGTTGAAGGCGGTATTGCTGGATTTTGATGAAGATGAGGTGTAGGAGTGGCAGCAACGGGTTCCTAGTTTAGAGTCCACTGCTTTTTCATTGGAGTATGCAGGGGGGATGTGAAGGGGGGACTTTATATCCGGAATAAATGGATGAAGAGCAGCAATTTGATGTGCCCAAGTGTACCCATTTACCCCTCCCAAAGGTATCTAATCATTTGAAACTCGATGTGGTTGCAGAAAAGTTGTTGTGTTGAAAATGGGAGAAGAATTGATGCAGCTGGGAATCTCGCTGCATAGAGAAGGGATCCAAAGTACATGTGCTTCTGATAACATAATGCTGGCTGATTCTGAGCAGTCTGGTAGAAGGGATTTCATAGTGCTCGAGAACACCACATGGTTGTACAAGCCTGACTTGCAAGTGTTGAAGAAAAATTTGAAACTCCTAGTTGGATCCTATGAGTTTGTCATTCCTCTCAAATGAAAAGGTTAGATTATAGAATTCCTTTTCCTTCACATCTCTAATCACACGATGAGATCTTGTTTTGACTTGTTGCTGCATTGACAACTCGGGAAAATTACTTTTCTGCTTTTACATACACATCTAGGAAATATCCAAGGAACCCTAATCGTGTAGTGCACTCCAATTCTCCACTCGCCATAATTTTATGTCTGTTGGGAGATAGCCTTTGAATGTATCCTCTCAGTTTGGTTCTAAGCTAATGCAGATTTTTTCTTAATTTTCACCCACAGAAATTAATTTATTTTGTTAATGTGATCTTGTAGTTTTATCACTGGCACCCCT
Source organism: Pseudotsuga menziesii (assembly GCA_001517045.1). NCBI lineage: Eukaryota > Viridiplantae > Streptophyta > Pinopsida > Pinales > Pinaceae > Pseudotsuga > Pseudotsuga menziesii. Next base: position 221,581 of record LPNX010851118.1, read on the forward strand.
TGTTGTAAAGGTGAATCCAAACTTGAATCTAGTCTTGAAAACATGCCTTACTGTGTATGTTGGTTGCTATCGTTCAGTGAAGCCTACACCTCCTTTTGTAAGTGAATACAAATAGATCATTGATGTTCTTTGTTTCTTTTCGCATCTTTTGTTTTAAATATGTAATATGGCAAAGTAAATAGGTTCATTTATTTGTTTGATTTTCTGCAATTGATGTGTTGCTTGTTGCACAGGAGACCATGTCAAAGGAGCATGCAATGTACTTTCCTCTGATCGGAAGTGTTGTACTTGTTTCACTATTTTTGCTGTTCAAGTTCTTATCAAAATACTTGGTCAATGCCATTCTCATGAGTTAATTTTTCGTTCTTGGTAAAATTGCATCATCGTACGTTTTTAAACCTTATAGTCATTGTAGAAGTAATGTACTTGTGTGGCTAATTTTCCTATTTAACGCTTGCCAAGAGACTCCATCAAAGCCGATTTCATGAGTTTTTTTGTGTTAAGAGTGATTGCATTATTGTATGTCCCCATTTTATACTATGCATTTCCTTTAGTTATTAGTTAGTGGCATTGACAATTGTATCGATCTAATGGAACATTATATTTAAGTTTTACGCTAAGGTTTAATGTTGATTTCTCATGTACATATCCACATTGTTTTCTCATGTACAAAGCCACATTGTTACCTGCTATAGAGCACTTTCTGCCAAAAAAGTGGAATGAGTTCCCGATAAACTATCACCTTCCATATTTCAAATGTAAGAACATATTCAGATCCACATGTCACATTCCTTGTTACTCTCTTCCTCGATGATTATCTGCCCAAATGAAATAATTTTGTAAAGGTGTATGTTGCACCATGTTTCAGTATTTATAACATAGGAAGTTGTTTATTCTCCTATGTTACTATTGTAGCATTTCAATATTGTGAAAGCAATGGAATAATAACATTTCTAACTGACTAGTATAAACAACTGTATTATAATTGTCTTTTTGTCTTATCTCTTTGCTTCACCATTTTTGGTACACACTACAACCCCTTTGGGCTTATGACGACCTCCATGAGAAATATTATATGGATAAGGGAACATTTTCTATGATTCAAATCTACATGAGGCTTCTTTGATTTCTAGAGAAAACTTACAAAAAATATCAAGGCCCTTGTTGCAATACTGGCTATTTCCTTGATCCTCTTTCAACTATGTTTTTACTTTTCTTAGGGTTAGCCATTGTTAGAATATAATCCGTTAGGGTTATATAATGTAAATAAATAAATAAATAAATAGTAGGAATCCAAATAGGCTGAGTGGAAGGTGAAACCCAACCGCCATGTGATTTGTATAAATATAGGCATTTGCATTTAAATAATTAATCAATCGGGAGTTATTACCAACAAGTGGTATCAGAGCGCTGCCATAACTCCTGCCTATTTCCAGTCTGCCCATTCCTGGCATTCTGCTTTCCAGTCCATTGCCAGACTGCTCCATCAATCTGCCAGTTGGGTCGCATGTAGTGTATGCGTTACTCCTCCATCTTCCTGCGTTGAGAACGCTCTTAGTTCCATTTCTACGTTATTCTTCTCTGTGAGAAACGCTAAATTTTGTGGAAACCTATGCGCAACCTCTTCATTTGCATATCTCCCCTCTGTTAGAGGTTATGGTGGATCCTGCGTGAAGCGAGAGACTTGCTGCGTGGAGAGTGACTGGGATATATGCTGGAGAAGATTGAAGCTGCGTTAATATTGAACGAGGAGACTGTGTTTTATGCTGCGATTTTATGATGAGACTGATACATATGTTGAAGGCTGATATCAGACTGATACTGCGATTTTATACTGCAATTTTATGAAGAGGACAACCTGTTGATTAACTTGGACTTTCATTCAAGTTGTAATGGAATGTTAAAATATGTGAAATTGTTGTTTTGAATAGACACCGATGATGTATGCACTCTCGAAAGGAATGTAACTTAAGCTTGGCATAATCCAGAATAGTTTTTGTTTGTTGCTCTCTTCTCCTCCTTATGACTGGTGCGTCGTGCTGCTACACCATGAGCTCCGTGAAGTTGGATATTGCTAGCGCGCTAGTGCTGGTTCTTCTATTAAAGCTATTACCTGTGTGCGCAAGGGAAATTGTAGTCCTCCGGTCCCTCTTCAGGCTGATGGTGGTGTGCCTCTTATGTAATATGTTTGAGACTGTGTCTTAATGCTCTCACTCGACGCTGCATTGAAGACTGAATATTAACTGCCTAGAGTCTAGTTGAAGACCATGCTGCGTTGAAGTGCAAACCTCTCTGGCCACCTGCTTGAAGGTCAAGTTGCTTCTAAATTCGAATTGATAGCTATTTACATTGGGTACTGTAGCTACTTGCCTCGACAACACATCTGTTGAATTCAGCGTGGAGAGTGGCGCAGCAGAACCCTGGTGTGGTATGTGTTGAAAACTGAAGTATTGGAGACTGAAGAATTGCTGTAAGATCTGGCTGAATTGATTGAATTATATCTTATATATATATGCTGACTAATATATGCTCTCTGATATATCGTGACTGTGTGCTGCACTTCACATCCTGAAGTGATTTATAATGCTTGCTGCGTTAATGCTGACTGATATATCACACTGATGTATGCGTTGAAGGCTGTAAGAAGCATTTTAATATTGCTGATGTCCACTTCCTGAAATGATTTCTTCTCCCTGAATTGTTGTGAATTGAAGCGGCGATACTGTCATTGTATCACTTTAAAACCTGAAGTTGAGATTGTAAATCACCTTGGCAGAGACTGTAGACCTGCAAGGTTATTGTTTTTCTCTTTGTCATATTAAGATCAATATTGTAAATTACACTAACAGTTGTAGAAGATGCACTCTTTGGAATCTAGTATTGGTGCTGCCCTAGCTGGAAAAGACCAATCCAAAGACCCTTCCAAGGGAGACTGCAGCAAGAGAGGACGAGGAAGAAGAAATTTCAGAGGCAGAGGGGGCAGAAGCAAAAGATTAGATTTGCAGTGCAAACATTGTGGAAATACTGGGCACACATCAGATTAGTGTTGGGCTTCATGGGACTCCATCAAAGACAAGCATAACCAGAAGAAAGATGACCAAGATGCTAGTAAATCTTCTTATTCTTGTATTGTTGCACATTGTAATCTTGGATTTAATGAAATGACTTCTCTTTCATCTTACAAAGATTGTTGGTTGCTTGATACTGGTGCAACATCGCACATGACATTTAGAAAAGACTGTTTTGAAGAACTGAATGAATCAATAGATGGCATAGTGTACTTTGCAGATAAGTCAAGTATTAAACCAAAGGGAATGGGCACCATTCGACTGAAGATGCCTAGATTTCCTGATTTCTTGTTGAAGAACGTTCTCTATCTTCCAGAGTTGCAGAGAAGCCTGCTGTCCTTGGTGGAGATTCGACAGCAAGGCCATTCCATCCACATGTTTGATGGAATCGTTGAAATAAGAAAGTCCTCTGACAACCAAGTCATCATGACTGGATACGAAGATGGAAAGCTGCTGAAGCTCAAGGGTTCATCCGCAAGATTTCAGAACTATGCCTACCTCTCTTAGCATGGAGAAGGTAATATGTCATATAGTTCATTGTGGCATGCAAGATTTGGTCATCTAAATTATAACAGTCTTCATTTGTTGAGAAATAATGGTGTATTTGGATTGCCCACCATTCTTAAAGAGAAGAATAAATGTGATGCATGTATTTTAGGGAAACATAGTAAGCTGCCATTCCATGAATCTAATTTCAGAGCAAGTAGGAAATTAGAACTAGTACATTCTGATTTATGTGGCCCAATTCCAACTCCTTCAGCAAATGGGAATAAGAATTTTATGAAATTTTTTGATGACTACTCAAGAATGTGCTGGACATACTGTTTAAAGACAAAATCAGAAGCATTTCAAACATTCAAAGACTTTCATGCATTGATTGAAAAAAAAGCACAATAAAAAATTGGTACACTTCGAACTGATAATGGAAAAGAATACACTTCAAATGCTTTTGAAGCTTATCTTCGTCAACATGGAATTGCACATCAGACTACCATTCCCTACAATCCTCAACAAAACGGTGTAGCAGAAAGAATGAATAGAACCATAATGAATATGGTTCGCTCAATGATGTTTTTCAAGAATATAAAACTAATGTTTTGGGGTGATGCAACAAAATGTGCAGCATATTTGAGAAATAGAAGTCCATCAAATGCACTTGATAACAAGACTCCACATGAAATGTGGTTTGGCCATCTATCTTCAGTCAGGCATCTCAGATTTTTTGGTTCCACCTGTTATGCCTTGATTCCGAAGGAGCAAAGAAACACGCTTGGTGCTCGAAGCAGAAAGTGCATTTTCCTGGGGTACAAAGAATACTCCAGGGCATACCGTTTGTATGATGAGGTAAACAAGAAATTTGTTATTTCCAAAGATGTCATTTTTCTTGAAACTAATAAAAATGACCAGTCCATTGAGAGACAGCTTGATCATCTGGAAAATTATCCTCATCCAAAGAACTATTATGATCAACTTGGATTGCAATGTTTCCACATGGATTCTATCATGAGCCTAACCCCAAGGGGATTAAGAGACTCAAACTGGTGACCTCTCCAACTTGGGTGAAGAGATCTCACTCATGTCTGTCTCATGACCGCTTGATCTAATCCTCGAGCTAAGCTCTCCAACTTGAGATCTCCATGTGATGTTTGATGTGGTTGGAACTATTATCAAAACCCTAGGTCCTTCTCAGATAAATTTTGAAAACCCTATAAACTACTCATTCACCATGAGAATATACTTTGAAAACTAGCTCTTCAAGTACATAGTCTGGACAAGAATGTACACTTGACATATACATAAAAATGAAGTTACAAGTACATACCAACAAATTATTACAAGTGGGTACAAAATAGTCCTTCAAGATTATCCACAAGAGTCTCCAATGCATCCAAACCCTAGCTAGGGTGTCTACCATCAATAGAAAACACTAATGAGCAATACAAAGGCCTAGAAATGTAACCCACCAAGCTATCTAGCCACACCAAAATCCTTAAAACAAGTTAGCACCAACACCAACAAGTCCATTCTTGATCTTTCACCAAGCTTGCATCACACAAACACTCCAAGCAAAGTGCTCCAAGATTCCTCTAGGGTTTCTTCAGATTTCTAAGCTTAGTGATAAGCCTGTTTTCTCCAAGCCAAAATAGTGATAACCCATTTAGTGATAGCATGTTTTCTCTGAGCTGTCGAATAACCCCCAGTGGATCCTTCAGAGTCAGGTGACCCACTAGAAGACCTATTTCTCCTTTTGGCACTACTCTTACTACCTGTTGGTTTTTTTGTGCAATGCCCAGAGCTCATCCGCCTTTGGATTTCTATCAAACTTTGTAGCATGGTTGCATTCAGTTGATTCTGCTCTTCCTGAGATTTAAGCAGGCTTCTCATGGTGGCTGAATTCTTCTTCCTTGGGGAATTGATGAAAGTTGGTCTTTCCTTACAAGAAACAATTTTGCATGTAGTTTCTTATGGAGGTTAAATTTACAACTTGATGATTCTTTCCTTTCGGTCATTCTAGACCATTGAAATTATTTGTCTTCACCAATAACTTGAAAATTTACTATGGCATGAAACTTAGGTTATGATTACGGTTCAAAATAATGCAAGGAATTAATTTGTTGTCAGTTAGGTATTATGAAAGTATTATGAACTCTAAATCACGTACTAAGGACTGTATTATGAAAGAGAGTAAAATAATAGATTTCAAATTTGACGAAAGGAGGATGTGTTTCTCTTCGTGTGTGGTTGTACCCTTCATCATATAGAAATTGGATGAACTGAGAAGCTATCTACAACCAAAGAGAAAAGAGGATGCCATAACTGAATGTTAGGAATTCCTAGTTATAGCTATCAAATCCTTCTTTAAATATTTCTACCAAATAAAGGAGCTCGCATGGCTTTCACACATTAATCACATAACCTTGTTTTCTCAACTCAATTTTAAAACATATGAAGTCCACATTAAGAATAAATATTTCAATTTACTAGTATAGTTAAACTCGAAAAGATGTTGACATGCTAGTTAAACTCAAAAAGATGATGCACACTCTCTTCAAAGACCATATTAAAGCTCTTTCTTCTCCAAATAAGTCATTATCTTGAACACATAAATGAAGACTAGACCAAAACTATTAAATCAGGGAAGGACCATGCTCAAGTTGGTAGTCTTCACATAAAATAAGGTTAAGGTTTGTGCTTTTTCTAACTAGCAACAATACTAATCTCTGCAAGAACACATCCTTAAAATGATAGAAATGGTTTTCATCTCTTGCAAATTTCTCACTTCAAAATCTTGGATATGAAAGCAAAATTTTGATTGAAATCTTAATGATCTGGATAAATTTAGAATTGGGAAATACCCGTGTGTATAAGCATTGTTCCCCCATATGCATGGATCCTAGAAAATGGTATAGTTATTCCCATGCGTGAAATTTCTGCCAGATTATCATAATATTTGTGGTTGGAAAGAGGGTCCATTTGCTACAAGAGTAGCTTACTCCTACATAGAGCGGAATTCTAGGGCTTGCATTGATAAGACCAAAAGCAATGGTTAGCTTCTCACTGTGACTACAAAGCATGTTTTCAATAAGCTCTTTCTCGTCTTCTGGAAACATAGAATTTGTCTTAACCACATACCATGCATCCTTCATCTCCAACGAAAAATTACAATCTCTTTAATTATGTGCTTTTGGTTGGATGTGTAATTGACGTACTTTTGGGGATGATGGTCAACCTTGATAGCATATTCATCATGAAATTGCCTCAGTGCTGTTGCTGCTACAACCCTCGAAATTTTCTTGAAACCACCAAAATCAGAGCTCCATCTATCCTCCACAAACTTCCTCGGATAGCAACCGAATTTCCTCAGACAGTTCGCTATTTCAGATAACTAAAAATATTGTTTTTTTTAATGAAGTGCACTGGGTATTTATACTGGTTTCCATTAATTTCTGAGTTGACCCATCATAAAGGATTTTTATTTTTATTTAAATTTGAGCAGACTTCAATAAGGTGAGAGTGTAGTTTAATGTTTTATTTTTCCTTTGAATTATCAATTTAATGGTCAAACTTGGTGTTATTTAAGGCTTGTTTTATATGCCTTTAGGGCTTGTTGTCCTACATATGGTGTGAGTGCCTTCATCTTCTTTTGGTCTAGGTTCATCCCCAAAGGTTCCAAGACCCCAAATTCCCACATCATCTTCTTTACTTCAATCCTATTAAACCCATAACAAACTACCACCCCCGAAATGTATCTTAAATAAGGAATGGCTTAGAAGTTAATTAAAATGTGATTACCGTAGTTAATCACTTGAGAGAATTCCATCAGAAATATTTTTCGATTGCATGTGAACCCATGTGAGGTAAACTGGTGTGGTTAACGATTTTGCATGAATAACAAACTGCGGTTAGGTAAAAATTTTGAATTTTCCATGTGCAGTAGTAGCGTCCATCAACGAATGCCCATTTTTGACCCATTTTGATTTTACCCAGAACTTGCATCAGCGGATTTTTCGACCCATTTCAATTTTACCCAGAACCTCTAATCAAACTAGGTCATCTACCATGCTTGACCTCACTCACAAGCCCTGTAAGATAACCTTGTGAACAAACCAGGTCCCTTCATTAGAAAAACTAGCAATATAACCTTGTGAGCCATAGGTTGGTGGATCGCCTACATAAAAAAGAATCATTGATCAAATCAAATCGGATACAATTCTAGATCAAACCAATTCGTATTGCATGGAAAATTTCTGAACAAAGGGTTATGGTTGTATTTCTATTTGGGATTCGTTTAATGAATGTAATTGTTGAAAATCCATTTTTTTCATTTATATATTTTTATAAGGCTTGTATCATTTATTTTTTAATTTATGTTGTACAAGTTTAGATCACATGGGACATGATTCCATATCAAACCAAACCAGATTGCATCAAAATTTTCTGACCAAAGACAATGTATGATGGTGCAGGATAAGTTTTCCACTATCATTTGTATTTCTATTTGAGATTCTTCATTTTATATTTTTATAAGGTTTGTAACATTCCTTTTCTAATTTCCATTGTACATTTTTTTTCTAACCATTCTGACTATAGAAGTTATTTACCAGATACTGTATATGCACAGTAATCAATTTTACCCCTAGTTTTTTATGCAGAAATATTATAGGACTCGGAAGATTTTATTTTGTTGTGTATGCAAAGCCATAAGCCTGGTTACAAGGATAAAATAAATTAATAGTTCTTACCAAAGGTTAGTGCAACATTTATATTGTACCTATAGAGCTAGATTTTTTTTCACTGTTTATTTCCAATTCAAAGATCCCCTGTGTAACCTGTGTGGCCCCTTTGGGAGTCTTGTCATGATTGCAGATTATAAATTTTCATAAATTTAATCATATTCAGTACAGGCCCTAATGCATTGCCACATAATGAACAGAAGTTGTTGCCTCCAGAAGTTTTGGAAGCATTCTGAATACTTGCAGAAGAGGATGCTATACAAAAAAACTAATGACAAATGAAGCAACAATTATCTAAACAACGAAGGAATTCACACCAATTATGTAAAATTGTTAAAAATGATTGTTGGAGTGATGATGAAATAGAGTCCAGTGGTAATGATGCTCAGTTCCAGCTTAACAATATGCAAATACCTTATCAACTCCATTGTCGCTCATATATGCAATGTGTCAGGGGAAAAGCTCCAAACTTTGATACTGTTGCCCTTCTTAAAGAAGAAAGTGGTTTAGAAGAGACCTTTCTCTGCAAAGTTATTGATGAGTCACATACAGGAATTGTAGAGTTGAAAAACTTGGATCCTTGTGAGAATGATCCAATTCTTTACACTATTGGTACTAGTGGCACATGGACACGTAGTATAGATGATGTTTTTCCCATTCTAATGGTGTATGAAGATGATAGTGGGAAACGCATGCTCCACCATCCTTCATTATCTAAAATAAAATCATATTTATCTTCAAGGTCATATGAATATCATTCCACTACAGTAATCAAGCAAGGGTTTTACATGGGATCTAGGTCAGATGTGACTCCCTTATTGGGAGATGATCATTTTATCAAGATTAGAAGAAAGAAATTCATTCAAATGGATGGGCTTCTGGTGCACATCACAAATCCATTTGATTTTACCATAAAGGCATGAATGCATGTCTATATTTATTATGAAAATTTTCCTGGAATTTCCGAAGAAGAGTCATTGAAAATTCCATATCCTATGGAAGTGTTGAATTGTTTAGTAGATGTTTCTATTGGTGGAACATTCTATTGGGTAAGAATTTTTTAATGTGAGTTGGATGTTATTGGTAGAGGCCACCATATTCCCCAAGGTGTGAATTTACATCCACATGAGGTGTTCTATACAAAACAAGGTTTATTGATATCAACTGAAATCATTGATAGTGAGTATACATACATCTTTTAATTCATATTTTTCAGTTTATATCACAATTTTTTTCACTTAGAAAAAAACATAGTTTCTTGCTATTCATGTTTATGAATCAAAGAAAAATTACAGAAAACATAAGGTGTGTAAGTTTCAAATAAAACTACCAGCTAGACTCTGTAGAGATTCTTTGTAGCATTTAGTAGTTGTATGTTCTATTGGATAGAATAGATTTCACATCAAATCATCAGTACATATTGATCACTATGCCTTATTGACTGAGAAAAAACTATATTAAAATATGGAAATGTACTAAACTGGGTAGAGAGCACATATGTAAAAGTCTTCAGATAGTATCTAATGCACAAATGACTATATACTAATTACAATGGATAGAACCTTTATCCACTAATGTGGAATCCAAAAAGTCCTCAAAATAAAGTGTACCCTCTTCCAGACCAATAGTTTTATTTGATAGCAAATCTGCATATGTGTTGAGTTCCTTCTGAATATGAAAAAAAGATAAATACTGAAAATTACTCCCAACATTTGTTAATATTTATTTCCACTGTTCCAGATTTGTAACCTGTAACATTGATTTCCCTGCCAACTAGTAGAAGATGCATTTTGAATCTCCACAAACCTGAAGTAATGTGATCCTTTTAAAGTTAGCAAAGAATAGTAAATCCTGGATGGCTATCAGTTCAACTCTAGTGTTTGATCCTCTACCACAACCTAGACAAACACGAAAAAACTGATTGCTTAGAAAATCTGATATAAATACCTCCCCCACATTCACCTAGTTGTGCAACTAATGTTATCTTTATAGTAACTAATGTTATTTTTATTTTTATTGCAAGCATTGTTGATGTTTTCTTTACCGTGAGATCTATCAAAAGGTGGGGCAAGAGCACTCGAAAGGAAGAATATTTTTGTTGTTGTTTTATTGCTATGAAGGATGATAAGAACACCACTTTCCAACTTCTTGTAACAAAGGGTGATGATGAAATTGTGACTGCCAGTTTAGGTACCTCTATAGAATATGGAACTCATAATGCATTACCATCATGTATTGGAGTATTGTAGCCACATCAAATCCATCATCACGATATCCATCTTCTTTCCTACAAAGTATTCAACCACATAAGGTCTCGTAACATGATATGTAGTGAATTTTTGTGGAAATTCCTTGTTCAAATGAAAGTTTCATGGTTACTTTTGAGCTTATTGCAATGCATGTTGTACCTCCCGGGATTGTGAAGAAAAGCAATTCACTAGATTTTACCATAGAATGCTATGCGAATCTCAAGGAGCTGTTTTCTATACATGGTCAACCTTTTCTGATATATATCATCTATCTTCAGGCTCAATCAATGATGACACCTGTTGGAAAATGGAGAGTGGGACCAATATTTAGATTTCGGTATTTGTTTAATAGCCTACAACCTCATGTGCAGGTGCAATTTTCATGGGATTCACACCAATGGGATCCTGTCCATCATTGTTATGGATTGGGGATGAGGACTCGTGCAACCCATTTGGAGATGTAAACATTATACCTATCATAAATATGATGAATTATGTATGAAAGATATGTGTGTAATATCTATGGTGAAATGTTTGAACTTTGTAATTTGAAATTTTTATAAGTAAATATAAATCTGAATCTGGGGAAATCCAAATAGTCTTCTTTGTGTGCTTGCTGAGATTGTTAGTGATTCAGTCCTGACTGTGCACTCTGATTTTGTGGCCTTGTAGTATTATCTGTTGATCCTGCAGGGCTGCATTACATGACACATTGATGTTGTGTTATCAATGGTTTTTGTTTTCCAAGGAAAAAATATTTATCTTTGATATTTCAAAGTTTGAAATCAGAATATACATTTTTTAGCCTATGGGATCTTGAAAACATACATATGTTTTGTCTTCAAACTATCCTAATAGCTATTTATCCTAGTATTCCATAATCAACAAAATATTTGGTGAATTATGTATGACAGATATGTGGTGTAAGATGTATGGTGAAATATGTTTTTTTTTCCCAGGAAAAAAATCATACTTTTCATTTTAGAGCAGAAATAGCATACATTCTATATCATCCTCTCCTTTACTGCCTCGGTAAATATTACATTTTCAGTAACTTGTTGATGCATTCGTAACTTCAGAATGTATTCACTTGTATATCTTATATTGTACCCCGATGTTCCTATCGGGAGAATCATCTCTATTTCATTGTACCCCGATGTTCCTATCTGGAGAGTCATTAATATAATAAATTCATGTAAAATCATTGAGGTTAACCCTCCATTGTAAGTTGGGACAATAGTCCCCACAATTGAGTTAAGGTTAACCCTCCTTGTTGATCGGAGGGCAAAGTCCCCATGGTTGAGGGGCACTAGCGTTATTAGATTCTCCTAGAGATGTCGTCCCTGGTAAGTAATTGTAAAATTTAGAAACTAGTATAAATAGAGAGTGAGACTCTCTATTTGACACATAGTCACTCACACTCAGTTGTAGTGCATGAGTGAGAGAGGAGCTGGGATAAGAGAGAGAACAGTTGTCGGAGATCATCTTACTGTATTTGGGTTTTACTACTACTATTGGTTCTTATTCTATCTCTGAGGAAGTTGCAGGGTTTTCTCCTTTATGGTTTCCCCGAGGAAAATCTTTGTGTCTATTGTCTCTTGTGATTGATTGATGTGCATGTTATTCTCTCAGATAAGATCCTAAGATAATACTGTCTAATTTGATAAAAATATAACATGGTATCAGAGCTAACCTGAGAAGAAGACATTGTGTAGCTGCAGAAGCTAGGGATTCTTACTTTTTGGGTCTCTCTCCACAATCCATCAGCAAAAGGAGGCTAGGATAGCTCTCCATTGAAGGGCACATTTTTCCGTCGAAGTAGAATTTGATTCCGGGCATTTTCAGTTTTTGCCGCAGGAAATTAGGGCTTTTCACAGAAGTGGATTTTTTGAGTGAGCCCAGCATAGGATTTCTCTCCTCAAAATCAAAATTTAGATACCAAGGCCAATATTTTTGGTTGGGTAAAACTCGAGGAAAGTCAAACCCTAGTTTGACTCCGATCCTGAAAAACCCTAAAACACTAAAATTGCTATTTTTGGTACATTCGATATATCTCAGGATTGAAGAAGTATCAGGGGAAAAAATTTCACAGAATGAAGATAAAATCCTGATGTACACTGTGTAAATATTTCAGCCTCATATTTTCTATATTTTGGGAGATATGATTCCTCTAAATTAGGGTTCCAACATCTTCCAGGATTCATCCCTAAAGAAGACACCTAGGGAGAACTGTTGTATCTCGAACTACAAAGGTCCAAATTAAATTTCGCAAGATGTTCCAGATATAGAACAGACTGTACTTTCTATGGTAAAATTTTCAGAACCTTATGATGAAACAATGACACGTGGAAGTACATACAAGTTCGCTATGCTGAACAGTATTGAAAGAAGTAACCTTGGGAAAACTTTCATAAGTCCCAGTTGGTGAAACCAATTCTACTAAAACATGTGGTGTTGGAAATAAGACAAACAAGGCTACCTCAGTATGAAATTTCATACATAGAGGAGTAGTACTTTTGGAGATACCGCAGAAACAATCTCAGGAATTTGAAAAACTAGGGCTTCCTGTTCTGAGAGCTTCCCTCCACTGTTTTCAAAAAAGGAGTACATTGGACAACTCACCTTGAAGAGGTATATCTTTCTATTTAATCAGAATTTTGAAATTCCAAGTTTTGAAAATTAGGGTTTCTCTAACAAACCCGAGATCATCCAGCTCCGGAACCAGGATGGACACCTCAAATCGGTAAGATCTAATATTTTTCTATTTACAATTGAGGTTCTCATTTCAAGACGACTAATCACACTAGCTTGATGACAAGCTTGGTGAAGCTGAAAAATTCCAAGCATGGAAGTATAGTTCTTGAAGAAAATCAATTAGATACCTACATAAGGGGAGAGGTTCCAGTTCCAAAGGGAGATGAGGCTAAAGCCTTACACAAGAAGAACTTGTTCAAGGAAAAGAACATCATTGCTGATTCAATCGAGGATCACCTTATACCACAAGTGTATTCCAAAAATAAACCTAAAGAGATGCTTGATTCCTTGAAAAAGCTATTTGAAGAAAATAATATAAATCAGATGAAGTGTAAGAACTCCGTGATCCTTCAAGAAGTTGACTTGGATCGATATTTCAGTAAGAAAGGTCTAGGAGCCAGAGGGATATGAGGCTAAGGCTAGATCCAAGAGAATCATTGCATATTCTATTTCATCTCATCCCTCTTATGTCATCCTTGAAGACACCAAAAGGAAGTGTTCGATGCTATGATGAAGCAGTTGAAGAAGAATAAGATACTATTATAACCACCTTGAATGGACTCCCAGGATCATGGGATTCATTCATTTGAGCAATGTACACCAGAAAGAAGTGATTACCTTCGGCACACTCTGGGAAGAGTGAACAGAAGAAGAAGCTCGACTCATAATAAGAGAAGAGAATATGGGAGAAACTGAAGATCTAGCTCTCACAATTCAAAGAAGATCCCTCAAGTGATGAGGAATATGAAGAACTCAATTCTTGAAGAACCTCTTATCCATATTAGCATTTGGATAAGAAATGATGCTATTATAGATGAAGAAGATGATTAAGCTAAAAGAAGGAGTCTACCCACGAAACAAATAAAGATAAGTATTCAATTGTCATTTCATGACATTGTTTTGTTATGAATTTGTTTATGTTCAGTTGATGTGTTATGCATGATAGAATGTTTGCATTAATGATAGTATACTACTAATATGCATGTGATGGGTAAGTAGCTCATGGTGCCATACAACTCTCCATTGCTACTTATCTAGAATGAAACGTCTTTGCTGACATATTGGATTAGTGCACAATCTCAATGATGTCTTGGTAGAGATGGAAGGCATCTAGAAAGTTTCCGTGAGATATGGATGAATGTTGTATTGGATAAAATAGTTGCATGATTATATCTTTATGCATAAGAATTTACCATTATGAATATGCATTATGAAATGTTTATAATCATACAACTGGTGCATTTGACTTGTAGGAAAGATCACGTACAATCGACGACAAGAAAATAAGGATGAGACTTGTTCTGAAGAAAAAGTGACGAAAGTTCAAGAAATAATCCAAAATGAAGAATATTATGACGAGGCCTCAAACATAGTGCAGTTATGTGACACTGTTGAGAGAAATCATTGTTGCAGAGCCTTCCAACTATGAAAAAGAAACCAAGAAGAAAGGGAAGGAGAGTATCGGTTCAAGAAGAATGATGTCTAGGATGTAGCATCAAGACCTGAAGGGAATTCCATAATGTCTTTCATATATATCTACAAGATAAAACATGCAGTAGATGACAACATCGTGGGATACAAGGCAAGATTCGTAGCACGATGCTTCTCACAGAAAGAAGGCATAGACTACGAAAATACATTTGTAGCCACTAGAAGATAAGACACATGACAGGCATAATCATGTGTGCAAATGAAAGAAGGCCTTGTACGAGCTCAGAAGACACCCATAGGATAACACATACATGAGGAGCTTGAATATCACCTGGAGTGATGAAGATATTAACCTTTGCTACAAGGTTGAAGATGAAATCCTATAGAGGATGACAAGCTCACAGATGGGCACGAGAAGAAATTTTGAAAAGGTTCAAGATAGAGGATCTTGGTATACAGTGATCCTAGATGGATACATAGAATATTAGTAGTAGAGGAAGCTACTTGTCACTCTAGTACATAATGTTTCAATGCATAGAGTATAAAAGGCAGAGAGAGAATGATGCTCCACTTCAGAGGGAGTGACTGCAGAAGATCCTGAGGTTTGACATGGTACGATAGGATGGACATATTATTAATGAATCTAGGATTTAATGAGAGTAAAGTGGATTCCAACCTTTGCTTCAAGGTTGAAGGCGAAAGACCAGTGATGCTCCTGTTATATGTCGATGACTTGGTCCTAACAGAAAAGAGGAACTCATTAAACTTGCAAGAGGGAGACTTGCTGCCGAGTTCAAGATGAAGGACTTGGGGATGATGCACTACTTTCTAAGCATGGAGGTGTGGCAGAATGCAGATGGAATCTCCCTAGGATAAGGGAAGTATGCAGTAGAGATCTTGAATATTATTAGGATGATGGACTGCAAGGCCATGACCACACTTATGGCATCAAAGCTGAAGCTATTGAGTGTTACTTCATCAGAGATGATTGATGTTATATTCTATCGTCAGATGATTGGTTCATTGATGTACCTAACGAATACAAGACCATATATTTTCTTTGCTATGAACACATTGAGACATGTTCACCCGATTGCTGCAAAGCATATTCTGAGGTACCTGAAGGGTATAATTGATTGTGGGATCAAGAATGAGGCGAATCAAAATATTAACCTGGAAAGTTATGTGGATTTGGATTGGGCAGGTAGTGCCATTGATAGGAAGAACACTTTGGGGTGCTACTTCAGTATGGGATCAGATTTGATCTCTTGGTTTAGCAGGAAGGAGTCCTGCGTGGTACTGAGTACAGCCAAGGAAAAATATGTTGCCACTTGCTCAACTATTTGGGAGGTAGTATGTTTCTTTTGAAAACTACTATTTGATTTGATTGATCTAACTTGCATTTTTGTATGATGCAGATAGGAGAAGTGAAGCTCCATCATGTGTTCCAGATCAAGATCTCTCGAAAGAGGGAGTTCTAGCATAGCCATTGAGATAGGTTGTTCGAGCATAAAATCCTGTTGAAGCTCATAGGTGGATTAGGCGTAAAATATTCTTGTAGGTTGTCCTCAGATGTAATCGGTCCTGTAGAATCTCATAGGTTATCCTTGGACATAATCAGCCTTGATGTGATTCTATGCTAGAAATGGCTAGAGTGAATTTAGAGTACTTTGGGGAGAAGCTTGGTGTTCTCTAGATTGAGGTTCCCTCTAAGGGGAGGTGATGAGTCCGAGAGCCTTTTTGACATGGTAGGATCGGTTCCTTCTATGGTCAAATATAAGTGCAGGAGCCTTTTTGACATGGTAGTAGGTGGGTCCTCCCACGGTCAGATGTAAGTGCAAAGCCTTTCTGACATGGTGGTAGGCTGGGCCTCCCATGGTCAGATGTAAGTGCAGAGCCTTTCTAACTAGGTCAGATGTAAGTGCAGAGCCTTTCTGACTAGGCCAGATATAAGTGATGAGCCTTTTCGACATGGTGGTAGGTTGGGCCTCCCATGGTCAAATATAAGTGTTGAGCCTTTCTAACATGGTGGTAGGATAGGCTTCCCATGGTCGTATATAAGTGTTGAGTCTTTCTGATATGGTTGCAAGATGGGCCTCCCATGGGAAGATATAAGTGCTGAGCCTTTATGACATGGTGGTAGGCTGGGCCTCCCATGGTCATATGTGAGTGTTAGGCCTTTCTGATTGGGTCAGATGTAAGTGCTAGATGAGCCTTTCTGACATGGTGGCAAGCTGGGCCTCCCATGTTCAGATGTGAGTGCTAGGCCTTTCTGACATGGTGGTGGATGTGTTCCTCCCATGGTCAGATTTGAGTGCTGGGCGTGCCTTTTTGACATGGTGGTGGATGTGTTCCTCCCATGGTCAGATTTAAGTGCTGGGAGGGCCTTTCTGACTGGGTCAGATATAAGTGTTGAAGAATATGA
Source organism: Pseudotsuga menziesii (assembly GCA_001517045.1). NCBI lineage: Eukaryota > Viridiplantae > Streptophyta > Pinopsida > Pinales > Pinaceae > Pseudotsuga > Pseudotsuga menziesii. Next base: position 238,742 of record LPNX010851118.1, read on the forward strand.
AGACCTACATGGAGGTTAGGCCTACAACCAGCATGAAAAAGGGATAGCTCTGTAGAAATTCCTATGATGAGTAGAATTGAGAGATAGCACTAGTTGATCGAGATAGCAAAAGCAGTGATGATGATGATCCAATGATGATCCGGATTTGATGATGATCCAGTGATGATCCAGAGAAGAATACTTGTGCTAATGAATTGTGTCAAGAGAATACCTTCCTATTTAAGAGGGAATGTTGATGTATTTGTAAATTTGGAATGTATTCACTTGTATATATTATATTGTACCCCGATGTTCCTATCAGGAGAATCACCTGCATTTCATTGTACCCCGATGTTCCTATCGGGAGAGTCATTAATATAATAAAGTCATGTAAATTCATTGAGGTTAACCCTCCATTGTAAGTCGGGGAAATAGTCCCCACAATTGAGTTAAGGTTAACACTCCTTGTTGATCGAAGCGCAAAGTCCCCACAGTTAAGGGGCACTAGGGTTATTAGACTCTCCTAAGGATGTTGGCCCTAGTAAGTAATTGTAAAAGTCAGAAACTAGTATAAATAGAGAGTGAAACTCTCTATTTGACACACAGTCACTCACACTCAGTTGTAGTGCATGAGTGAGAGAGAATGAGCTGGGATAAGAGAGAGAACAACTGTTGGATATCATCTTATTGTCTTTGAGTTTTACTGCTGCTATTGGTGCTTATTCTATCTATGAGGAATTTGTGGGGTTTTCTCCTTTATGGTTTCCCCGAGGAAAATATTTGTGTCTATTGTCTCTTGTGATTGATTGTTGTGCATTTTATTCTCTCAGATAAGATCCTAAGATAATACTGTCTAATTTGATAAAAATCTAACATAACTGATAGATAACATTTAGCCTATTTACCATTTTGGCCTCCAAGCCTAAATATGTCAACAAGGATCACTGACCAAAGTATACATAATCATCCATTTAGTTGCATATTAGTCTACTAAAAGAGGTTTTTGTCAAAAATGATTATGCATTCCTAGCTTGCATTTTAAACCAAGTGTCCATAACAATAAAAAAATGTTAAAATTGCACCTTTCATAGATCAACTGTGAGCATACGAGGTTAGGTTATATAAAATTAACACAATGATAGTCTTCTCAATATATCTATCCATTCAATTTCCAAAACCATTACTATAATCATTAAATAGGAGGGTTTGGCTTGTATTTTTATTAATCTAGGTGGATATTTTTCATAAATACAAGACAACCATGCAGTGTTTATGCACAACATGCATTTTGTGAACCCAAATTGAAAAAATAAATGTATAATAATGTGGAAAATAGTAAAACATACCATTTCCAACTAAAATCACTCAAAAATACCCAATACTTAGGGTTGGGCAGGCATTTCTCTAATCTGGGTAAAACTGGGTTGAAAACACAAAAGTTGCCATTTTTTCAATTTAACTCTGCACAAATGAAACATAACTTTAAAAAATTGAAAGAGTTTTTTGTCAAAAATATATCTATATTCAGCCCCATGGTGTTATTTCAACTGATGACAATTGCATGGACTATGGTGTGCATTTTCCTAAGCCCACTTTTGAATATTTACACACTGTTTTTTACGTAACAACTTAGAATTTCAGTCATTAATTTTGAATTTGTCCAAGATATTTGCAATCTTAGTCATTCTTGTTCAATTTAACTACTATGCATTCCTAGCTTGCATTTTTATGCTTATGGCTTTCAATTTACACCAAGTGTCCATAATAGTAAAACAGGTTAAAGTTGCACATTTCATAGGTCGACTGTGAGCATACGAGGTTAGGTTATATAAAATTAAGACAAGGATAGTCTTCTCAATATATCTATCCATCCAATTTCCAAAACCATTTACTATAAACATTTAATAGGAGGGTTTGGCTTGCATTTTTTTTAATGTAGGTGGATATTTCATAAATACAAGACATCCATGTAGTGTTTTTGCACAACAGGTATTTTCTGAACCCAAATTGAAAAAATAAATGTACAATAATGTGGAAAATAGTAAAACATACCATTTCCAACTAAAATCACTCAAACATACCCAATACTTAGGGTTGGACGAGCATTTCTCTGATCTGGGTAAAACTGGGTTGAAAACACAAAAGTTGTCATATTGTCAATTTAACTCTGGACAAATAAAACACAATCTTAAAAAATTGAAAGAGGATTTTGTCAAAAATATATCTATCTTCAACCCCATGGTGTTATTTTTAACAGATGACAATTGTACGGACTGTGGCATGCATTTTCCTAAGCCCATTTTTGAATATTTACACACTATTTTTTACGTAACAACCTAGAATTTCAGTCATTAATTTTTAATTTGTCCAAGATACTTGAAATTTTATCCATTCATGTTCAATTTAAGTGCTATGCATTCCTAGCTTGCATTTTTATGCTTATGGCTTGCATTTTACACCAAGTGTCCATAACAAAAAAAAAAGTTAAAATTGCACCTTTCATAGGTCGTCTGTGAGCATACGAGGTTAGGTTATATAAAATTGACACATGGATATTCTTCTAAATATATCTAGCCATATAATTTCCAAAACCATTTACAATAAACATTTAATAGGAGGGTTTGGCTTGCATTTTTATTAATGTAGGTGGATATTTCATAAATACAAGACATGGCATGTAGTGTTTTTCCACAACAAGGACTTTATGAACCCAAATTTAAAAACTAAATGTACAATAATGTAGAAAATAGTAAAACATACCATTTCCAACTAAAATCACTCAAAAATACCCAATACTCAGGGTTGGGCGGGCATTTCTCTGATCTAGGTAAAACTGGGTTGAAAACACAAAAGTTGTCATTTTGTCAATTTAACTCTAGAGAAATGAAACATAATTTTAAAAATAGAAAGAGGATTTTGTCAAAAATATATCTATATTCAACCCCATGGTGTTAGTTTCAACTGATGACATTTGTATGGACTGTGGTGTGCATTTTCCAACGCCCATTTTTTAATATTTACACACTGTTTTTTACATAACAACTTAGAATTTCAGTCATTTTATTTTAATTTGTCCAATATACTTGGAATTTTAGTCATTCATGTTCAATTTAACTGCTATGCATTCCTAGCTAGCATTTTTATGCTTATGGCTTGCATTTTACACCAAGTGTCCATAACAGTAAAAAAGGTTAAAATTGCACCTTTCATAGGTCGACTGTGAGCATACGAGGTTAGGTTATATACAATTAACACAAGGATAGTCTTCTCAATATATCTAGCCATCAAATTTCCAAAACCATTTACTATAAACATTTAATAGGAGGGTTTGGCTCACATTTTTATTAATGTAGGTGGATATTTCATAAATACAAGACAACCATGTAGTGTTTTTGCACAATAGGCACTTTTTGAACCCAAATTGAAAAAATAAATGTATAATAATGTGGAAAATAGTAAAACATACCATTTCCAATGAAAATCACTAAAAAATACCCAATACTTAGGGCTAGGCGGACATTTCTCTGATTTGGGTAAAACTGGGTTGAAAACACAAAAGTTGTCATTTTGTCAATTTAACTCTGGACAAATGAAATATAATTTTAAAAAACTGAAAGAGGCTATTGTCAAAAATATATATATCTTCAACCCCATGGTGTTAGTTTCAACTTATGACAATTGTACATACTGTGAGCGTTTTCCTAAGCTTAGTTTTGAATATTGACACACTGTTGTTTACGTAACAACTTAGAATTTCAGTCATTAATTTTGAATTTGTCAAAAATACTTGCAATTTTAGTCATTCATGTTCAATTTGACTGCTATGCATTTTTATGCTTATGGCTTGCATTTTACACCAAGTGTCCATAACAGTAAAAAAAGGGTTAAAATTGCATCTTTCATAGGTCGATTGTGAGCATACGAGGTTAGGTTATATAAAATTAACACAAGGATAGTCTTCTCAATATATCTAGCCATCCAATTTACAAACCATTTACTATAAACATTTAATAGGAGGGTTTGGCTTGCATTTTTATTAATGTAGGTAAATATTTCATAAATACAAGACAACCATGTAGTGTTTTTGCACATGCACTTTCTGAACCCAAATTGAAAAAATAAATGTATAATAATGTGGAAAATAGTAAAAAATACCATTTCCAACTAAAATCACTCAAAAATACCCAATACTTAGGGTTGGGCGGGCATTTTTCTAATTTGGGTAAAACTGGGTTGAAAACACAAAAGCTGTCATTTTGTCAATTTAACTCTGGACAAATGAAACATAAGTTTAAAAAACTGAAAGAGGCTTTGTCAAAAATATATCTGTCTTCAAGCCCATGGTGTTAGTTTCAACTTATGACAATTGTACGGACTGTGGCGTGCATTTTCATAAGCCCATTTTTGAATATTTACACTGTTTTTTACGGAACTTAGAATTTTAGTCATTTTTTTTTTAATTTGGCCAAGATACTTGGAATTTTAGTCATTCATGTTTAATTTAACTGCTATGCATTCCTAGCTTTCATTTTTATGCTTATGGCTTGCATTTTACTCCAAGTGTCCATAACAGTAAAAAAAGGTTAAAATTGCACCTTTCATAGGTCGACTGTGAGCATACGAGGTTAGGTTAAATAAAATTAACACAAGGATATTCTTCTCAATATATCTAGTCGTCCAATTTCCAAAACCATTTACTATAAACATTTAATACGAGGGTTTGGTTTGAGAGTACATCGAAACATGTAGAGAAGAATATTACTCTATTATTATATTACTCACTCTATTACTCTATTTTTTTCAAAATAGTTAGAATGCCAAATTTTTACTCTATTATTTACTATTACTTTCTTATTTTCAATAAGTATACTTAATATGCTAGAAAGTTAACTATATTGAAATTGAAAATGTAAGTTGTGTATAGTTTACTTGAAACACATTTGTAATTTTTATTATAGTTTGGAAAAGTTAGAACACAATCGTAACTTTTATTATAGTTTGGAAACGTCAGATCACATTTGTAATTTTTATTTTAGTTTGGAAAAGTCAGCATGCTGGTATCATGTGCGTGCATTCACATGCATCCTATGCATGCATCCCCTTCTTCCTTTATGAGCGTGCCATCATCCTGCAAAATGGAAACAACAACCTCATCTTCCATGCCATCAACTGAAATAGGGGGTTCTAAAGTTGCTGAGAGGTTCACTGTTAGAAAATTCAGAGAGAGCGCTAAGGCATGGAGGGACAGAACCAACTATCTAGAAGGTATGCTAAATGTCCTGGTCAGAGCAGGAGTGCATCATTTTCTTTTCAGTCAGTTCAATTTCAACAATGAAGAGATAGATAATGTCATTTCTAGTTATGATGATGAGTCCAAGGAATTGAGTATTTTTGGGAGGAGGGTTTGTTTGGACCCTAATTTGTTGTCAGGTGCAACAAAAATTCCACACGGCGGGGGGGGGGGGGGGGGGG
>LPNX010851118.1:244431-333028 GCA_001517045.1 Pseudotsuga menziesii
TAGACATAGATGTCCCTCATCTATTGGGGAAAAAATTGCATTTTTCACTGCAGGAGAGAAAAATGAAGAGAGTGAAGTTCAGTTACCCTGGTACACTACAAAAAATTATTGACTTATATCGACCCATGTTATCCACCTGAATGGCACCTCTCCGTCCGAGTGCTGACATCCCTCATATTGGCACATGAAAGGACATCTATGGATTGAGGGTTTCCCAAAACACTATAGATGGGCTTATTATGAACTACATTCATCATCCATACAGCTGGTTATTTTTACCCTTTTGCTATGTCAAGTCATATACGCGACTCTCTATATATGCAACTCGCGTGTCATACGCGAGTCTCAGTTGTTGCATGTCGCATATAGATGTATACGCGGTTTGCCTTTAGAGCAACTCACGGATCATACGCAAGTTGCTATTCTTGATACCCGCGGATACTTACCTTTGACATTAAAAATAAAAAAACGCTATTATTTGAGATTAGTTAAGCCATTTACCTTAATCTCCTTAACTGTCTCAACCTCCTCAACCTTCGAAACTGCCTTATTTCACCTATTATAAATACAGGCCTTGGGGAGGGTGTTGGATAGATACACTTGGAGAGTAAAGTTATGCTGGTGGAGTTTATACAGAAGTCTTTGGAGCAGTGGAACTCAGAATCCTTTGGCTACAGAGGAGTCCTTGTCTCAGGCGTTGGGTTGTAATCTGAACTCTTTTCATTATTGTTAATAAAGAGAATCCTTCTTCCATATTGTGTCTTGAATGTATCTCATGTATTGTGGTTTGATAAATGTTTATGTTTTAGCATCATGTATATGATTTATCTAACCTGTTTATATATATGAATTATATTGTATTTGGAAGATTGATCCTTGACAGGTGAAGGAGAAAGCATCCCTGAAGACTTTGGAGGAGAAGCAGAGCGGAAGAGGACAAGCTAGGATCAACCGTCGTGTATTGGGTGAGTCTTTCCCATCCTCCTTTTTCCTTTACTGCACTCTAGAGTAAATTGTCTACAAGTTTATTGAGTATGTTGGTAACCCCAGACCTTCGATTATAAGGTGTTTATTCCTGTACAACAGAACTGGCGACTCCGATGGGGATCCCAGACTGCTGTAGGTTGTTTCTGTCACCCCTGACCAGTCTTTGCTTTGAATTCTGTGTGTGGTCTTTTATTCTGGTTCATACTTGTCACAGTGTTTGAAAGTCTTGTATATTTTTCTTAGTTTTTGAGAAAAATTTTGTACCTATACGCGGGTTGCTCTTCTGCACAGTCGCGTATAGAGGCCTGTATCCGCGGGTTGCTCTTTTGGACAGTCGCGTATCATACACGAGTTTCCCTTATATACAGTCATGTATAAGCCTGGAAATAGGAATTTTTTAGGATTAGGTTTGCTTGTCCCTCTCTGTGTGTATTTCCTATTTCTGTGTGGACTTTCTTTATAAATGTTGTGATGTATGTTTGAAGACCTGTTAGTGATCACACTTTGTGCTTTTTCGAAAGCCCTTGAGTCTCTTTTGCTTGGATTATTTTCTGTTTGCATACTGGAGTAGCTTGGCCTGTTTGGGTTGTAGGTTGAAGTGTCTATGTCCAAATCAGTGATCAGGGTCTTGGGCTTTGTTTTTCCAGTCTGTCTTTTGATATTGGTTGGTTTGTCACTTGCCTTTATAAGTCTACAGTGATTTTTGTCACTATGTGCACCCAAGCTAGGGTTCCTAGTCTGCCTTTGTTGGTTGTTTCTTAGTTCTGTCAGCCTGCTTTACTTCAGTTTGTTGGTTTTATACAGTTCATTAATTCCACGTTTACTCAAGTATAGTGCATTTTTAAAAGTGAAAAGAAAACATTGTCAAGCTTTTGCATTTTGCTTTTGCATAAGTAGTGTTTATTTCAGTTTAAAAATATTAATCTCAAAAGCTACGAAAAACATAGGCTTAGTTTCTTTTATCGTTTGCATTTAATTCATCAATATATATTTGCAAAAAAGAAAAGAAGTTTTCTTTAAATAGTGGTAATTTGCTTTGAATACACCTTTACTTTCATTTACTTCTTATTGAGTCAAAAACACCATAAGTACATCACTCCATTTCCTTCTGAGTAAGAAACAACCCTTTAAAATGAACGCATAATTAAAATTTACTAGTAATTTTTGTTTTTAGGGGCCTTTCACCTAGTAGCTTAGGCTAGAATTGTGGGCTAGGAAGTGTAAACTTCCCGCAAGTTATAAAACTTAGACGTAGTGGAACTTTCTTTAGGTAAATCCTTGACTTTATCAACTGTATCTGGGAAGCTCCTCTCAAACGGGAGTCAAGCACGAGGCCGCGTGGAGGCTTGGACAGAGGAGATAACCCTCTAAATCCTTGTCAAAGCGTAGATCAGGACTTTTACACATCTGAGGATTCTTTCCTAGACAGAGTTTCAGGCTCAGCTACCCTGCCCATGCGTACAAGTCAGGCTTGCGACTGTCCCCCCAGACTGTTGGTATAGCTAAGGTAGCCTTTAGTCTCTTATCTTTTAGGGCTCATACCTAGGTAAACTGGAAGGCTATTTCTGGTTCACCTTGAATGCGCTTGGAAGGTAACCCTTGTTGAAAGTGTAGGAGGATGGTTGGGTGATTCCTCTGCTTGTGCCTAAGAACCACTTCAAGGATGCCAAGTAATCGTTCATCAGCTTTCTTCGGTAAAGTATATCTTTTACCCTTGTTTGATTGCTTGAGGCTTTAGGATTTTTATAATGTATGCTCTGTGGTTTTTCCTATGTTTAGTTGGCATTAGGGTGTGATTTGTTAAATTTTCAATCGTGGAGGACCAACCTCCTAGAAGGTCAAGAAGGTTGAGAAACCTTCCTCCTCTCACCACATTGGAGCCTTCACCTCTACCCCAAAGGAGAAGATTGGACACAAACGGTTCATTTGAACCAGTACGAATAAGTGAAGTTCTTGGTGAACCAGAACTGATAGCTAACCATTTTGATCTTGATACAGTTGAGATAGAAGAATTGCATATTGACGAGTTTGCAAGAAAATTTAACACCCCCTTGACTGATTTAAACGATCCTATGATCGTTCAGGTTAGACCTTTTGATTCACCTATATTAGGTGTCCCTATTGGTAGGATCATGTATTCTGCAGAAGAAAGTCCTTTTTTGTTCACCTCAACCGTTCCGGTTGAAGGGGTATTGCCTCCCCCAGTAAGTGCCCCTAGATCTAGTCTACCTTCTACACCTTTGACTCCAGCGAGCCGGGTGGTTCAGCCACTTATTCACTCAAACATAGCAGGTACTTCTGGTGACATGGTTACTGGGATCCCCAGTATACCTACTATTACTTCTTCCTTTCCATATACTACCCAGAGTGGTCCGGTAAGATCCTCGGCATTTGTCCAAGGATTTCCTTGGAATGGGGGGCATATTCCCCCATCCAGTCCATACGTAGGTCCATCTCCTTCCTATGTAGGAGTGCAGTTTGGAAACAACACCTCTTATGGGAAAAGTTTCCAAACTCCCATTTCGGTTCCGTTCACGAGCTCTCCCTTTTCGTTGTTCAGCGGAGGGATTCCGGCTCCTATCTTTCAGACCCCTGTTTCTATGGGGACAGCCTGAACTTCTTATACTGCATCCCCTACACACAATCCTGTGGCTTATGGATGGAATCCGTTTCAGAGAAATATTCCCACTTCGCAACTGGTGGCAGGGGGAAACCCCACTTTTACCCTTGGGCATTTGTGGGCAGGTCCCTCTAATCCCCAAGCTGGCACATTTAGTTCCCCGGTTTGACCCAAACTTCCGTTCCTGGAAACCTTAAACTTTCCAAATTTGTCAAAATTGATGAATGACCCAGTGAGGCATGACCCCTTGTGGCCAACTGTTCCCACCAAATTGCCATCGGACATCCCTAAGTTCAAAGGCAAAGCTGGTGAAGATCTTGGGGCTCATGCCACCACATTCCATTTATGGTGTTCTTCAAATTCGCTGAATGAAGATTCAGTTCAGTTGAGGTTGTTCCAAAGGACCTTGACAGGTACCGCGGAAAAATGGTATATTGAATTGCGTTCTGCTGCTTTCAGTAGTTTCTGGGACTTGGCTAGTGCATTTCTTAGCCACTTTCAACTTCCGGTCCGATATGATTTCGAAACGGACTTGTTTTCTACTTTTAGGCAAAACAAGGCTACCCACATCTCGGATCACATCTAAGAGTGGAGGAGGTGAAAGAGCCTTATAAAAGCCACTATCCCTCCTGAGTTGCTTTTAGAGTGGTTCCTTAAATCTCTGTTGCCATACATATCTAAGGATGTATCCACCTCAGGAGTGATGAATGAAGAAGAATCCATTCTCAGGGCCCAACAGTTGGATTTGATTTATTCACAATCTAGTATCTTATATGAGATTATCCCTGAGGCATCGAGTCCTTCGCACGATGCGGAGAAGCCTAAGCCCGGACCCCATGCTGATGGCATGGTAGGGTCCGTTAACTATCCCACCGTAGAATCTTTGACTAAGAAACTTCATCAATTGTCCATAAAACAGTCTACGATGGAGGAAGCAAAGGCTGCCCCCTCCCCTTAGAGTGCAAATGTTTTTGCACAAGCCTCTTAGAAGGGAAATCAGCAACCCGACGGGAAGAAAAATAAAGGCAAGAAGGGAGAGGGAAATCAAAACAAGCAAAATCCCATGAACAATGCTGATGGGGGAAAAAAAGAAAAGAAGAAGGTCAAGTTCCCTTGTAATTTGTGCCAAGAGGACCACCTTACTCACATTTGTCCCCTTATGGATCAATCCCAGAAGCTGCTTAAAGCTCAACAATCGGCTGTCTTGAAGGATCATTTTCCCCAAGGACAGAACTCTGCTTCAGCTTCTAACGTAGCAGGGGGCACTCAAACTGCCCCTAACCCAAACTATATCAACATGGTTCGATCTTCAACTTTGTTGCAAACAAGGAACAAAAATTATGAGAAAGAGACTCTTGAGAAGGGTAAAGCTGTAGGTGAAACTTCGAACCCTCTCACAATAGAGAAGCCTGCTGAAATTATGCCGAAGATACCGAAAGGTGTCTTCAAGAAGACCTTGCATAACCCTAATGCTAGGGCTGCTTCGAACTACTCTGTGGTTGAAGATTTAGCTCAAACCCCGTGTGCAATGTCAGCTTTAGAGGTGTTACAGAGTTGTCCTGCTCAGTGGGATGCCCTATTAGCATCTTTAGGTAGCATGGACTCTTCGAGTCTCATGGCAAAATTTCATTTATCTGATGTTAAAATTTTCCTGCCTTACCATGTAGCCCTATCAATAGACGTCGTCCATGGTGGTAAGACCATTGGAAGGGCAGTTGTTGATGAGGGGGCCTCTACATGTGTTATGTCCTTGACCTGTTGGAAAGCTCTTGGATCCCCAGAGTTAGTCCCATCAAACAATTTGCTTACTGCTTTTGATGGAAGATACTTCCGTCCGCATGGTATCCCGCTGGCTTTTGAAATTAAGTTGGAAGGAAAAGTAGTGTCTATTGAAGTAGAAGTGGTTGATGCTCCTTTGGACTACAATTTGCTTCTGGGAAGGAACTGGACTTATGCGATGTCCTCTATTGCGTCGGTCGTCTTTCGTGTAGTGGTTTTTCCACATGAGGGCAAGTTGGTTACTATTGACCAACTTGATTTTACCTGAAAAGGTCATTTAGAATCTAATGAGTCCGCTATGCCATTGGTTGATCAGGTCAAACCTGCTACACAGAGCTTGGGGACTGGAATGTACACATCACTGATGGGCACATTTGATCTTCCAGCCCTATTTAATTATATTGGTTCTACTAGCGTGGGGAAGTCCATCGCTACGGTTGTCGATAGGACTGATCCTTGGGTTCTCCCAACCCCCCATGAACCGGAAGTGCCCCTATCGGCACTGGAGGTTGCTTATCAAGCTATCACTCAAGCCACTGTTGATCCCATTCCAGATCCTCTAACAGTTTCAGATGATCTGGAAGAAGTCTATTTGCCCGTATGGGTGGAAAACTCTTCGCATTCTATAGATTGTTTAGACATGGTTTTACCTTCCGATGAAGCTATTCTGGAAGCCATGAGTGGACGTGATAAGATTTGTGAGGATCTTCATCATCGATCCTATTTTCTTCCAGAATTAAGCAGAATAGAAAACCAAGAGTTTCACGTGAGACTGTCAGAAGATGTTGATATACCTATCAACCCTTTGCCTAGGGAAGGAATGTTTGCCGAGGGGAATATGGAAAATATTTTCACTACTATACCTATTAACATCTCTGTAAACCCTGATGTCGTGGAAAACATATACATAGATGCAAACTACTCTCCTGAGGAGATTGCTATCTATACTGCCCTTTTTAAGGAACTCCGTGATGTCTTTGTCTGGTCATATGAGGAGATGCCAGGCATAGATCCATCGATTGTTAAACATGAAATCTGAACATATCTTGATGCCAAGCCAGTTCGACAAAAATTAAGACTCGTGAACCCGCGCAAAGCAGCGGCTATGGAAGCTGAAGTTGAAAATCTGTTGAAGGCTGGTTTTATATATCCCATAGCTTTGACTGAATGGGTATCCAACCATGTTCCTGTTGATAAGAAGCAAGGGACTATCCACGTTTGTACAGACTTTAGAGACCTCAATAAAGCCTGTCCTAAGGACAACTATCCCACACCATTTATAGACCAAATCATAGATGCATGTGCGAGAAGTGAGGTGTTTTCGTTTATAAATAGTTTCTCCGGATATAATCAAATTCAAATAAAACCGGAAGACCAACATAAAATGGATTTCATTTGTCCTTGGGGTACCTTCGCGTACAATAAAATGCCCTTTGGATTGAAAAATGCTGGGGCAACCTTTCAATGGGCTATGAACTTTGCTTTTCATGACATTAAAGCCATTGTCGAACCATACCTTGATGATCTACCCGCTCATTATCGTAAGAGGATCCAACATCCAGATCATTTACGGTTGATATTTGAAAGATGCAGATATTATAAAATCCACTTGAATCCCCACAAGTGTGTATTCTGCGTCGAGTCAGGAAGATTACTCAGATTCATTGTCTCTAGTAGAGGCATCCAGGTGGATCCTTTGAAAGTTGAGGCTATTGTAAATCTACCTCCTCCTCGTTCTCTCAGGAAACTTCAAAGCCTACAAGGAAAGTCTAATTTTCTTTGATGTTTTATTGTTAATTATGCCAATATCACTAAGGGTTTCATGCGCTTGCTCAAACAGGAAACCCCATTTGTATGGGATGAAACCGCACAACTTGCATTCGAGGCATTGAAAAAAGCTTTGTTGTCGGCACCTTTATTACGTCCACCAGATTATTCTAGGGATTTTATATTATATCTGGCTGCCTCGGAGTCAACCATTGGGGTAGTACTAGTCCAGGAGGATGATAAGCTTGTAGAGCATGTCGTTTATTATCTTAGCCATGCTTTGGACGGACCTGAACGTAGATACTCCCACGTTGAGAAATTAGCCTTAGCAGTTGTTTATGCTGTGCAGAGGTTACATCACTACATTTTACTGAGGACCACCACGGTAGTGGTGGATGTGAATCCGTTCCAATATGTTTTATCCCGACGGATTGTTGGGGGAAAATTTAACAAATGGATAGTCATTCTCCAAGAGTTTGACTTGGATTTCCAGTCCGGTAAGTATAAGAAGTCCTTAGTTTTTGCTGAACTTATAGCAGAATTTCCTACTGAAGAAGATGTAGTGGTTGAGGATGACTCATTCCTAGATGAGCACATCTTTCTGATATCCACCTCTGATCCTTGGTACGGAGATATTCTTATATATCTCCAGACTTTGAAGTACCCTGTAGCTTCCTCAAGGGAGGAACGACGTAAGTTACGCCTTCATGCCAAGAACTACCTCATTATAGGAGATACATTATATCGAAGAGGGGTAGATTCCGTTTTGCGTCGTTGCCTTACTCATGAGGAAGCGGAGATTGTCCTGAATGATTCCCATAGCGGAGCGTGTGGGGGTCATTTATCTGGGTTAGCAACGGCCCAAAAGATATTGCGTGCCGGTTATTTTTGGCCCACGATCTTTAAAGATTGTGTGGAAGCAGTGAAGCACTGTCATCCATGTCAGCTTTACACTAGGAAGATGCGGTCACATCCTGCTCCGTTATTTCCCGTTGTCTCGGTAGGCCCCTTCATGAAATGGGGGATTGATTACGTGACATGCAACCCAGCCTCAGCTGGGGGGCATAAATACATCATTGTCGATGTTGACTATTTTACGAAATGGGCAGAGGCAATGCCTACTTTTAAAGCTGATGGGGAAACAACAGCTTTCTTTGTATTCAATCAGATTATAGCACGGTTTGGTATACCCAAAGTGATTGTCACTGAACATGGCAGTCATTTTCAAAATGACATGATGATGGAACTGACTACCATGCTCGGATTTAGACAAGAACATTCTTCTCCATACTAGCCGCAAGCAAATGGTCAGGTTGAGGCTGTCAACAAGACTTTAAAAACTATCCTTCAACGTACAATTGATGTAGCCCATTCTAACTGGCATATCATGTTATATCCTACTCTTTGGGCCTACTGAACTAACGTAAATACTGCTACGGGTTTCTCCCCTTTCCAACTCATTCATGGGGTGGAAGCAGTTACTCCGATTGAATGTGAAATTCCATCTTTAAAGATAGCCATTCACGTGTTACCTGATAAGACTGAGCTTGAAGAACGTCTGGGACATTTAGAATACCTTGATGAATAGCGTAGAGATGCGCTGACTGCTAATCAGGCTCATAAAAATAGGGTCAAAACTCAGTATGATAAATCAGTCAAACCTAGGGTTTTCTCTGAAGGGGAACTTGTCTTGCTTTGGGACCAAGCCTAAAGAACCCTTGGGGGCAGGAAAATTCAAGGCTATGTGGTTAGGACCTTATGTCACGTCAAAGGTATTAATTAAGGGTGCATATGAGTTGGTTGATTTCGATGGGAATAAGCTGCCTGAGCCTAGAAATGGGCTCTACCTGAAGAAGTACTATGCTTAGGCTTAGCACTTTTTCTTGTATTTTTAATGTATGTATTTTTTATGTACATTAGGTTGTCGTTTTTGTTTTTTATATTATCTGCTAGTTGTTGCAGATGTCTTTTGAAATGTATTTAGGATTCGCTAATGGCGCCAGCCGTCACACTTGTAACCTAGCCTCAGCAGCATGGGTTATCTATTCTCCCTCAGGACAGCTTGTTGCCGCGGGAGGCGCTTGTCTAGGTCTTGCTTCTAATAATTTTGCTGAGTATAGGACTGTAATTGAGCTCCTATGGGATGCTTTGTCATGTGGCATCACCCAGCTTGAGGTTCGTTTGGATTCTTAGTTGGTGGTTTCCCAGCTCAATCGAGCTTATCAGGTACGAAATCCTATCTTATTACGTTAGTTCATGCAAATTCATTTATTGGAAAGACATTTTGAGGTTATCACTTTCAATCATATTCCACGAAACCAAAATTCATTGACTGATGCATATGCTAATTACATTTTGGATTGGCATCTCACACACATTTTATAAAAATGAACAGCAAACATATAAAAACATTTGTAAATAAACTGACAACAAACACCAATATATATATATGTAAAATATCTGTCCATAGATAGGTAAAGTTTGATCCTTAGATCCCGTCATATAAAAAATGTAAAAAAATGTGGATCATAGTCCATCAAAATTCCCTAGAACTAAGCTGGACCGCCTTGGTCACTAGGACCTCCTTGGTCCCCATGATTCCTCTGCACTCTGGCTTCCTCAGCCTCCTCGGCTTCGGCAGCCTCCACCGCATCTATGTATACGAGCACTGCTCTAACTACTCGTCTGAAAAGACGTAGCCAAACCAGTGGAATCCCCACAACAAACTCCTGCATGGCTGTAGGGATATGCTCAATCCGCATAGTAGGTACTCATTGGGTCAGCCTGGCCAGCTTTCCCTCTAGTACCCTGATCAATCCTGGATTCTAGCCCACGACAGGATGAACAAACATGCTAGGGTTCCCTTAAGGGCAGACCGGTCCAATATCTGCATTTTGACACATGAATAGGGTTAAGACTTGTACATATGTATCTATATATCATTCTAAAATTCATAAAAATTTGAAAATGATAAAAATTAAAAATTACTTACCTAGCTCTCCCCATTCTCCTCCTGGAGAGAGGATAAGGTCGGGGTCACCTCGAAAGTCCATCCCGGCATATGGAAACTGCTCCAATACCGGTAGCTGTTGTTCCCACCAGGTATAAAAATCATCATCATAGACGCTATGTACCGAGTCTCCTCCTCCTGGATGGAGGAATATGTCTCCCCACCTGCTCAGCCTCAGCTGACGTGGATATCTAATCGGTAGAGGTATAGTAGGGCTCAGTGCTAGTACTCTCGAAGAAGAAGAAGGCCACTAATATGCTTGCATAGCCAAAGTTTTTCCGCCTTCCCCTCTTGCAATCGGATAGTTGTCTCCTCATGATGGGGGAAACTCCCGAGCACCAATCATAGAGAGCACCTCTAAAGCAGTCAACTGCCAGCCTCATTTGGTTCCTTGTGGCCAAATGTAAAGATGAGGATCCCGATATTCTCACAATGGTGCTAGCTAATACCTGGAGAGTAAAATCTCGGATTTCTGCAACCAAAACGCTAGTTCCTCTTCTTTGAGTACCCGGTGTACAGAACACATCCACATAGTTTTGGACACTTAAGGGGTCACCGCCCTTGCTAGTTCCCTCCAAGTTCATCGACGCTCCTCGTCGTGACAACCCAGTAATGAAATATATGTCTTCAGTGGTAAGCTCTAAGGTTTCACCTTGTAAGTTGAACATCCCCAACTCATGATCCCAATAATTGACCACGAACTCAAGTATGCGGAGATTGGCCCGCATGGGCGATGTACAAAAGAATTTCAGCAGCCAACTTGTGCGCAATGCATGTATGGTGGGTGCGCTTTGGAGTGTTGCTTGATCCATTATTTCGTGCTCCCTTTCCCTCCATTCCAGAACCATCTTTTACCTAGCAAAAACAAGTATTTTGATTCAGTTTTTCCATAGCAAAATTCAAAAATTTTGACTATACTTAAGTCTTTTATCCTTTGCGCAGCATATGCGACTGTCTAATTAGACAAGTCGCATACTATACGCACCTGTCTAGTTAGGCAACCCGTGTATAGAACGCGTATATGTGAGTTTCCATATCAGCAACCTGCGGATGCGCCATGCTATAGTTCAGGATGTTTTTAAATATGGAATTCAGACTCAAATTTAATAATTGCTTGGATCAAAATGAAGAACTTAGGGTGTAGGCTTACCTGCAACTGGCAGATTACGATTTCATCGGTCCAATTGTCCACAATGATCGAACAAAGGTAGAGGGTAAAACTTGCTTTTTATGGCTCAAAAGTTCAAATGGTGAGTTTTGTTTTAATTTTCAAACTATTTATAGAAATTATATTTCTTAAAGTGGGTCTTTTTCTATAGTTTGAAATGTCAATCAACTAATACCATACTTCTTTGTGCTTTGGAACAGTTTTTTCATCCTTACAAGGTGTTGTTGCTCCAATAGGGTGGTTTTGTCATTTCCAATACATTTTGGCATCTTTATTCAATCCACATTAACCTTAGCATTCAACATTTTGCCACGGACTATGGTATTCTAACCCATTAGTCCCTTGTTTTTTACCATTGTTCTTCCATGGCTAGGAATTTTTTCAACAGTATCCTTCTTATATGCCTATGTCATCCTTTGGTACTCATGCCGCATCTATTTTAGGTTTAAGGGTATCCTCTTAGCTATTTTTTCACGCCAAATAGAGTTTCTTTTGAATCTCTTTTTACAAGCTATCCCTTTATAGGACTCCCCATCCTTATGGAGTTTCTTTAGGCCCGAGTCTGACTCCTTCAAAATAGACTTGAATGCCGAGTTAACTCGTCCGTTCAAGCTCGTTAAGAATATGTGAGCGGGCATCCGCATTGGTGGTAGGCTATCTCTTTCTCAGACCATGCGGAATAATACAAGAAATGACCACTCTCTTTTCTTTTGAATTGAGAAGAGTATTCTCAGGTATAGGTTTATCACTTTTCTGGACCTGAGGAACTAAATTTACGGAAAAGGAACACCCAGTTTGAGCTTAGTTTTCTCTTTTTCGTGCTCTGGAACCAAACATGAAAAAGATTCTGAGTGTACTTCATGTCTTTGTCATGCTCGTTAAACACTTAAGAACAAAGCAACAAGTTTATTGTTGTAAGCCCCATCTCTTGTAACCAAATGGATCTTTCCGAGTGATCTTGCTTTCCTTCACACTCGTTAAACTTAAGCTATTTTATGTTGTTCTGGATGGAGCATTGGGTAGGTGGTAATTTAACATTTTTCGGACCTCCCTGACTAAGTACGAAAAAGGTTTACCTTTTCTTCTTTGGAAGTTAAGAGAGTTCTTCTGTGGTATGTTTTATACTTTTTCGGCCTCATGAGACTAAATTGGACGAAAAAGGACCCCCCTGGAGTCTTCTTTGGAGTTTTCAGACTCTCTAAATGTGAAAACACCGGCTGAGCATGTACTAGTTCGGGCTTATTAAATCCATGAATCAGTGACACTATCAAGCATTATTTTCTCGTCTCTTCAAGCTTGTTAAAAAATGAAGAGGGATCCGAGTTTACTTTCCTGGACTCGTTAAAATTTAATAGGGAAGGTAAGGAAGAAGTTTTCTCTTGTTTTCATTAATGGCAGCATGTCCTCCTTGAACATAGCACCCTTTGTTTTCCGATATCCATGTTTCAGTGATTAATTTTTCGTTCAGCTATTACCTTGAGTTTTTTACTCCTCCTCTTGTCCGTTATACCTGGGGAATCTGTTCATGTCTCCTACATGACAGATAGGTCTAGTTGTTCCATCTATAAGTTAACCGCTGCCTTGGGTCATCTCTGTGTTGTGCTCATTGTTCAAGGACTATACCCAATATCTGATCTATAGCCTAATCCCATCATTGTTATATCTATTATCTATTGTGTCTCCCTTCTTTTTCCCAGTTCCTAGTCACTCTTGTGATCCGTTGGAGGATCTATTGCCTTCCTTATCACAGCATGGTTCTATTTCAATACTTCCTGATGACGAAGACCTAGAGTTTTGACGTTTGTACCTCAAGATTCACTTCCATCATTGGTGGATTCCTTTGCTTCAGTTTTCGATTATCATCTATTGATTGACAAACTGTTGAATCCTTTCCATGTTCGACTTCAGGTTACCCTTATTCACATGGCTTGGATTGTACTGGTTCTTTGGGATCCTTTATGAAGACCTTAGTTCCTCACCTATGGATTAAGTTGTGCAAGATTATGTTCTATCCATATACACATCTTCCAGATCTTTGAAGACTCATCATTATTTTATATTGTGGCTTCGATCCACCTTTGTAATATACGTGGATTTCATACCCGTATCATATGATGTACTCAAATCTTGTAAAGGAGCTAGTGTTCCAGTAAATTGAACATAACATCCTCAGATGTAACTTTGTATATGACATTACTATGTCTTTGTTTCAGGTACTCTCTCTGCTCCATTGGATTTCTGAGTTCTCCAAAGATAAATATTATAATGTATTTCGGCCATCGTTTCCCTCTAACCTCACAAATTAGGGGGCATCCGTTATCCACCTGAATGGCACCTCTCCATCCGAGTGCCGACATCCCTCATATTGGCACACAAAAGGACATCTATGGATTGAGGGTTTCCCAAAACACTATAGATGGGATTATTATGAACTACATTCATCATCCATCCAGCTGGTTATTTTTACCCTTTTTCTATGTCAAGTCATATACGTGACTCTCTATATATGCAACTCGCATGTCATACGCGAGTCTCGGTTGTTGCTTGTCGCGTATAGATGTATACGCGGGTTTCCTTTAGAGCAAATTGTGGATCATACACGAGCTGCTATTCTTGATACCCGTGGATACTTACCTTTGACATTAAAAATAAAAACACGCGATTATTTGGGATTAGTTAAGCCATTTACCTTAATCTCCTTAACTGTCTCAACCTCCTCAACCTTCGAAACTGGCTTATTTCACCTATTATAAATACAGGCCTTGGGGAGGGTGTTGGATAGATACACTTGGAGAGCAAAGTTATGCTGGTGGAGTTTATACAGAAGTCTTTGGAGCAGTGGAACTCAAAATCCTTTGGCTGTAGAGGAGTCCTTGTCTCAGGCGTTGGGTTGTAATCTGAACTCTTTTCATTATTGTTAATAAAGAGAATCCTTCTTCCATATTGTGTCTTGAATGTGTCTCATGTATTGTGGTTTGATAAATGTTTATGTTTCATCATCCTGTATATGATTTATCTAACCTATTTATATATATGAATTATCTTGTATTTGGAAGATTGATCCTTGACAGGTGAAGGAGAAAGCATCCCTGAAGACTTTGGAGGAGAAGCAGAGCGGAAGAGGACAAGCTAGGATCAACCATCGTGTATCGGGTGAGTATTTCCCATCGTCCTTTTTCCTTTACTGCACTCTAGAGTAAATTGTCTGCAAGTTTATTGAGTATGTTGGTAACCCCAGACCTTCGGTTATAAGGTGTTTATTCCTGTACAATAACCCAACACTGTAGAAGGAAGCAAATTTAAAAATGCATGCATTAAGAGGCCGAAACTAGACAAAATTAACCAGGAAGTTACTCAAAAATATCCAAAGGACAATGTACAAGTCCCTAAAGATCCTTTTGAGTAATGTATGGAAGGTATGGGAAGTGATCTTGAAGAATTTGATGTTGTCTCAATTCTAGTCGGATTATATGAAGGAAGAGAAATAAAAGTAAACGATATGCATGATCTTGAGTTTAATGAATAGGAGGAGCGTAGTGATGATGATATTTATGCTCGTGCAGAATTGCCACTTGTTATATATACACCTCCATATTTGGGAGTTGAGAAACTTCCTCTCCAAAATATGTTTTTGATGGTAAAATTGTTTTTAAGCTATTGTTCGATGAAATGTTGCATTTCAAAGAAGAACATGAATTTCATAGAATTTTTTTTCCTATTGGTATCTTACCATAGTACAGAGTGTAGAACTCTGTAGGATTAAGCATATGCAAATTTAGGACCTCTTAAAGGTAGGCACTATTTTTCAAAAAGAAACAGTTGCCAAATTCCTTTTTTTTGAAGCCTTGTTAAAATTTTCACTATTTACAGGTTATTGCAAGGTTAGAAACAGAACACGTGGATACTATGAAATCTTCTATTAAAAATTTTCAAATGCTGGACCTATTTAAGGTAGGAGGCATTTTTTAATGCTTTTTTCCAAAAAAAAAAATTGCCAAATTCCATTTTTTGAACCCTCCTAAAAGTTTTCCTTGTTTATGGGAAATTGCAAGATTACAAGAATCCCTTATGAATACCATGGACAGTTCGAGAAGGAAAATAGCAGGAAAGGACTCTGTTCTTCAGTCTTTGAATAAGGAACTAGAGAAAATTCAGGATGAGTTTAGAAAGGAAAATGAGAGATGCAGAGAAGAATATATGGTTGTTCGAAAGAAAGATGAAGAAACCATAAAGAGACTAGAAGATAATATGAAACATCGACTGGAGGTTTTAGACATTCCCCCTCTAAGGACTGTTATCGTCCAGGAAGCAATACTTACCACTGAAGTCAATAAGTTAAACAGAATAATTGAAATAATCAAGGTCAACTTTCAAAACATCCTTGCTGAAGGATACAATAAACATCAACATGAGATAAATGAATATACAAAACAAGAGGAAAACATGAAAAACATAATTTCTAAGAAAGATGAAGAGTTGAAAGGAAAAATAGTTGAACTTGAAAATATTACTGCAGAACTACAGACTAGAGGAGTTGAAAAGTTAAAAGAATCTAAAATTGGTAAGGGGCAGAATAGGAATCTGATTTCTAGTGAAATTTATGATATGTCAGCACACCAATAGGATTTAATAAGGTATGAGGGTTCCCTATAAAATAGAGAGAAGGCATTGGCTGTAACTTTACATGCACTACAAGCTCATGCAAAAGTCAGAAAGGGGTTACAAAGATATCGTGCCTTCCTAAGAATTCGAGAGAAGTCCTTGATGGATGCTAGTGCAACAATGAATGTTGGAGCTGATCTCTCTGTGTGGTCAACCATAAAATAAACATTGACAAACAAGCCAGCTGAGAGGGATGATGAGATTAAAGATCTCAGATTGAAAATACTAGAGGATAGAGAATCGCAACATTTGGGATAGTTTGAGATAGAAGATCTGAAATCCCAAATTTCCACTCTGCAGAAGAATAACATGCTTCAGCGAGTACCAATTGTGTATACTCTAGATAATACAGAATTGAGGGCAAAAGAGTTGGAGACAAAGACAGAGTAACTCAGGAAAAAATTGACCCAAGTTCAGTCTGAGTTGAAACATGCAAATGATCGTCTTCAACAAAAGGAAAAGGAACACGAAGAGAAAAATAAGAAGAAAGTGGAATTGGTGAAGAAGTACATCCAAGATATAGATATATTGAGAGAAACTTTGCACAAATGTGCAATAAAAGTGAAAGAATTAGAACAAAAATCAGAACATGCACCTGTTGCATCTTCTGAAGAACCAGAAGCTTCTAGACAAGGCAAGAGAATAGAATGAACAAATTTATCTTCTCTAGAAAAGGAGGAATTGCAGCCTAAACCTCCCAAGCAGCATAGAACTATGGAATAACATTATTTATATATGTTGTGTATGTAAATACATTTCAAGTTTTAATACATAAATTTATATATGCTTGTGTGTGTATTTCTCGGCAATGTATATGTATTTTATGCATTTAATGTGAATGGTAATTTTGAATTTAACTTTTCAATAAGTGTACATAACATGCCATAAAGTTAACAATATCAAAATTGAAAACTTAACTTGTGTACTGTAGGCATATAGATTTGAATTTGGAATAAATTAAAAGAGTGATAGTGATTAGTGGATATGAGATGTCAATAGATTTGGTGACATACGGTAGATCCTAGATGTTTGCTTGGAATTGTGGATATTATAGGGATATTATGGGGATGATGGATTGAGAACTTCCAAGTTCTTTATGAGAATTTTGATGCTATATATTGTTGTATTTATGTAAGTTTCTTTATCTAATGAAACTAAAATTCCAATTCTGGAAAAATGTCATATAATTCTACTCATGCACCAAAATTTCAGCAAATAACCCAAAGCTGTAATGCTATAGAACTGGCCTAAAAATGACAGAAATTTACAAAATACAAGCAAACACATAAAACAACTGTAATTTTATTACTGAAAACAAAAATTAAATATTTAATATGCCTTCCATCCTTTGTTACATTTCCAAAATTTGGTAACATAAATGTTAGCACAATAGAATAAATTTTCAGTACGGTAAGATCACTAGAAATGCTTATTTAACATAAGTTTCTTTCACCATTTTGCATACAATGTTACATTTCAATCATCTATGACTTATTTATTTTTAGCTTGTCTCGCACTTCTTATAATGACATCAGTTTTTATAGGATTCCAGCATCCATCTTTTGGATATCAACTACTGCCCCTTGAATTTCTTATTTTTCACCACTCTGCCCTATACCATTTACTGAGGATGAAACACCCCTTTTATTGTGAGTCATAGCCTCCATCATTGGCACATAATAAGCAGCTACTCCATACACTTCTTGTAATTCATTGATTTTCCCTGCTTCATTTCTTGAGGATGAAACACCGATTTTACAGTAATTTTCAGTCGCTATCATAGGTATTTCAACACCAGCTGCCCCATTCAATTCTTTTGTTTGATCAGTTTGCGCTACCAGTTTCCTCTTGGATGAAACACTTAGAGTTTTACTGTTATTTCTTCTTTGAACATTATTTTTTTCCTTGCGCCTTTCGAAGCGATGTGATTCACGAAAATCCTCTTCACCATATTTGCTTATTGGCCTTGATCATGGAATATTATTACCGAACTACGAGAACATATTAGTATTTAGTAGTTAAAAACAGATTATGAGTCTTCACACCATAAAATGAAAGCAGAATTAGAAACCATTTAAAATTAGGGCATACTTACTATTGGCGGTGCAATCAATGATTTCTTAGATTATTTTACCCATGACTGAAATAGTTGTTTTACTTGGTTAGAAGTGACATCAGGGAAGCGGGATGCCAACTGTGCTACAGTTTCGTCATTTAGTGGGCTTCTTGTCTTTTCATATTCAACATGAAGTTGACATCTAATATTGGAAGCCAAAAATCTTCTTTCTTTAAAATTTTGGAAAGTACCCTCTAATCTCATAACCACTTTGAAAAATTGTGCTCACATCTCATTTACAAGACACATTTTGTCATGTTCAAATGTGTTTCTATACTCCTTAGCAACTGCTCTTCCTCCTCCTTGGTTGATGTTCAAATTTTTCATTTCCCTATGCTTGCGTTCCATTACTTCATTCCTTAACTGTCCTAAACTATAAGGATGAGAATCCCTAGTCATATGAAGAGCATGGGCCCCTTAGATATGCATATAAGGAACCATCTCATCTCCTAAACAATAAGAACACAACCAAATCCACTCACTAGCAAGGAATCCAATCCTATAATGATAGTGGATCAAATTTTATATCGTGAATGAGATAATACCACCATGCTAAAAAACATGATATTATGAACTTAGTATGAATTGGCGTACTTTTCCTCATATTCATATTTATCATCCCCTACACACCCTTGCAATTGCACCATGTGGAATTATTTATAACACTTCCACATCCTCACCAAATTTTTATACTTTTCTTCATCTGGTAGACCTTCAATAACCTACAAGCACAACATTTCATTGTACATGATACACTACTTAATTTTCTATTAAAATTGCATAAAAATAAGAGCGAATTTCACTCTTGTGCCATCATAAAATCATCACTTATTATTAGTCAAGATCCACATTAAAAATATTGGATATGCTAACATAATTATTAAACCTTTAAAATACCCTCATGCTGAATGAGGATCTTGTCTGATGAGGATCCATTTTATTTCCCATAATTAAGATCATTGTACTCTTGGCCTTTATGATGGTATGGTTCCCCGGTCTTACATGGAACACCAATTTTCTCTATCACCTCCCAAATTTGAAAAAATTCCGTTTCCTCAATCTCTCTAGTTGGATGAACCTTTTCGTAATCTTGTGCAATTTTTAGAATTTCATGAAACATCTTCAAAATAGTTCTAATTCCGGCATGGAGAGCACAATATACAAGGTTGGACACTGAGCTAGGAGTCAGCTTTAATAAGTTGGTAGCACATGTTTCACTAGGTACGAGTTAATTAAATAATAATAATTTCCATTTATAGTAAAGAGATAATTATGAAAACATGTACCTTTTGATCATTTGTTCTATTCATGAGATACTTTTTAATAATATTCAATACTCTGCTGCATAAGGCTGGTTGAATGTTTGTAATACACTAATCCAGCTTTTATTCCCATCCTTCAATGCTTTGTTCTAAAGCAGGATTCAATTCCTAAAGTTTTAACACAAAGTAAGATTAAAAAAGTCATGGAAAGATATCATCAAAAATCAGTAAACTTTTAATAAATATGTAAAACATACTATGAGCAAGTTCAGTGACATTGCATAAAACTTGGAATTGCTATGAATAGTATCCCCATCTTGAATTTTGATTTTATCTGTAACCATGTGTATAGCTTTTTTATGGCATATGCACCAAGGACAAAAATTAATCCCCATTGGAGAAACATTATTATTGCATACTAAACTGCAAATGGCCACTAGATCATGGCACTCGAACAAATTCACTTCCACTACCCTTCCATCTGGCATTAGGATCCCGCCTTGTGAAATTTTGTTTATCCGATTCCTTAAGTTATCCTCATTTGTAGGATCAACAACATGTGCTAAAACCTGTTTATATTCTTCCTTTCCATCCCATTTTCAAAGGCTTACACAAGACATCAAGCCACTATCTTCTAGTAACTCAAATAATATCTCACATACCTTCCCACCTCGATCATAATATACATGAGAATCAATACCGAGTTTGAAAGAAACTTCAATGAGTCTACTTCGAATCCTGTTTTCATAGGACTCAACCATAAAGGAAGTATATGACTTTACTTGCTTCACTCTAACTCCATATGTGAGACCATTAGTTCTCTTCCAACCCATATCAATATCCTCAACTTCTTTGCTCCACTTTTTCATCTCCTTGGAAATTGAAGTTTGACTAACCCCTTGCAATACACCATGACAGTCAATCCACTTCAGACTTTGCAAAGCCTTATGGCTCATGCTTGATTCAATAAATACAGAATCCATATTCCTAGGCATAAAATCATTACGGATCTCTTGCATAACAATTGATCGAATTTTATGAAGCACTCCATCTAGGTGTTGAAGAACATCCTCAAATTTAGAATCTTCACTATATTTTTTGCTCATGAAGTACCCAATTCTAGAAATAATGTCATTTTCATCTACATCTTCAAGTGACTTCCCAAAGAACCATCTACCAATTTCCTTAAATTTTTTGTTCCCCTTATTTACTCTGCAGTTAAACCATCCAGACCACTTCTTAAGATGCAATAAGGATGCCCCTTAAGCGGTTTCCTATTGACCTTCTAGTTACAACATATGTAGTTTGATTTGTTGAACACCCTTCAGGAATTTGTACTAAAGCTTGTGCATCTACATAATTTTTATTTTTTGTAGGTGCATTTCTATCCATTTGTCCTTTTGGCATTTCTACTGAAGCTTCTACATCTGCAAAATTTTGATTTTCTGCAGTTGCATTTCTATCCATTTGTCCTTCAGGCATTTGTACTAAAGCTTGTACATCTGTAGAATTTTGATTTTCTGTAGTTGCATTTCTCTCCATTTGTCCTTCAGGAATTTGTACTGAAGCCTGTACATCTGCATAATTTTAATTTTTTGTAGGTACATTTCTATCCATTTGTCCTTCAGTCATTTCTATTGAAGCTTGTGCATCTGTAGAATTTTGATTTTTTGTAGGTGCATTTCTATCCATTTGTTCATGAAAGGTAGTTCTTTCAACTGTTTCATGACTTCTAGTTGTATCCAACTTCTCAAGGGATGCATGTTCAAATTTTTTTCCACTAGGTAGGATTACACTTTCATTCCCTTAAACAATAACCAGAGACAAAGGCAACCTAGATTGTTGAGCAAAAAACCCTTTTATACTTTGATACAAATTATTTGTAATGGCAGCATCATCAATAGTTGATTTTTGAGGGATATTTCGGACCACAATATGTGAATCAGATTTAATAGTATGGTCAAGAGTTATATCTTGTACATTACCATTGCTCTCAATTGTAATTGGAGTCAAAGGCTTCCTAGGTTGTTGACAAACATTGTTGTTTGTCACACATTGCTTACATATAAGACATCTAATTTCAATAGTTGTTGCATCGTTTCCTGTTGTTTGATGGAAATTCATAGTATTATTTTATGGTATGGAGTTCTAATCTGTAAGTGCTTGACATTGTTGACGGACAACACGAATAACATCTCTTTTACCCCCAGCAGGAGTGAATTGAAGGACAATAGTGACATGGGGAAAAAATTGGAATATTATTCAATTCTACTTCCTTGCATCGACCTCTTTTTCAAGGAATATTTTGTTGATATCACTGGTTCGAATGATCCATTGATGAGTTATTCTGGAAAATCAACAAAATAATCAACATTAATACAAAATATAGTTTTTTTGTATAAAAAATAATTTTTATGGGTCAAAAATAAAATATGGAATAGTACAAGAACATGGGAGGAGGAAACATATATTCTCCAACTTAAGCCACGTAAAAATACATAAGTATGGAAATTATGCTTCCATTTTAGTGGACTAAATGAGCATTTCACATTTACAAGGTAGACTTGCAATGCTTTTGCACAACGGAATTTGTTTTAGCCAAGATTAGAAAAATAGAAGTAATGGAAGCTGTAAAACAATAAAAAACACCATATCCAACTGAGATCACCCAAAAATACTAAAAAATGAGGGCTAGGCGTGCATTTTACAGACCTAGTCAAATAAAGTTCAAAACAGAAAAATTGCAATTTTCAAAACTTTACTGTAGACAAAATAAACATATTTTAAAAACTATGAAGAAGGTTTTTGTCCATAGTATATATAGCTCCAGGTATATGGCTTTAGGTTTTGAAAATCACCTCTGTAAACATTATGGCATGCATTTTTCTAAGCCCGTTTTTACAGATTTACACTCTGCTTTTACAAAACAAAATTGTGAATTTAGACATTCTTTTCAATTATGACCATGTTGTATAATACATATAGTATGATATAAATAGAATACTATATTGAGGCTGTGGGCCCGCTACAAGATCCTCATGCAAATGTTATGAGACATATCTAGAATTCATGCAAATATTATGAGACATATTTGGACATGTGTAAGAACATGGGAGGAGAAAACATATATTCTCCAACTTAAGCCACTTAAAAATACCTAAGGATGGAACTTATGCTTGCATTTTAGTGGACTAAGCGGGCATTTCACATTTACAAGGCAGCCTTGCAATGTTTTTGCACAGCAGAATTTATTTTAGCCAAGATAATAAAAATAGAAGTACATGAAGGTGTAAAACAATAAAAAAACACCATATCCAACTGAGATCGCCAAAAAATACTAAAAAATGAGGGCTAAGCGTGCATTTTATAGACCTAGTCAAATAAAGTTCAAAACAAAAAAATTGCAATTTTCAAAACTTTACTGTACACAAAATAAATATATTTGAAAAATTCTGAAGAAGGTTTTTGCCCATAGTATATATAGCTCCAGCTATATGGCTTTAGGTTTTGAAAATCACCTCTATAAACATTATGGCGAGCATTTTTCTAAGCCTATTTTTACAAATTTACACTCTGCTTTTACAAAACAAAATTGTAAATTTAGACATTCCTTTCAATTATGAACATGCTACTTATAAATTATGATAATTCATACATGTATAATACATATAGTATGATATAAATCGAATACTATCTTGAGGCTGTGGGCCCACTACAAGATCCTCATGCAAATGTTATGAGACCTATCTGGTCTTCATGCAAATATTATGAGACATATTTCGACATGTGTAAGAACATGGGAAGATGAAACATATATTCTCCAACTTAAGCTGCTTAAAAATACCTAAGGATGGAACTTATGATTGCATTTTAGTGGACTAAGCGGGCATTTCACATTTACAAGGCATGCTTGCAATGTTTTTGCACAATAGTCATGTTTTTAGCCAAGATTAGAAAAATAGAAGTACGGGAAGGTGTAAAACAATAAAAAAACACCATATCCAACTGAGATCACTCAAAAATACCAAACGATGAGGGCTAGGCGTGCATTTTACATACCTAGTCAAATAAAGTTCAAAACAGAAAAATTGCAATTTTCAAAACTTTACTATACACAAAATAAACACATTTTAAAAATTGTGAAGGAGGTTTTTGTCCATACTATATATAGCTCCAGGTATATGGAATTAGGTTTTTAAAATCACCTCTATAGACAGTATGGAGGGCATTTTTCTGAGCCCATTTTTACAGATTTACACTCTGCTTTTACAAAACAAAATTGTGAATTTAGACATTCTTTTCAATTATGACCATGCTACTTATAAATTATGATAATTCATACATGTATAATACATATAGTATGATATAAATAGAATCATTATCTTGAGGCCGTGGACCCTCTACAAGATCCTCATGCAAATGTTATGAGACATATCTGGTCTTCATGCAAATATTATGAGACATATTTGGACATGTGTAAGAACATGGGAAGAAGAAACATATATTCTCCAACTCAAGCCACTTAAAAATACCTAAGGATGGGACTTATGCTTTCATTTTAGTGGACTAAGCGGGCATTTCACATTTACAAGGCAGCCTTGCAATGTTTTTGCACAGTCGTCATGCTTTTAGCCAATATTAGAAAAATAGAAGTACAGGAAGGTGTAAAACAATAAAAAACACCATATCCAACTGAGATCACACAAAAATACTAAACAATGAGGGCTAGGCGTGCATTTTACATGCCTAGACAAATAAAGTTCAAAACAAAAAAATTGCAATTTTCAAAACTTTACTGGACACAAAATAAACATATTTTAAAAATTGTGAAGGAGGTTTTTGTCCATAGTATATACAACTCCAGGTATATGGAATTAGGTTTTTAAAATCACCTCTATAAACATTATGGCGGGCATTTTTCTAATCCCATTTTTACAGATTTACACTCTGCTTTTACAAAACAAAATTGTGAATTTAGATATTCTTTTCAATTATGACCATGCTACTTATAAATTATGATAGTTCATACATGTATAATACACATACTATGATATAAGTAGGATACTATCCTGTTTCTGTGGGCCTAGTCTATGGTGTGCATTTTTGTAATCCTAGTTTTACAGATTTACACTCTGTTTCTTACATAACAACTTAGGATTTTACTAATTAATTTTGAATTTGACCAATATACTTACAAATTATGAATATGTACGTATTTAATGCATAAAGTATGATACTCTTTACTATAATAAATTCATAATATATGAATGCTCGAATTTGTTGACTCATTTACGTCTAAAACTCTCCTTCTCTGCAAAAATGAGACTGCAACACTTTTGGAACCCAAATTGAAAACCTATATGTACAGTAAGGTGGAAAATAGTAAACCACACCATTTCTAACTTAAATCACTCAAACATACTCAATAGTGACGGTTAGGCGGGCATTTTTATAAACATGGCAAGACTTGGTTCCAAACATAAAATTTGTTATTTTGTCAAATTAACTGCGAGCAAATGAAACATAATTTTAGGAAACTGAAAGAGGTTGTTTTTCAAACATATATATGTCTTCAATCCCATGGTATTACTTCAAATTAATAATATATGTATGGACTATGGCATGCATTTTGTTAATCCCATTTTTGTAGAGTAATACTCTGTTTTTACATAACAAATTGGGATTTTAGTGATTAATTTCAATTTCACCGAAATACTTACAAATTATGAATAAGTATATGTTTAATGCCTATACTATGATACTCTTTATGAAGATAATTTATGGTATCTTCATGGTCAAATTTGTTGATATAATCATTTTAAGACTAAAAATCCCATGCTCTGTAAAAATGCATACATCAGGCACTTTTTGAAGCAAAATAAAAGAACTAGTTGTAGAACGTAGAAATATTTATAAATTCATGAAGATGATGTACAAAATACTGTGTAAAAAACCAAGTGAAAGAAAAATTGAAAGACAAATTAAACAACAATGTCAAAAACCAAGTGAAAGACAAATTGAATAGTAATGAAAAAAAACAACCTTCGAGACTACGGTAGACTGTAGAAATGACTTAACAACTTTCCCAAAATAGATAACAGCTTCATTGCTGAATAAGATAAGGATGAGACTGGATGAAGTACAATACAGGCATACCTGAGTCAGAATAATATGATTTTGTGTGGATGAGTAAAGGTTGGTAGACTTCATGCCAAAGGAGTCTCATCAGGTAATGTTGCTTCTTATGCCAATTTAAAATTATGAAGGTATCAACAAGATGTTTTTACATAATCAGAATTATGTTATATGTTTGTCTCGTTATGTTGCAGGGTACCAAGTAGTCCAAAACACCAGGCAG
The DNA here is from genome assembly GCA_001517045.1 of Pseudotsuga menziesii. Taxonomy (NCBI): domain Eukaryota; kingdom Viridiplantae; phylum Streptophyta; class Pinopsida; order Pinales; family Pinaceae; genus Pseudotsuga; species Pseudotsuga menziesii. Next base: position 270,161 of record LPNX010851118.1, read on the forward strand.
TCCAAAACAAAACACATTGTTATAAAAATCACTCATTCAAATTCATGAGAAATGAAATTTTTTGAAACTACCCACCATGCTCAATCGATCATGGATGCTCCATTGATTTCATTCCACCACGTAGATCTAAAGGCAGCTCATATCATAACTGCACCACCCATTCCTGGCATGTCTTACACTTCCAAGATTGTTACCATTGGTTCAAATTTAATTCAATTTTGAATCTCCATACGCTTAACCTATGTTAAACTCACCGTGGGTTGGAAATTTCGGTTGGGTAACTATGCTTGCTTTCAGAAAGTGGCTAGTTACTTATATTTTTGATCGGAAATTGTCCCAATTTCCTTTTTTCGGGCTCAAATATTTTCGGTGGGTAGATTCATGTTGACTACTTTACAAAAAAAAAAATTTTAAAAAGGATGTGAGCAATTATAGCCAATAGAAAAAAACATCTTTGACAAAAGAAAGCATCTTTTGATATTCCTTGATTAACTTTCTTAATGATTTAGGATACACGCTAGTGTATGATAGTTTGTTATGCCATCTAATGTGTTGGTCAAAATGATTCTTTTTCAAGTGCATGGTATTCTTAAGCCATCCACATAATCTAATTACCTTTATTACCAAGTATGTGGACTTCATTTATCACTAAGGCACAAATTACCACATAATGGGTCATTTGGATCATTAGGTGTTCCAATGGCTCAAATTCCCACATCCAATGTCATTTTTTCCATGCCATCCTCCTCCTTTGTCCATATAATCAATCTTTGACTTCCTTTGTCATTTATGGTTTGTCATCAATGACAACCAGTGCTCAACATTTAGACTGTAAACGTTTTCAGCGTTTAGCATCTGTACACAATTGTAATTTTGCAGATCCATCCGGGCTGCTGCATGGCTTAAAAACTCTAGGAAACCATAACCTACTTAATGGATACCAATTATATTTGATCCATGTGGAATAATTATCCATTGATATGGAGCCTCGCATTGAATAAATTCCTGTGTTGCAAAAGTTTCAAGGTGTGTTCCCAAAAGTTCCTAGGTTACCTCCTAAACGAGACATTGATTTTACAATCGACATGGTACCAAGAACAATGCTAGTTTATAGAGATCCTCACAGAATGAGTACCCCACAACTAAAAGAATTGAAATTGCAATTGGAAGAGTTGTTAAAGAAGGTTTATATACACCCTAGTGTTTCACCATAGGGAGCACCTTCTCTATTTGTACAAAAGAAAGATGGAACAATAGGGTTGTATTTGGATTACATACAACTAAACAAGGCTACTACTAAGAATAGGTATCCATTGTTGAGGATCAATGATTTGTTCTTTTAGTTGTGTGGAGATAGAATTTTCTCAAAGATCGACTTAAGATCAGGTTACTATCATGTACACATCAAGGATCAAGATATCAGTAAGACTACCTTCAGTAACAGGTATGGGAACTATGAATATACAATAGTACCTTTTGGATTGACGAATGTTCTAGCTACATTCATGTGTTTATGAACGGTGTTTTCAAAGAATTTTTGGATATATTCATTATAGTATTTGTGGATGACATAATGATTTATTCCAAGATAGAAGAGGAATATGAAGAACATATTAGGAACATGAATATACAGTATATTAGTTGTTTGTATGGATGTGCACCTTATCTCTTCATAGCTAAGTGGGCCCCATCATTATTTGTGCACCAAGTTCTCTTTGAAATATGGTTCTCAATTCCAAGCACTTCAATAACCCCAATCAAGTGATTACTTGTTTTTCTAGTAGCATACACTTCTCCATGGAACATCATAGCTAACATATTGACACCTTCTGTATCTAGCATTCATTCTGTCTTGGGATTAAATCCATCATTCTCATCAAACTTTTTTATTTTTCCAGACTTGGTAAAAACTTTATTAATATCTGGAATTCCCTTGAGAGCCAATTTTGTAAGCATGCATGGTTATCTTCAATTTTCTTCAAAAATACATCATCTTCAGAATTTTGGTCTTGTGATTCCCCTTTAGGACCCTCTTCATTCATAATATGTATACGAGGAATAAGTTTTTATGCATTATTGCCATTAAAAATGCATGTCAAATCATCATCAAACACAAGGTTCATCTTTTCTACAATGTCTGCTATACTCAACTTTTTATCATCTGAGTAGTTGTTTCACCAATAGACTGTGCTGCAACACAACCAATCATCTCACTCGGAGCTACTAAGGACTACAAGAAACGAGATTCAAAAGTTACCAATTGTTCTAGATGCAAGATTATGTGGTTTTTCTTTTCATAAGTTGTTTTATTGTTTTCATTGATTCAAATATGCACTCTTTACAAATAGGTAATATTTTGTTTATAATATTTGATTCATATAGAACTAATATACAATTATTATGTTTGATTCATGCATAATTAATACTCAGTCACTCACTTCATCCTAGTAGAAATAATGGAAAATGTACATGTCATGCTTTGAAAATATGAGAACCGATGCTTCTATCCCTTTACAATTGTAGATACCAAACATACTTTCGTACGAGAAATCAGAAAACACACAAATGCTTCCATTATGTGCAGAAGATCCAAGCTATTATAACCTAGCATTGTACATATCCTAATGTATGCTTGTATGAGTAGACACCAATTAAAAAAATATCATATAAGGTGTTTTCTCATAAGTATGATTGAATTAGCATAAAACAATAGAAAACATTGATTAAAAGGTATATAGCAAGTTTTATGTCATCCATTGTTTTTAAATACAAAGATTGACCTGATCAAGAGTTAGATTTTGTTGTAAGTATTTATTAATTAATCCATAAATTATATCCTATGATGTTGAATATAAGCTCAATTTAGTCCAAAGCAACTATATTCTCAACCATTACCTCAATGTAAATAATAGTTTATCAAACCAAAGACATTAATTTCAATACTAACAACGATCATGAGCTAGTACATAATGAGAAACAAAGATCCTTCTAATTAATCATTCGACCATATATTTATTGAACGTAGATCAAACATTTTACTCATGTATTACTTCCAAAATCATAAGCCAACTTTAGATTATCTTCACACTTGTGCTCTATATGACTAAGCACCAAAGATAAACTTCCAATAACATTCATAACTTACCAAAGTATAATTTGTTTTATCTAAAGAATTGCACAATATTTACCTAAAGGAGATGTTTTTCAAGGTGATATACTTCTGAAATAAAAATGCTTAGGGTGCAACTGAAATAGTCAACCAATATGCCTTACAAGAATTTCCAAGAGTGGAGTAATGAAGACATATCTAAAAGGTAACAAAGAGACAAATTGTATCAGTTCTATCTTAGATGCATGCACAATGAAAGATAGTTATGGTTGTAGTAAGTCATCATACTCATATTTAATTTATCAAATGATTTACCAAACAAATGTTGCTTAGGTGTGCCAAGAATGAATTAAATGAAGACCTGCAACAATAGAAACCAAATGGTGACAAGGAACACTATGATCAAAATTCAGATCTATCTCAAGAAGTATAAGGTCACAATATATTTAGATATCTCATATTAGTTTGGCATCCATTCTTATCAATATACTCATAAAACTTTTATGTACCAAGATATTAGTACTATTTGAATTAGTCCTAAAATACAAAGTTCAACATCGCTTGTGTTACTTATGTACTTATGTAAGGTGTAACTTATGTACTTAATGGCATTGTCTTCTTCATGGCATTCACAATAGTAAAAAAAAGGAGAATCTGACATTGTCTTCTTTATGGCATCCACGGTAGTAAAGAAAAGGAGAATCTAAGTTACTAATGGATATATTCCTAAATATACAAACATATTGTCCCATTAGTAGAAAACAAAACATAAAGACATGTTTATTTTTCTAGAGAAGTCCCAGAACCCTAGTTTCCATCAACGATGTTCTGGTTGGCTACTTCATTTTTCACTTGGGATTCGAAGGCCATAGTTCCTACATGAATCTCGACATGAGTCAATCTATCCACGCGCTTCTATATGGCGTGGGATTTCTCCTTATGTCAGGATTTCTTAGCAACATTTTGCTCCCTCTGAATCGACCTCACTTCATGGAGGTCCTCTGCAACCTGCTGAAAATGTTCCCACAATTATCCTTTGAGTCGAAGCTGACACTTCTCAATATCCAAATCATATTTAACTTTCCTCAGTCTACGGCCTAGTGATTCCAGGACATGTTGTGGGCAGAAAGGATCACTCTCATCGGTGGAGTCCATGTTATCAGCATGTTTGAAGAGGGGGAAATTAGCATGGAGGCTCTTGCAACTCTGAATTTCTTTCCTGAGATGAATGAAGTCAGAGATAAGTTGGTGCTTGTATATACTACAGGAATGATCTGTCTCATCGGCCTAGTCACTCTTCTTCATGATGAAAAAAATCATATTGGGATGCTCTAAATCTCCAGCCTGATCCGCTTCAACTCTCACCCATGGCCAGATTAACGTCATCCTACATGATCTAAACAGGCTTGATGTACATTCCACAACTCTTGCACGGGGTGCATAAGACTCCATGGTTGCTATGGTTTGTACCTCCTGTAGTACAAAACCAAAATTCACAACAAGTTCCTGGGTTGGGGAGTCTAATTTGACGTACTCTGCTTCTATTTCTCTTGAATTTCCATCCTCCCAAATCCTCCTTCCTTCATTTGCGATGAGGTTCACGATCACTCGTACTGTCTGCATTGTGATGTCGCTTGTGTCTGTGTGGTGTGCGCACCACTTCATTCATTCACCCCCTGCCACGCATCCTCCACATGACTGTTTTGGTGACAACCATGATATCCAATGATCACACCATAAGACTGACAAAAAATTGTTGTCAGTCTTTCTCTTTTTTTTTATGTATATCTGTTGAATCTCCGACGTTACAAACGGATATGTAGTCAAAAATATTTCCTTCTTATAAGTGTTGGTCGTTGGATATGTCAGATATCCGATGTTGATATGTTGGATATCCAATGTTGATATGTCGGATCTTCGACATTGATATGTCAGATATTCGATGTTGATATGTCGGATCTTTGACGTTAATATGTCGGATATTCGAATCTACATCCGACGATACAAAGTCATAAATTCCACGATTAATGGATGAATGACTTCTCCATATTAGCTTTATACTCTGTCGAATTGTCTACGAGTTTCGAAACGGAGTCAGATATCCGACAAAGTCCCACCGATGACAAAAACAAACATGGTTGTTGAATAACAGACACGTGTCTATCGAAGTTCAGACAATGCATCCATCGGATTTTTGGCTCAAATTCTGTTGTGTTTTTTTCTTGAGGAACATTTGTTTGTATGGTTGCATCCTAAAAAATACCCAATCTCCCACTTTGAAGTTCCTTTCACTGCGATGTTGATCTGTATGTTGTTTCATTTATTTTGTAATATAGCCAAGTTATCTTTTAAGAGTTGGCCTCTTATTGATACTCTATGTTGTACTCTATTGCTTGAACCTTAGATTTCTCTTTCAAGAATGATGTGATGAAATAAGGTTTGTATCCATAAAGTGCCATAAATGATGACATTTTTTATGAAGTATGGAAAGATGTGGTGTACGTGACAATTTTGCTAAGGAAAACTAAGCTTAACCCATTATGTTTGTTTATCATATCCAAAGTAATGAAAATACCCTTATAGGATTTTATTCACAATCTCAGTTTGTGCATCATATTAAGGATGGTAATAGGATTTGTGAGCCAATTGAGTGCGCAAACAAGAGAATAGTTAGTTCTAAAAATTACAAGTGAAATTGGATCTCTATCACTTACAATAATCTTGGGTATTCCATGTAGATTCTAAACAATTTCCATCAATGTTGCACTATCGTATTTGATTTAAAAGGATATTAACAAAGAAAACTGAAATGGGCATACTTTAAGAGTTTATCTAGTACTGCCATAATGCTAGTCTTTCCTTTTAACTTTGGTAGACCTATCATAAAATCCATTGAGACATCTTCCCAAAGCTAACTTGGTATTTCTAGTAATTGTAGAAGGCCTCTTGTCTTGATTGTCTCTCATTTTTTTGTTGGAAAACCAAACATTCCACCACAAACTTTTGGACATCAGTTTTAAGACCTTCCCTGAAAAATCCTTATTGATCATGTGGTAGTTTTTCAAGAACCCCAAATTTCCTTCTATAGGAGAACTGTGCAATTCCAAAAGGGACTTTTATTTAAGTTGAGAATTCTTACATAAATTATTAGTGATCTCAGTACCATAGTGAATCATTCATCCACACAAATTTATATAGTAAACTACGGTCTTCTTGTAGTTGTTGAATTATCATGCATTCTTTCCGATCTTGTTTCCATTTTGTCCTTAGTTCTTACACCCAATCAAATTGCATATTGAAAATATCACGTAGTAAGCCCTTTATGTCATCTTCTTTTCTCAAAAGTGCATCTTCTACCACAATCCATTGTTTTCCTTTTTCATAGATAATTTCAAATTCATAACCTATCATCTCTGTGACCCATTTTTGTTACTGATTATAGCAAATTTGGGGTCTAAAATGGGCCTCATAAAAAATGTTCCATAAATGAGTTGGATTTCACAAACCAATAGAATTTCAATAAATTTGGTCAATGATTAATATTGAGTTGGACATATAGAAGTCAATGTTGCTTATGTGTCATATTTTTATTTTTAAATAGCTAACTCTATGTAAACATCACCTTCGTTAAGACTGTGAAAATTTTATCTCGAAATATGATAAATATACTTGAAATAATATATATATATATATATATATATATATATAGTATTTTATATTATCACTACTTCTAAGTCTTTTAAAACATAAATCTCACATTAAATGAAATGATAGTGAGGTCATTTTTTAAATACAAAAACATTTATATAATTAGCTTTAAAAAAAATCAATATTAAATAAAGTTTCTTTAAAATACTAAATAAAAAACATTAGTATTTTTAATATTACTAAATATATCTACTTTTAAAAAATATAAATATCTTTAATTACTACATCATTAAATAATTAGAAAATTAAATACAAAATTTTATTACTAAATCATCCTAAATCATATTAGTAGGTCCTACTCTCACATGCTTTATATAAAAATTAAAATGTTTAATTAAAAAAAATATACTCTTACCACCTTCCATAAATATTAAAAGAAATAATAATTTGAATAAAAAACTTTCTTTTAACTTGAAAATAAAAATGGAGTAGTAACTCATATTCTTGCATTTTTTTTATTTTTTATTTTTTTAACTGTGCTTTACTTGTGTTATGGGGCACATCAATAGAAATTTCAGACATCTTCTATTCACGATGAATCAAGCTATATTTAATGTCTACCATAACATGTTGTGAGTTATATTTAAACTTAGGTGAAAAGTATCACAACCAATACTCCCAAACATCCAATATATGCTCAAATTATATAATATATCATAATAAATTTTTGTGTCTTCAATCTTATATATATAACTTGAAAAAATTAAAACATTATATTATAAATTTATATAATATATACTAATAAATATGGACTATTATTTTTATTTTATGTAGTTTAGTATCTTTTATATATTAATTACGAATATCATGCTTATGCCTAAGAGAGAATCACTTAATTTTTAATATAAAATTTATATAAAACAACTTTAGTGATTGATTTTTTTAATATTATTGTAATTATATGTTTATCCTTTCTCGGCAAGATATACTTTCCATTGGAAAGTCAAACTTTTTTTTGCTCATATTAGTTTGTTTGGCTTTAAAACACAAATTTTTGCAAAGTTTAATAATGTTTTGCATCATTTTAATATTAAATTTAATATTTTGAAAAAATAAAATAATTTTAAGAATTTTTATAATACATTAATTAAATTTTATGATTGGTGTAGTACCATTTTGATGGGACATAAATCTTTGTTGGAGTAATCTTAATTATAAAAAATTAATAATAAATAAAAATATTTTATAAAACTAAAATTATTTGCAACGTCACCTATTATCTAGTACACTCAATGGTTGGCAATTGAAAAATCAAGTATTGAGTCCAACAATAAAAAAATCAATCACTCAAACATATCAAATTGTTCGATCAATTGCTCATTGCTCACCCCAAATCAAGATCCCTCACGCGAGATGGTCACGAGTTGGCACCATGAAGTCCCAGAATGCCAACATTCCAAATCCATTTACATTGCAACCCAAAGAAGGGTTGGATGTCATCAACGACATAGAAGTGGGGTATTCCAGGGTCACTTCTATATGTTTCTCTTGTTCACAAACTCTTTAATTTGTTCTTCCTCACAATAATTTGACAATGGAAACCTTCTATGTTTTTGTGGACTATTTTTTAAGCTAATTTTATCGATTTGAATTTAATTTCTCATTATTATCTCCTAAACTATAATTTTTTTTCCAGATGATGCATAATATTTGGAAAGTCGCGATTTAGGAAATTTACATAGCATTATACTACATTTTCATACCTTAAACACGTGCCATAACCATGTTTCTCTACGTCTTTTGCTTAAAAAAATCTGCTAATTTATTTCACTTCTAGTTTAATTGGCAATTATTTTCCCCTTTAAGTTGTCGTTTTGGTTCTAGCATATTTATAGTCTTTACAAAGTTACATTTGTCCAAATTTAGAATATGAAGTACAGATATATAAGTCTCTAGGAAAGAAACCTTCAAGTACATCCTTTATAGCATGTCCGAGAAAAAATTGGGGATGTCATTACTGTCCTTAAGCACAAAATATGATATTTACATGTTAAAAATACAACTATAATTGACAAAACTAGAAAAAACTCGGTACAAATGAGAAACATTACTATCATACTGCATATATATCATACACATGACTCCTTTCAGGTGACAATTTGGCAAAGTCAGGAAATTGGTCACTCCTAGAGGCAACTAGATTTAGGAGTTATTCAATAAAGAGTAGTAATTGTTTTTGTTGAAATCCATTCATCATCTTTAGGGAAAACATATCATGCATAAAATAGATATGAGATTCACTTTATGGAAGGAAAATATAACATCGAATCTACCTTATGTTCTTCAATCTTTATTTTGACTGAAACGAATAATTTTGTATTAAAAGGTATTGTAGCTTCATTGTTAAACACATACAAAATGTAGGTTCTGGCCAATGCCATATTATCAAAATTATTATAAAAATTTCAAAATTTAATAAAACACAGATGATTGTTCTATCTTTTTTAAAGGAATGACTTGAATTTATAAAAGTCATGTGTAGTTTGAGCCTTATTTTGTTTCCCCTATAGAGGACTGTCCTCATGTTCTAGTAGTTCTATCACCACTTCTCCTAGATTTTGTTGGACATAGTCCTCCTCTTTGGCTTCGTTAGGAACTAAACCGATTGAAATTATTTTCTAGGATATCCTAGATTGAGTTCTCCTCACCAATCCTTCCACCATATGTTGCAATGTGTTGCGCTTCTCTAATTTCTCAATTTTCCTCCTTTGTTGAACAACAATTTCCAGAATTCTTGCTTCCCTATATTCTGGGTCTCCTCCTAGAAGTATACATTTTGGGTCTCCTCCTAGAAGGATGGAAGTATAATTGACTCACAACAGAATTTGAGCCCAATATCTAATGGATGCATTATCTGAACTTCGACAGACACGTGTTTGTTATTCGACAACCACGTGTTTTTTTGTCGTCGATGGGACTTCGTTGGATATCCGACTCCATTTCGAAACCCGTCGAAAATTCAACTGAGTATAAAGCTAATATGTAGAAGTCATTCATCTATTAATCGTCGAATTTTTGACTTTGTCTTATTGGACGTAGAGTCAAATATCCGGCATATTAACGTCAAAGATCTGACATATCAACGTCGAAGATCCAACATATCAACGTCGAATATCCGACATATCAACATTGAATATCTGACATATCAACGTTGGATATTCTACGACAAACACTTATAAGAAGGAAATATTTTCGACTACATATCCATTTGTAACGTCGAAGATTCGACAGATATACATACCAAAAAAAAGAAAAAGACTAAGGGCATTTTCCATCGGTCTTATGGCTTGATCACCGAATATCGTAGGATATCGTGGTTGTCACCAAAATAGTCATGTGGAGGATGTCCAACACAGGGTGAATGAATGAAGTGGTTCGCGCACCATGCAAACATGGGAGACATCACAATATAGACAGTACGGACGATCGTGAACCTCATCGCGAATGAAGGAAGGAGGATTTGCGAGAATGGAAATTCAATAGAAATAGAAGAAGAGTATGTTAGATTATACTCCCCAACCCAGGAACCTGTTGTGAATTTTCGTTTTGTACTACAGGAGGTACAAACCATAAAAACCATGGATTCTTATGCGCCCCGTGCAAGAGTTGTAGAACATACGTCAAGCCTATTCAGATCATGCGGGATGACATTAATATGGACATGGGTGAGAGTTGAGGCGGATCATGATGGAGATTTAGAGCATGCCAAGATGATTGTTTTCATAAAGAAGAAGAGTGACTTGGCCAATGAGACAGATCATTCATGCAGTATATATAGGCACGAACTTATCTCTGACTTCATTCATCTTAGAAAATAAATTCAAAGCTGTGAGAGCCTCCAAGATAATTTCCCCCTCTGCAAAACAGGCTGATAACATGGACTCCATCGACGAGAGTGAGCCTTGCTTCTCGAAACATGGCCTGGAATCACTGGGACAAAGACTGAGGAGAGTTAAAGATGATCTGGATATTGAGAAGCGTCAACTTTGTTGACTCAAAGGAGAAGTGAGGGAACGTTTTCAACAAGTTGTAGAGAACCTCCATGAAGTGAGATTGATTCAAAGGGAGAAAAACACTACTGAGAAATCCCAACATCAGAGGTAAGCCCACGCCATCCAGAATCTCATGGATAAACTGACTCATGTCGAGATTCAGGTAGGAACTATGGCCTTCGAAGCATGAGCACAAAATGAAGTATCCAACCAGAACGTTGTTGATGGAAACTAGGGTTTTGGGGCCTCTCTAGTGAAATAAACATGTCTTTATGTTGTGTTGCCTACTAATGGGACGATATGTCTAATTATTTAGGAATATATCCATTAGTAACTTAGATTCTCCTTTTGTTTACTATTGTGAATTCCATGAAGAAGACAATGTCAGATTCTCCTTTTGTTTACTATTGTGAATGCCATGAAGAAGACAATGTCAGTAAGTACATAAGTTACATAAGCGATGTTGAACTTTGTATTTCAGGACTAATTCAAATAGTACTAATATCTTGGCACATAAAATGTTTTTGAGTATATTGATAAGAATGGATTCCAAACTAATATGAGGTATCTGAATATATTGTGACCTTATACTTCTTGAGATAGATCTGAATTTTGATCATAGTGTTCCTTGTCACCATTTGGTTTCTATTGTTGCAAGTCTTCATTTAATTCGTTCTTGGCACACCTAAGCAACATTTGTTTGGTAAATCATTTGATAAATTAAATATGAGTATGATGACTTACTACAACCATCACTATCTTTCATTGTGCATGCATCTAAGATAGAACTGATACAAATTGTCTCTTTGTTACCTTTTAGATATGTCTTCATTACTCCACTCTTGGAAATTATTGTAAGGCATATTGGTTGACTATTTCAGTTGTAGCCTAAGTATTTTGATTTCATAAGTATATCACCTTGACAAACATCTCCTCTAGCTAAATATTGTGCAATGCTTTAGATAAAACAAATTATCCTTCGATATGTTATAAATGTTATTGGAAGATTGCATTTGGTGCCTAGTCATATAGAGCACAAGTGTGAAGATAATCTAAAGTTGGCTTATGATTTTGGAAGTGATACACGAGTAAAATATTTGATATATGTCCAATAAATATATGGCCGAATGATTAATTAGAAGGATCTTTGTTACTCATTATGTACTAGCTCACAATCGTTGTTAGTATTGAAATGAATGTCTTTGGTTTGATAAATTGTTATTTACATTGAGGTAATGGTTGAGAATATAGTTGCTTTGGACTAAATTGAGCTTATAGTCAACATCATGGGATCTAATTTATGGATTAATTAATAAATACTTACAACACAAGCTAACTCCTTATCAGTTCAATCTTTGTATTTAAAAACAAGGGATAACATGAAACTTGATATATACCTTTTAATCGATGGTTTCTATTGTTTTATGCTAATTCAATCATACTCATGAGAAAAAACCTTATATGATATTTTGTATATTGGTGTCTACTCATACAAGCATACATTAGGATATGTACAATGATAGGTTATAACAACTTGGAGCTTCTGCACATAATGGAAGCATTTGAGTGTTATCTGATTTCTCATACCAAGGTATGTTTCAATATCTACAATTGTAAAGGGATAGAAGCATAGGTTCTCAGATTTTCCAAAGCATGACATGTACATTTTCCATTATTTCTACTAGGATGAAGTGAGCAACTGCGTATTAATTATGCATGAATCAAACATAATAATTGTATATTAGTTCTATATGAATCAAATATTATAAAAAAAAAGATTACCTATTTGTAAAGAGTGCATATTTGAATCAATGAAAACAATAAAACAACTTATGAAAAGAAAAACCACATAAGCTTGCAACTAGAACAATTGGTAGCTTTTGAATCTCATTTCCTGTAGTCCTTAGTAGCTCCGAGTGAGATGATTGGCTGTGTTGGAGCACAGTATATTGGTGAAACAACTACTCAGATGATAAAAAGTTGAGTATGGCAGACATTGCAGAAAAGATGAACCTTGAGTTTGATGATGATTTGACATGAATTTTTAATGACGATAATGTAGAAAAAATTATTCCTCGTATACGTATTATGAATGAAGAGGGTCCTAAAGGGGAATCACAAGACCAAAATTTTGAATATGATGTATTTTTTAATAAAATTGAAAGTAACATGCTTACAAAATTGGCTCTTAGGGGAATTCCAGATATTAATAAAGTTTTTGCCAAGTCTGGAAAAATCTACAAGTTTGATGAGAATGATGGATTTAAGCCCGAGACAGAATGGATGCTAGATACAAAAGGTGTCAATATGTTAGCTATGATGTTCCATGGAGAGGTGTATGCTACTAGAACAACAAGTAATCACTTGATTGAGGTTATTGAAGTGCTTGGAATTGAGAACAATACTTCAAAGAGAACTTGTTGCACAAATAATGATGGGGCCCACTTAGATATGAAGAGATAAGGTGTACATCCATACAAACAACTTTCAGACTGTATATTCATGTTCCTGAGATGTTCTTCATGTTCCTCTTCTATCTTGGAATAAATCATTATGTCATCCAAAAATACTATAATGAATATATCCAAACATTCTTTGAAAACATCGTTCATCAAACACATGAATGTAGCTAGAACATTCATCAATTCAAAAGGTAGTATTATATATTCTTAGTTCCCATACCTATTCCTGAAGTTATTCTTACTAGTATCTTCATCCTTGATGTGTACATGATAGTAACCTGGCCTTAAGTCGATCTTTGAGAAAATTCTAGCTCCACGCAATTAAACGACCAAATCATTGATCCTCAACAATTGATACCTATTCTTAGTAGTAGACTTGTTTAGTTGTATGTAATCCAAACACAACCCCATTGTTCCATCTTTCTTTTGTACAAATAGAGTAGGTGCTCCCTATGGTGAAACACTAGGGCGTATATAACCCTTCTTTAACAACTCTTCCAATCGCAATTTCAATTCTTTTAGATTTGGGGTACTCATTCTATGAGGATGTATAGAAACTAGCATTGTTCTTGGTACCATGTCGATTGTAAAATCAATGTCTCATTTAGGAGGTAGCCTAGGAAATTTTGGGAACACACCTTGAAATTTTTGCAACATAGGAATTTATTCAATGCGAGGCTCCATATCAGTGGATAATTGTTCCACATGGATCAAATACAATTGGGATCCATTCAGTAGGTTATGGTTTCCTGGAGTTTGTAAGTCATGCAGCAGCCCAGATGGATCTGCAAAATTACAATGGTGTACATATGCCAAACGTTGAAAAAGTTTATAGTCTAAATGTTGAGCACTGCTTGTCATTGATGACAAACCATAAATGACAAAGGAAGTTAGAGATTGATATTATGGACAAAGGAGGATGTTGACATGGCAAGAATGACATTGGATGTGGGCATTGGATCCATTGGAACACCTAATGATACAAATGACCCATTTTGTGGTCATTTGTTCCTTCATGATAAATGAAGTCCGCATACTTGGTAATAAAGGTAATTAAATGATGTGGATGGATTGAGAATACCTTGCACTTGAAAAATAATCCTTTTGACACCCACATTATATGGTTTAATAGGATTGAAGAAATAAATATGATGTGGGAATTTGGGGTCTTGGAACCTTTGAGGATGACCCTAGAGAAAAATAAGATGAAGGCACTCATACCATATGTAGCAGAAAAAGCCCTAAAGGAATATAAAAAAAGCCTTAAATAACACCAAGTTTGACCATCAAATTGATAATTCAAAGACAAAATAAAACATTAAACTACACTCTCACCTTATTGAAGTCGGCTCAAATTTAAATAAAAATAAAAATCCTTTATGACAGGTCAACTCAAAAATTAATGGAAACTAGTATAAATACCTAGTGCACTTCATTAAATATATATATATATATATTAGAGTTCTATGAAATAGAGAACTGTATGAGGAAATTCGGTTGCTATCTGAGGAAGTTTGTGGATGATAGATGGAGCTCTGATTTTGCTGGTTTCAAGAAAATTTCGAGGGTTGTAGCAGCAACAACACTGAGGAAATTTTGTGATGAAGATGCTGTCAAGGTTGACCATCATCCCCAAAAGTACGTCAATTACACATCCAACCAAAAGCACATAATTAAAGAGATTGTAATGTTTCGTTGGAGATGAAGGATGCATGGTACATGGTTAAGACAAATTCTGTGTTGCAGAAGCTAAAATGGAGATGATTGAAAACATGCTCTGTAGTCACAGTGAGAAGCTGACCATTGCTTTTGGTCTTACCAATGCAATCCCTAGAAATACGCTCTATGTAGGAGTAAGATACTCTTGTACCAAATGGACCCTCTTTCCAGCCACAAATCTAATGATAAACTGGCAGAAATTTCATGCATGGGCATAACTACATCATGTTCTAGGATCCATGCATATGGGGGAACAATGCTTATCATACGAGTATTGCCCAATTCTAAATTTATCCAGATCATTAAGGTTTCAATCAAAAGTTTGCTTTCATATCCAAGATTGTGAAGTGAGAAATTTGCAAGAGATGAAAACCATTTCTATAATTTTAGTGATGTGTTCTTGCAAAGATTAGTATTGTTGCTAGTTAGAAAAAGCACAAACCATAACCTTATTTAATGTGAAAACTACCAACTTAATCATGATCCTTCCCTGATTTAATAGTTTTGGTCTAGTCTTTGTTTATGTGTTCAAGATAATGACTTATTTGGAGAAGAAAAATATTTAATATGGTCTTTGAAGAGAGTGTGCATCATATTTTTGAGTTTAACTATCATGTCAGTATCTTTTCGAGTTTAACTATACTAGTAAATTGACAGCTTTATTCTTAATGTGAACTTCATATGTTTTAAAATTGAGTCGAGAAAAGGAGTTTATGTGATTAATGTGTGCAAGCCATGCAAGATCCTCTCTTTGGTACAAAGATTTAAAGAAGGATTCACTAGGTATAACTAGGAATTCCTAACATTTAGTTATGGCATCCTCTTTTCTCTTTGGTTGTAGATAGCTTCTTAGTTCATCCAGTTGCTATATGATGAAGGGTGCAACCACACATGATGAAGAGAAACACATCCTCTTTTCGTCAAATTTGAAACTTATTATTTCACTCTATTTCATAATACAGTCCTTATTACCTGATTGAGAGTTCATAATAATTTCATAATACCTAACTGACAACAAATTAATTGCACTTTCATTATTTTGAACCGTAATCATAACCTAAGTTTCATGCCATAGTGACTTTTCATGTTATCGGTGAAGACAAATAATTTCGATGGTCTAGAATGACCGAAGGAAAATTATCATCAAGTTGTAAATTTAACCTCCATATGAAAATAAATGCAAACTTGTTTCTTGTAAGGAAAGACCAACTTTCATCGATGCCCCAAGGAAGAAGAATTCAACCACCATGAGAATCCTAATTAAAGATCAGGAAGAGCATAATCAATTGAATGCAGCCATGTTGTAGAGTTTGACAGACATCCAAAGGCAGATGAGCTCTGGGAATCATACAAAAAAACTAGAAGGTAGTAAGAGTAGTGCCAAAAGGAGAAAGAGGTCTTCTAGTGGGTCATCTGACTCTGAAGGATCCATTAGGGGTTATTCGACAACTCGGAGAAACCGGGCTATCACTAAATGGGTTATCACTATTTTGGCTTGGAGAAGCTAGGATTATCACTAAGCTTGGAACTCTGAATAAACCCTAGAGGAATCTTGGAGCACTTTGCTTGGAGCGTTTGTGTGATGCAAGCTTGGTGAAAGATCAAGAATGGACTTGTTGGTGTTGGTGATAACTTGTTTTAAGGATTTTGGTGTGGCTAGATATCTTGGTGGGATACATTTCTAGGCCTTTGTATTTCTCATTAGTGTTTTCTATTTATGGTAGACACCCTAGCTAGGGTTTGGATGCATTGGAGACTCTTATCTTATGGATAATCTTAAAGGACTATTTTGTACCAACTTGTGATAAGTTGTTGGTATGTACGTGTAACTCAATTTTTATGTATATGTCAAGTGTACATTCTTGCCCAGACTGTTTACTTGAAGAGCTAGTTTTCAAAGTATATTCTCATGGTGAATGAGTAGTTTATAGGGTTTTCAAAGTTCATCTGAGAAGGACCTAGGGTTTTGATAGTGGTTCTAACCGCATCAAACATCACATGGAGATATCAAGTTGGAGAGGTTATCTCAAGGGTTAGCTCAAGTGGTCATGAGCCAGACGTGAGTGATATCTATTCACCCAAGTTGGAGAGGTCACCAGTTCGACTCTCTTGATCCCCTTGCGGTTAGGCTCATGATAGAATCCATGTGGAAACATTGCAATCCTAAAATCTTGAAAACTGTTAAGTCTGTTGAATTTTAAATGGGATCTAAAAATATACTTTTTGCATCCAATAAGGATGGAACCACTCTGACATCTTGAAACACCATCGACTATCAATCTTAGAAGTTCTTGACATCACTAGATTCGTCTTCATCTCTCCCTCACATTCTTGACAAGTTTTTTAGTTGTTTGAGTCCTCGAGCCTCAAACAAACCCACTTTGTGTCTTGCATCCCATCCCTTTGACAACTTTATACAAGGTTATGAGGATGTACTACTACTTGTATCTTTATTTATTTTATTTTATCTTAGTTTTGTCACTTTCTAGGAGTTGCATTTACACTCCCACATTGTACTCATACTGGATGTATCATCTAGTCCCATTGACCTACTTTTTTGGTCATTTGTTGGAAAATAATAAAATTATCTTATCTCATCTTATCTGGGTGATCATGTGAGGGGATATCTATATAAAATTATGTTATTTGCATATATTCCCTCTAAAATAATTTTCATCATAGTTGTAGCAAAGTCCAAAGCATTAGCATCCAACCATCATGTTTGGAGACAACTTTTGGATTCTTAAAGGTGGCATGTGGGAGGTGATGGGAGTAGGAGCCATGGGAGGTGTAAGTAGGAAATGAAGGTCTTTTGGTTTGGGAATTTATCACATCATGGATTCTCTAGCTCTATCACACAAGTTTCCAACCATGTTGTGGGGTGCTGCATTATGAAATGTGCACAAATTACCTCTTTATATTTCATAGAATCATGGAGTCATTAGAAATTTGGAGGGAGATTTTATCTGTTCCTAGAGCCTATACAACTCACCCCTTGTTCTAAAAATTCATGCAACATGGATGACCCCAAGAAAAGTAAGAACATAGTTGAAAGAGGATCAAGGAAGTAGCCAGTATTGCAACAAGGGCCTTGATATTTCTCATAAGTTTTCTCTAGAAATAAAAGAATCCTAAAGTATATTTGAATCATAGAAAATGTTCCATCATCCATATAATATTTCTCATGGAGGTCATCATAATCCCCAAGGGGTTGTAGTGTGTACCAAAAATGGTGAAGCAAAGAGATAAGAAAAAAAGACAATTATAATACAGTTGTTTATACTAGCCAGTTAGAAATGTTATTATTATGTTTCATTCACAATATTGAAAATATACAATAGTAACTTAGGAGAATAATCAACTTCCTATGTTATAAATACTGGAACATGGTGCAACATACACCTTAACCTTTACAAAATTATTGCATTTGGGCAGACAATCATCAAGGAAAATTGTAACAAGGAATGTGACATGTGGATCTGATTATGTTCTTACATTTGAAATATGGAAGGTGACAGATTACCGAGAACTCATTCCAATGTTTTGGCAGAAATCACTCTATAGCAGGTAACAATGTGGCTCTGTACATGAGAAAACAATGTGTTTTTGTACATGAGAAATCAACATTAAACCTTAGCATAAAACTGAAATATAATGTTCCATTAGATTGATACAATTGTCAATGCCACTAACTAATAACTGAAGGAAATGCATAGTATAAAATGGGGACATACAATAATGTTACTCTTAACACAAAAAAACTCATGAAATAGGCATTGATGGAGTCCCTTGGCAAGTGTTAAACAACAAAATTTTCCACACAAGTACATTAGTCCTGCAATGAGTATAAGGTTTAAAAATGTACGATAATGCAATTATTACAAGAATGAAAAAGTAACTCATGAGAATGGCATTGATCAAGTCTTTTGATAAGAACTTGAACAAAAAAAATAGTGAAACAAGTACAACACTTTCGATCAGAGGAAAGCGCATTGCATGCTCCTTTGACATGGTCTCCTGCGCAACAAGCAACACATCAATTGCAGAAAATCAAACAAATAAATGAACCCATTTATTCTGCCATATTACATATTTAAAACAAAAGTTGAGAAAAGAAACAAAGAACATCAATGATTAATTTGTATTCACTTATGGAAGGAGGTGCAGGCTTCACTAAATGATAACAACCAACATACACAGTAAGGCATGTTTTCAAGACTACATTCAAGTTTGGATTCACCTTTACAACAAGGGGTGTCAGTGATAAAACTGAAATATCACATTAAAAAAATAAATTTATTTCCGTGGGTGCAAATTAAGAAAAAATCTGCATTAGCTTAGAACCAAACTAAGAGCTGGATGCATTCAAAGGCTATCTCCCAATAGACATAAAATTCTAGTGAGTGGAGAATTGGAGAGTGTTGCACGATTAGGGTTCCTCGGATATTGCCTAGATGTGTATGTAAAAGCAGAAAAGGAATTTTCTTGAGTTGCCAATGCAGTAACAAGTCAAAACAAGATCTCATTGTGTGATTAGAGATGTGAAGGAAAAGGAATTCTATAATCTAATCTTTGCATTTGAGAGGAACGACAAACTCATAGGATCCAACTGGGAGTTTCATATTTTTCTTCAACACTTGCAAGTTAGGTCCGTAGAACCATGTGGTGTTCTCTATCTCTATGAAATCCCTTCTACCAGACTACTCAGAATTGGCTAGAATTATGTTACTAGAAGAACATGTAATCTATATCCCTTCGCTATGTAGCCAAATTCATAGCTGCATCAATTCTTCTCCCATTTCCGACACGAAAAATTTTCTGCAACCACATCGAGTTTCAAATGCTTAGATTCCTTTGGGAGGGGTAAATGGGGACACTTGGGCACATAAAATTGCTGCTCTTCATCCATTTACTCCAGATAAAAATTCCCCCACTTCAAATCCCCCCTGCATACTCCAATGAAAAATAAGTGGACTTTAAAATAGGAACTCGTTGCTACCACTCCTGCTCCTCATCTTCATCAAAATCCAACAATATCACCTTCAACTTCTCATTGGATTTATGACTCATGTTCCTCAAAATATTTGAAACCCTTGATGACTCAACTACATCCAATGAAAGATGGAATTCATCTACAACCTTGCTCTCCCCATGGCTTCTCTACTTTAGAAAACATTGACCTGTATTGGTTTCTTATTGTCGTTTCAAAAACCAAAACAAAATGGTTTATTTACTAAGAAAAAAGTTTAAAGGAACCATAGGAATCCGAAGGCTACCCGGTTCTCAAATGGATTGAACTGCTATCAATAGCAAGAGAATCGAAAAGGTGAAAAGGGTTTCACAGATGATTTAAACCAAGCCCAGTTTAAGCCACAACAATATGTGATTCGAACCCTTGCTATGACTGGGACTGTGAATTCCCCTTTTTTGAGTCCCTAAATTGTGTGTGGTCATGATATCTTCTACACAACCTATGAATTGTACAAAGATGGTAAAGTCTAGAGATTTACCCCTTCTCAAGTACTTTAGAAGAACATCACTCAAGTAAGTATTTTTTGATTATTTAAGTATTTTAATGAGCTATGCCTTTAATTTCATGGCTCTTTTTTATGTCTTCGCGCAGTCAATGTGATGGGTCCTTGCCCATCTTGCTCATTTATCGTAATCTATGCACAGTCGAGGTTGAGGTTTAAAATGGCCCAAATGGTCTAGGTCCATGTTTAAATGGCCAAAAGAATTTCATTATGTTTTTTTTTTTATTTCTTGTAATAATTGTTATATGTTTTGTTTTATTTCTTAGAGTAATTGTTCTATTTGTTTTATGTTTCTTAGTAGGTATTAAAATTTTGTTTATTTTTTATGTTGTTATATATATATATATATATATATATATATATATATGTTGCTTTTTATGTGTGGTAAAACTTGTAATTTAAAAATTCTACAATTTGGGTTGGAATAGGTAGAATGTTTTGGCACAGTTTTGAAAAAAAATGATCATAATTTTTAAAAATCCACCTTACAATTATCATTTTTTGGAATTTTTGGTTCTCTGGGGGTTTACGAGGGTGTTAAACCCATTAAATAAAATATCGACAAATTAATCGGGAGGCACAAATGTGAGAGGCATAAAATTGTCTGAACTTGGATATAATTGTCCAAAACGTGAGCCGCGACAATGTGCAGAAAGAAATAAGAAAGACAATCTGCACAAACAAGATATTTGGTTTTATCCTAAGATGATCTTAATTCATGTAGAGTTTAGGTATTTGATCTTGGTTAGGTATATGCCACATTTTCCTTTTATGTTATGTTTTTCAATGGAGGGACTTTGTAAATATATAGTAAAATAATACAAAATTATTGCATGGCTTTGAGGAAAAATTTTAAAGATCCATAATTATTTAAAGTGTAAATATTGGTGAATAGTATCCATTTTGTACTCTAAAATGTGTTTTTAAACATAACTAAAAAATATATAATCAAATTGATAACAAAAGAAATTATTCAAAATATATAGAAACAAATATTAATTGCTTCAAATAGTTTTACACTTTTAAAAGTAAAAAGAATCTTTATGAAATGATAGGATATGTGCAATTTGTTTTCCATACGATGAGAACAATAAAGATGAATATATATATATATATATATATATATATATATATATATNATGATGATGACGACGATATATATATTTAAATGACCTTTCCAAACCTTTCCAAACCTTGTTGATGACGATTACGACCCTGACTACGACAACGATGATGATGATGACGATGATGATGATGATGACGATGATGCTGATAATGATGATAATGGATGATTTTTTAGTCTGGACACCATCCCACATCGTCAATGCATGTGTCTAGTCTAACAATGCCAAATTTCACACCATCCCGGCACATACAAAAAAAAAATCATCATTGGCCCCACGTAGCACATGATGATGATGATGAAGATGAAGATAAATATGATGATCATGATGATGATGACCATGATGAAGATGGAGATGATGATGAATTCAGTGATGATGAAGATGAAGATGAAGATGAAGATGACGATGATGTCGATGACGACGACGACGACGACGATGATGATGATGATGGTATTGTTGATGATGGTGATGGTGATGTTGATGACGATGAAGATGATGATTATGAAGATGACAACGACGACGATGATGATGATGTTGATGACAACGATGATGATCATGGTGATGTTGATAATGATGATGATGATCATCAATGATCATGGCGATGTTGATGATGATCATGATGAAGATGAAGATGATGATGAAGTCGGCGATGATGACAATGATGACAATGATGATGATGAAGATGATGATGAATATGAAGATGAAGACGATGATTATTATGATGATGATGTTGTTGTTGATGATGATGATGATGATGATGATGATGATGGTGATGATGATGATGATGAAAATGATGATGATGAAGATGACAATGAGGATAATGATGATGATGATGATGGCGATCATGATGAAGATGATGATGATGATATGATGACAATGTCGATGATGATGATGATGACGAAGACAATGAAGATGATGACATTGATGGTGCTAACGATGATGATGATTATGATGATGATGATGATGATGATGATGATGATGATAATGAAGATGATGGTGATGATGATGAAGATGATGATGACGATGATGTTGATGATGAATATGATGATGACAATGATGTTGATGATGAAGATGATGATGTCGATGACAATGATGGTGATGATGATGAAGATGAGGATGATGATGATGATGATGATGGTCATGATGGTCATGACGATGATGACGATGAAGATGATGATGATGAAGATGACGACGATGAAGATGATGATGATGAAGATGATGATGATGATGATGATGATGATGATGACGACGACTATGATGATCATGATGAAGATGAGGATGATGATGAAGTCAACGATGATGACGATGATGTTGATGATGATGACAAATAGTTGTCAAATTTTCAACTTGGGCTTGTCGAATTTTAGACAAAATGGTATTGAATTTTAGACGAACATGTTCGTCACAAAACATACGATGCGTAAAGTCATAAATTTGACGACTCTGCAAGATGACAAAAAAAATTTGGAAGGTACAATACTTTTCATCATTTCAATTTGACATAATCATACTATACATTGGATTTCGTTGGATTCTGGGCTCAAATGTTGTTGTGACTTGTCAAACTAGAAACTATAGATTGATTACCCATTATCAAGCTCTCATATCTTCTTATAACTTGTTAATTGATGATAAATCATATAGAACACACTTACCTAGATGGGTATAATTTTTCATGGACAATGAAAATAAGGAAGAATAGGTAATGGAAAAGAGGAAACCTCAATGCAGTGATGACCCAATTTCCATCCACAGAGAATAAGATTCCAAATGAAACCCCAAATTGCATCCACACATCTAGTGTTGACTAGGATTGTCAGATTCATATTGGAGAGAATATTATTTTGAAAATACAAAATGACATACTGGTAAGCTATTACTCTAATATTGTGGAAAAGGGATCTCTTTTCTTGTAATTATCTAAACAACATGTTTTTTACTTTATGATTTCCTCAACACATACAACACTAAGTAGTTGGAGAAGGTTGTGATTACATTTGAATCCTTCACAAACCTACATGAATAGATTTGGTTCGATAAATACCCTGACACACTGTAATTTCCATGGATAGATGTATTTCCATCTTTCTATCATTATCGAGGGATTAATAAATAGTGCATCGATGCTTGTTGTTTAGAGCTCCGCTATTTTTGGAAGTCTTCTAATACTATGCATACTCGTTGTTGGGATATTTTTCAATGTTGTGTCAATGCTTGTTGTTTAGCACCTCACCATATTTGCACATGTTTTCTTACTCCCCACTACTTTTTCTCCTATCCTTGGAGTGTTAAGCCCTTAATGATGACACATTACACCATATAGTGTGGTGCATTACTCCCTATATTGTCATGCATTACATATTATTTATGTAAGCTTGGGTCTATTAGTGGTTTTATCAGTTGTTATTGTACACCTTTGTTGGTCGCTATGGGCAGACCCGGGTTTACTGTAATGTACTAACAACACCCCTGGCTCATTGGCCCTTTCGGTGACAGACTGCAGAGCGGCCTGAAGTCTCACCCGAAGTGATTCTAATGGGTTGGCCAAAGACTCAAGTGTCTTCGACCAGGTTCTGTAGCATCCTGTGTGCGCCTCGCAGCTCTTCTTAACCCGCAAGCTCTCTCTCCGCGATGCGCAGTTTCCTCTTACTCGCGATGACTCTAGCCCTTATCGCATCGTTGCATTCTGGGAAACACGTAACTATCTCCTATGCTCGATCCTTAACCTGAGGTACCACGCACCATAGATCCTCTGATGGTGCGATATCACCTCCCTGCGATATCCTACTGCTGTGACTCAATGTACCTAGCGTTACTTGTGTTCAACTTACAGGACTCAACATACAAGGCTGCTTTACACTGCGACTCTTAACTGTCTTGAGTGAAACATAGACAAAATATTATACAGAATACTTAAAGACTTCAACCTGTATTTATCCTTCTATAATGCTATGAACTGAATAACACATACATACATTAAGCTGTAAGCAAAGTTCATGTAATGAGTGATAGA
This sequence comes from Pseudotsuga menziesii, assembly GCA_001517045.1. Lineage (NCBI taxonomy): Eukaryota > Viridiplantae > Streptophyta > Pinopsida > Pinales > Pinaceae > Pseudotsuga > Pseudotsuga menziesii. The sequence goes on from LPNX010851118.1 coordinate 294,822, forward strand.
TACAACAAGTAAATACAATCACATAACACTTTGATTTTATGTGGTTCACTTCCAGGGTAGAAGCTACATCCACAGAACTGTGTTTTATTATATCTTGAGAGAGTACACAGTTCTACTGCACCGCATATGCAGCTCGAGATCTTCTGGGTAACTCCGCACTCAGCCTGGAGCCCTTCTCTCTTAGATCTCTTTTCTATCTCTATATTTGCTTCTTACAATATTCTCTCTGTCTCTCTCTCTGTCAATCCCTGCGGATTGTTACAAACATGCTCGATGAGCTAGCTACTAGTTACAGTACGATAACTACTACTGATAGCAAAACCAGAGCTCGGTTTCTATATTACAATGGTCTGAGTGTCTATTTGTCTAACTACCCAACCCTTCGACGATACAGAACTGCCCAACCCTTTTACAATACAAAATACATCCCTTTACAGGCGGCCCGAAGGTCTCGCCATTGCAACACTGTGGGCCTGCCCAACAGTAACCCAAAAACCCTAACTAGTGATAGTCGGCATATCTATACTCGGGGTAGCCACTTTCCGTCACACCACTACTCTCTGCAGTCTTCCATGCTTCCTAGTGCTGACCATGGGTACTGTGCACCGCTTCACTTTTCTATCCTTCGTCTTCAATACCTTGGCCTCGTTGCTCCTTTTCCTTTATGAGGGTAGCTAAGCCCTCCTGTCTTCCATCGCTTCCTTCAATGCAGTGGGTGAGCTCTCTCCTCTCGGTCGCTCAAGTACTGTCGTCTTATTTGACTTCTCTGCCCCGATAGTCATATTTTTCGGCTCTGCTCTGCAACTAGAAACATGCTACGGCGTCGTATCTTTACCTTATCTCTTCATCTTCGCTAAACTGTCTATCCGCCAAAATGGCATATTTTCCTGTAGCTGCGGGGCCCTACTCCAACAGTCCCCTAACACTTACTTGTGTCTCATCCTCGAGCCACTACCAGCGGGCTTCTCCTGCTGTAGCTTCTGCTTGGCTTCCTACGAAGTCTTTGTAAGTTTCTACCGAAGTCCTGCGACTTCATTCTCCATAGGTTCTGTAACTTAGTTCGTTGGGCTCTCTTATATTTCCTTCCCTCATTGTCATGCTCTCGCTCTTGTCACTTGTGAGAACTGAAGGATCTTAAGCTTTTGAGAAGCCTTCCACAAATATCCTTTCCTCTTTATCTGGGTTAGAACTTTTATCACAAGGAAAATCGGTATCTTCCATCCTTCTCAAATATTTCATTCAGTCTGGATCCTTTCGTACCAACTATACAGGCTTTGAATTCCATTCCAAGAATCTTCGTTCCTTTCCTTTTTCCTTTTGTTTTTCTACGTCTCGGATGCCTGTTTCTTGGTCCTTTTTTCTTTCCGTGAGATCTTCTGGGAAACTCCACGTGCACAGCCATCCGAGTTGGTCTTCTCTTTCTGTTTCTCACTTTTACTTTCCTCGTTTTCCTTTTTCGTTGTTCGAGGTTGGACTCGTCTACTGTTTGATCTTGACTCCTCATCCGTGGTAGCTGTCTAGTCTATGATGAACCTGGTTTCATACTCTTGGGTGGTGTCTCCATAACAGACACAAGGCCTCCACGCTTGAACCTTTCCAAAATCGCTTCTATAGGTTCCTCCTCGGACAGAACCCACTCGGTGGAATACTCTGGCTTGGCAATGGCTGTGAAATAGGGAAATCATAGCACTCTATAATGAAATTAACTCTGGACAGGGAACACTTAATAACTTACTCTATAGCTCTCAGCTCTTGCAAAAGTAACCGTCCTAAATGAATGATCTATGCTTTTATGCTGAAGGCTATAATCTCGGACGCAACGGTCATCTAGGATGAACCTGTCGGTGGTATTAATGCATGGATGAGACCACACCCGTCATTTCGATCCTCATTAAATGCTGAAATCCAATCAAATTTCCCTCGAACCCTATGTGCAGGCGCCGATCTCATCAAAGATTTACTAAATCTGTAAAATTTAATATGCTGTTGCCAAATCTACGGTAAGATATACTGGTCATTTCTTCATTAACTTCCTATCAGAAGGTGATTTGACTGGCCCTCTGTCGTTTTTCAAAGTTGGATACGTGGCACGGGGAATCATCACCTTACCGCGATGTCACACCACCTTACCTGTGCAAAACAAACTTTTAAACAGTTTTTTTTTTTTTTTTTTTTTTTTTGCTCGCGAGCTGCTTAATGTCTTGCACAAAATGAACCGTTCTTATGCGATTCCTTATACTTAGAATACCTTCCGGTGTAGACTAATTTTTGGTGTGATGCCTCCTTTCAACTACACTAGACATCTGCACCGTCATAATTGTCTGAGTTAAGGCTGGGGTATGGAGTGGTTATCACTGTAAAGCTTAAGCCTACTGTCATTAATGAAAGTGGGAAGAAGCTCCCCATTCAATTTGCTAAGCTGAACAGATCCTCCATTTGTAACTTGCTAAATCTGGTATGGCCCCAACCAATGCGTCTTGAACTTCCCTGGAAACTTCACAAACTTACTGTCATAGAGGAGGACTAGGTCTCCTATCTGAAAAATCTTGTTCTTGACATGCCTGTCATGCCAAGCTTTCTCTCATGCCTTCTGCACTTTCTGATGGAATCTTGCGATGAGCTTGTCATCCTCTAAGGCAAGCAGCTACGCTAGCATTTCATGCACCGTGTCTGTATCATCCATCCCGGTGAAGGAGTAGGCATCCTATCCTCCCACATTGTCTAATACTTCATCAGTGAAAGGTGTCATAAATGGATCATGAAGTGATGCATCATTGAGTTTACACAAGTCAACACAGATCTTGATGTCTCCTTTGGTTTTCTTCTCCTGCACGACCATGGGACTAACCCATTTGCTTTCTTCCACTGGCTTGATGATGCCTGCCGCTAGCATCTTATCGATCTCATCCTTAACTTTTTCTTTATAGCGCGGATTTAATCTATATGGATGCTGCTTAACTAGTATAGCATCCTCTTTCAATGGTATCCTCATTACTCCCAGGTCTCCAACTATTCCCTTCATCTCTGTGAACTTGGTGGGAAATAGGTCCTGATAGTCATGTAGCAAGTCTGCAATCTGTCTAACAGTTTCATCATTCCAATAGTCTCCAATAGAGGCAAACTTTGGTTCTGTGTCTATGCCAATATTGATCTATTTAATCTTGATAGGCTCCATGATAGCTGGAGTCTCTAGCTTCGGTCCATCAACATCGCGAGTCCCTTCTGACTCCGGAATGTTGATGTTGTGAGGATCCTCATCCTCCTCCTCTGGTTCTGATACAAAGTTATAACACTCTAGCGCCTCTTCTAACTGGATGGCCCACTCAGGTTGAGCTAACACTGATAGGTTACAATCCTCAAATATCTTACTCTTTATTTGTCAAAACCCCAAATTTTACGAAAAAATTGAAATTTTAAAATTACATAATATTATTATAAAAGCAGTTAACTAATCATTTAATTTGTTAAAGGTTATCAGCTTATTATTAGAATTCATCTGTTATTTGCATAGATTGATAGAACAAATATTTTTAGTTCACTGACTTGTTTCTTTTTGCGAACATAAGGTGGGGCTGTCATGAAAAACTGGGCTTACTTAGCTTTCGAGCTAATGCATAAAGTTCCTTCTATCCTTACAGATTATAGGTAAGAAGATTGGCTGCCGCAAGTAAAAATTATAGAGTCTTATGTACAAGTTTGTTTGCAATTCAAAGTTCAGTAAGCCATTACTGGCTAAGCACATATCAATGCTTACTAGGGTAAAATCCATTATCTGTTCTTCATTCTAGAAGTGGTAGAATTATAGTTCTTAAGATTACTGAACTGTCTGATATCTATCATAGTTATCAATTTCAAAATATCTTTAATAATATTGTTTACAAGTAGAAAATGAAAATCAAAAGTTTATGTTTAAGAAAACACAAATACTCTTACCTCGTAAAGTGTATGAATAAGGGGTTTACAAATTACTGCTGCTAAATTCAAACTATCCACTAATAGGGATATACTCATGCTGATGCACCAGGTCTTATTTCCATTACCACTGATTCAACACATACTAAATCTTATCTTAGGTCTGATGAATAACCTACTGTAAACTAGTTATCATTCTAATCATTAAAAGAATGTACAATTATAAAAGTTTCAAGGTCTAACCATTACGTTGATAAACTTTCTCTTAAATGGCTTCACATTCATATGTGATAAGTTCTAAATTAGGGATATTTATTCCAGATGATGCATTCATCAAAATATTTAGTTGCTAATTCCTCTTGTAAGCATTTATAAAATTTAGATAAATAAGGAAAGACTATAACGGTTAACATTATAACACAATAGTTACTATGGTTGAATTTATAACCTTTTTAAAGTCAACCATTAGTATACTCCATAAATATAATATATGTGTTGGTGGAATACTTGTAAAAATAATATTCTTACTTGACCATATGTATTAAACTTCCCTCCTATAATCATGTTGCAAACTTATTCTATTAAGACTGTAAAGTGTTAAATGACAAAGTAATCATTCACCTAGATGAACAGGTCATAATCAAGTCCATGGCATTTTAAGTTTAAAGTCCTACTCTAAAGATAACTCTTAAAGTCTTTACCTTAGACATTTCGAGTTTGTATACAAGAGGATGTTATTGCACTTACCACTCTAGATATAGTGCTCCTTAACTCCAAATTTTATTAAATAAAATATCATATTACAAGGTTCCTTGCCATATAGTTGGCTGTACCCACGATAAACCTAGTGATTATTTGATTGCCTCGCATGGGTTATAATATATTGTAACGTATGGTAATGATTTGTTAAACCATGCATCGGTGGTAAGTTTCCACGACAATTTTTATGTACTAACCTAACACTTGTTATAATGTTGCAATAATAGGTTGACTCGGCCGGGACTAAGGTTTAACCTTGGAGACAGCCGAAGATTGTCAACACTAGATCCTCATGATTAGCTCAACGCCGAACTATAGAAACAAACCCACCATGGAAAATTATTTGCATGGTGACATGGCTTTGTTTGGGCCATGCATTGCAGGTTTTAAAAGAGTCTTCCCCAAGACCTAGCTTATTACCCTCCTTCACCTTCGGGCACTGTTCCATCTTCTGTGAGAGAAAACTTGCCGCTCTGTCACCGATGTATTGCTGCGACTATTTATGGCTCCTCCTTCCTGGTTAACTTACCCCGTTGCACCAATGTGAAGGCCGTCTCATGGTGCTTCTGCTCCTCATGCGTTACTTGTTCTCCTGTTTGTTTTTCGCTACCTCCATTGCTAAAACTCGAACCCTTGACTGTGTCAGTCCTTACCATTCTCCTTCAGTTTAACCAACAAGAGTGGTTCCTCCTTTCGGAGTGTTATGGTTTGAGTTTCACCGTTACTATTCATTGTTGGAAGGAGTAGTAGCTCGGCTTTAGGGTTCTTCCTACTCCGTCAGTTATGTGACTCGAGGGTTTCCTGCTGTCAACGTTTTGAAAGTGTTGTAACGCTGTTTCTTTGCAAATGAATGGCAGACTCCTTGCTCCTACGGGTCGCTGGTCACTGCATCACTGTTTGTGACTTTCCATTGCTAAGGTAAAGGAAATATTTCGTTTCCTTTTAAATGGTATTGCTAAAATCCTTGTAATTACATCTCTTTTTCTTTTAATATAATTTAATAGTTGGATGTACGTTTGTTTTGCAGATACGATCTGCTTCTCTTCCCTGTCTGCACAAGGAGTAAGGGTTGCGGTGATAAGAGCCACGGTAAGCCCTGGTTTCTCCATGGCTCATCCACCTTGTGTAAACCTTTATGGGGTAACGATGGATTGGTCGTTGCGGCCTATTAGACCCTCATGGATTTTAGTTGTTTGCTCGTTGTCTAACATCGTTTGGTTAAGAACTTAGCTCTATTGCAAGGCTCTTCGGCTTCAGCCATGAGTATAATTTTTTGTTTTGTAAATATTACTCTGTTTATATTAAAAAAATAGGCTGTAATCCTTCATGTGTAAATTCTCAGGACAGCCGTGGGTTAATATTACAGAACTGGGTTTTTCAGTGATTACTCTTGTATATTCGGCATGATAGGGTTTTTACCCTAAATTATTATATAAGTATTAATTACTGTATTCCTTCCTTGTTTACATTATTAAAATTTCGAAAGCTTACTTATGTTTAATTTAAAACTACGACTGTGAGTAAATACGGTTAGTTCCACCGTTTGTTGATTTACTTGTATAAATTGGTTTTATAGGGTTTAACCCTATTTGACAGTGAAGAAAATAACTCTGTTCCTTTTTTCTTTTAAATTACTGTTAAGTTTGAAAAGTGCTTATGTAATAATAGGGTTACTAGTTATATTTATAGTATGTAATTAAACTCGATAAAAGAGCATCCTGTACTTCTGTTGTTTACTTCCTGTACAAAATGAAATTGAGTTGTTTACTATTAAAAAGTATTATTATTAGGGTTTCTGTACCTATTTTATAATTTAACTTTCTTATTAATAAGAATTGGTAATTATTGATGTACTGTTTATACACTTTTAATAATATAGGGTTTTTATATCTTTTTTTTTACAATAATTCTAAGTACTGTCAGTATACCTGTACTTATAGCTCAGACAGTATAAATAGTTCTAAGATATACTTACCATAATACGAATACTACTTATGTTAGTAGTAATAATATTCTTGTATTGCATAAATAAATTACTATTATAATAATTATATTATCTTTCTGTGATTACTATAGCCTCTATATTGATATCCTTAGTTTATTTTTATAAGTATATCGAAAATAGTACTTGTTAATTAACTCTTGTATAATTTATGCTATACTGTCTATGTTCTTTTGTAATTAATTTTGTTTTCTTAGTTATGATATTTATTTAAATATATATCCAGAATTTAGTTAACTCTATCCAGAGTTTATCTTATAAGCACAATTATTAACCTTTGTTCATATTCTAAATAAAAATATTAACAGCTCTGGAAGCTTGTTCGAGCTCAGTCCCAATAAAAAGAAGGAAAAATAATGAAATGAATTTCATCACAAAACATTTATAAAACCTAGACCAGATCGGTTAGATTGATTTGACAGTAGTATCTAATCAGTATATAACTATTCCTACTTCCAGTTTATTATTAGACGTATAGTAATGAAATTATTCTAATCTGGAATAAAGAACTGTAGGGGACAACAGTAGATAAATCTAGTCTAAAATCTACTCTACAGTGATTATTATACCCTTCTATTTATTCTTTACAATATAAAATTTCTGAAAGAAAAATACAGTTCAAGGAAATAGTTTTTAACTAAGAACTCATACAACTGTCAATGAAATATCTTTTTTAAAAATAGTTAAAGAAACTACTACTCTGCAATCTCATCATGCTATTCTTATTTAAATTTACCCCTATGCTAGAGTACGGTCTGGTAAAACCCAGATGTGGAAAAACATAGTGGGTCTTTATCTTTCATCAAAAGATTTCATTACTGATAAATTAAAACATTTATATCACTAAACCAGTTACTCTTATATCATAAACTACAAACATTACATTCAACCATTCACAGTATTTAAACAAAGACAGTTAAGTGACAGAACCTGCTTGATCTTTGGACAACAACAACAATGGGAGGCCGTTCCTCCCTACCAATTCTTGGAGAGCACTCAAACAGCGACTCCTCAGGACCCCCGAGCTTGCTCTGGTCTCCCTGGTTGCAACTAGGTGTAGCAATAGTCAGATACCAGTCTTCAAACTCAGTATTAATCCAAAACTTATCAGTAAGTTCTCCAAGCTAACAAGCTGTAATAAACCAAGTTACTGCAGCAATCCTCTCTGAACAAATTCCTTACTATTTTCCCTTTTTTCCCAAATGAATTTCCTGAATAGCATTCCACCTGAATGTTTCTTCTCTGGAAAATATCTGAGCAGCCTCAGCTCTATTCATTGGGTACTTTTAAAAGATTGCCTAGGTCTTTTTGGGTTAGTTGTCATTTAATGAGCCACCTGCTCTGATCCCACTTTCTTGGGGGATCATGACCTAAAATATAGGGAAGTTCCCACCTACAACTTAGGAAGTGTTTGAGGATGCTGACACTTGTCTTTTTCCCTCCACCTAGTTCCATCCACCAGTTTGACCAGTAACCTCTTTTTAACAGCTCTCCCATGCTGTTGTCTCCACAATTTATTTATTAATAATAAAATATTCTGAATTACATTCCACTTTTGTTGACTCTGCTAAGTCATCAGTTCCTACTTAGCATTAAATTTTAACATAATGTCTCAGGAATATAATAAAAACAATTAACATTATTTTGCAAAATTGGGGTATGTTACATTATTACATCTAGGGCCTGATTAATGCTTGGATACTCGGATTCAAAAGCGAAGGTGAGTAGAAAGCTGTCTATCATAAGTGACCATGTATTCATTCCCTTGCGCAATTCAGTCTCTTTGTACCAGTTCTTTGGAATTTGATCTAAAGTGTGAATGAATCGGTGAACCCATTCGTCCTCGGGAATGTCCGACCAATTCCAATCACACGTCTGAATATGTGACCTGGGGTCACTTTCTCCTGTGTATTTTTGCTGGACATACTCTCTGTCGGTAGAGAATCTAATCGCCATCAATCTCTTAAGATCATCCCATGATGCGATATTCTCTTTATGTGCATACCACCATCTTGCAGGTGTGGCTCATACTGCAAGGTCCATAGCTGCGATCCTCTGCTTGTGAGGGATTTGTTGTTCAAACTGCGTGAGAAAGTCTTGGATATATGTTAGACCATGAAATGACGGAATCTCGTTGACCTCTACGCTAATCCATTATAGTGACTTAGTCGTGTACGCACATCTGCGCGCTGAGACTTCGTAAAGTCTGTTCTACCAATTCTCTAGACCAACATCTGAATCCAATGTGCATGAGCTGTTGCATCGCCAACTAATGTTCCCTTATGTGGTTGGATTGATGTAGTTGCTCTGGTTCATAGTCATATGATAGAGACTCTCCATGTTACGTGCCTCTTCCTCTGCTCGGATAGGTTCAATGTATCTAGGTCCCTGAAGAGGATCTAACGGTGCAATGACCCGGATCTGCGCGTCCTCAAAGGTCATTTGTCTTCTTTTTAAGTCGATAATGGCCATGTTACCGATCACCCAATCAATGCCTAGTAATGCTGGATATGGTATACTATCGCCAATAATTTCTATAACTTCAAATTCCGTAGAGCTGCGAACTCCTTCAATGTCAACTGGAACCTGCTGTAAAGACCCAGGGGTGATACCCGCTGCTGATTAGCTAATCTCAGATGGATAGGTGATCTGACTAACTTAGGGCTACCCATCTGTTCCCATGTCTGCTTAGTCAGAACATTTACCTCTGATCCTAGATCTAGGATCACCTCATCCATTTCAAATTCTCCAACCTGTGCTATGAGTCGCATCTCTCTTCCTATTCTTGTACATCCAATAATATTATGAACAGCACAATGTGCACTGCTCACGGAAGAAGATGGCTGACACTGATCTATGATGCGCTGAAGTTCTCCGATAGCTTGCTCATTTCTCACGAGTTTTAAACAACTCCGCAGGAAGGATTGTACACTTCCTGCCAACTCATCCTCATCGCAAGCACCCAATGTGGTAGCCTGCGATATCTATACAAGGCTAATGCCACAAGGTGCCTGCTGTGGTACACCCCTAGACGGCGATACCTGTGATCCTGATTGCATAGGGTCATCAAAAAAAATCTTAGCTTCCTGAAATGTCTATTTATTCTTCTATAGGTCAAGTGGTGTTGCTTTGTTAGGAGCTTTGCGCACCCACTCCTGACCTGTGTTCTTTTCAGTATCCTGCGATGTCCCATTGGTGGAAGCACCGCTGTGATTCACAATGTTGACTCTCGGTTCTGGTTCTTCCTGCTCAGCAGCAATAAGCTGGATGTTCTGGTGTACTGCTGGCTTAGGTTCTCTGATCTTACCTATCAAGGTAGGACATTCTTCTATAGTGTGATCGTAAGATTTGCAATAGTTACATGTGGTGGTGGGGCTCTGACAGTCCCTAGCATAATGTCCTGGAACTCCATAGTTGTAACAAGTGATTGGTCCGCGACCACGGCCAAATCCTCCTCCATGTCCTCGTCCTCTAAATCCTCCTCCACGGCCAACATGAACCGGATCATGCTGTGGTCCTGCTGCTGGACCCTGTGTTTCTGATTGGACTCTGTACAAGTCTTGCTTGATCCCGACCATGAGATCATAGGCTCGGAAATCATGTTCATCATGGCCTACGGACTTACAAAAGACACAGTATAAGTTCTTAGGTGTATGTACGTACTTCTGAAGTAGAGGGCATTGCTGAGGTGGGTGTCCTCTTGTTTTGCATATTTCACACCATGGCTCGTGGTTCTGTGGTAAGGGGTTAGGAGCCCTGGTTGCTAGATATTATAAAAAGACTGGACAGTTGTCTTTAGTATGGCCTTGTGCTTTACACTTTATGCACCATATGTCTTGCGCAACCTCTTTCCCTTTCTTAAGCTCATGCACTGTAACGTGAGATTAGTCAACTGGTTTTGCAGGTTTTTCATACCTGTGCTGGTTTCAACTAGAGGTGAAGCCTCTAGTTTCATCGCCATCTCCAACACGTCATCCTGCGTCTGGAGTTTCTACTGCATTAATGGCAGTCTGATGTGAGGGAGCAGGGCTGCAATAAACCATTCCTTATGCTGCTCCGGCGCAAACTCAAAGCTAACTTGGTCTATAAGGGCTTTGAATTTCTGATCGAAGTCCCACACTAACTCTGTAGGTAACTGTTTGATGTCTTTGAGCTCTATAATGCACTGTGACTCAGACTTAGGTTTCTTAAACTCTTTAATCATGGCGGTCCTGACCTGGACAAGTGTTCTGGGTACCACTGTGGAATACTTCATATACCATGTTAAGGCTCGTTCTCTTAGTGTGGTGACCAACTGTACAAGTTTAATATTATCATCATGGATTTCTTTAATGGTCCACATGGCTTCGCATAGAAACCAGTGCTGCTCTGGGTCCTCTGTCCCTGTACCCTTAAAGATAGGTAGCTTCATATCATCCCCCATTCTATTTCTACTTGGTGGATGTTGATTTGCTGTGTTACTACCACTCGGCGGTGTAGGTGGAGGTGATGTAGCGGTAGTATGTACTGTCTGGGAGCTACTAGATGGATTTCCTACGGGATTGTTCTGAGTCCTGATCTGTTTCTGTGGGGTATAAGGGTGGTAAGGGGTACCCCCTGCTGTTCTGTCTGTATGGCTATGACTCCGCTGTCTAGTACTATCTGAACTGTCTTCAAATATGGGAGATCTGAAATCTACTTTGTATTTCTTTCTACTACGTGTACTTCCAATGTCATCAAAATCACTCTCAAACTCTTGTGACATTACAGTTTGTTAACTTATTGATTTGAAACCATATCCATTACTCCTTTTTCATGTAATAACATCTTAATGGACAAGTTTAAATATTTTAGGTACTTACCGCGATATCCTTTGAAGAAGTACCACTCAGCCTCGCTGAAGCTTTTTCTCTATTCAACTGCAAACTCTGTGACGAATCCTTCTAGCACACTCTCAAGCCAGAAGTCTACTGTCCTCGTAATGGGATTATCAATGTTCTTCACGGTCTGAATCAGCTCCGGTGTCCAAACAATGTTTCTTTTCTTCTTGAATATGTTCTTATCAGTCAACTTTGATAACCAGTCGTAAAGCTCATTTCCATAGGTCGCAAAAAATATCGTATGTAGGTCTGCAAAGATATGTTTTTGTAACCAATCCTCTGTACTCAACCTAGGACTCTTGTTCTCGTGTTTGGAAAACTCTTTCTCCTTAGACCCAACCCACTGGTTGAGTTCGTCTCTAGTAGGATGCCAACAAAACATCAGTTCTCAGTTTGTTCAAAACCGGCAACGGAACCATTTGTTGGTCGCTATGGGCAGACCCGGGTTTACTGTAATGTACCAAAAACACCCCTAGCTCACTGGCCCTTTCGGCGACAGACCACGGAGCAGCCTGAAGTCTCACCCGAAGTGATTCTAATGGGTTGGCCAAAGACTCAAGTGTCTTCGACCAGGTTCTGTAGCATCTTGTGTGTGCCTCGCAGCTCTTCTTAACCCGTGAGGTCTCTCTCCACGATGTGCAGTTTCCTCTTACTCGCGATGATTCTAGCCCTTATCGCATCGTCGCATCCTGGGAAACACATAACTATCTCCTACGCTCGATCCTTAACCTGAGGTACCGTGCACCACAGCTCCTCTGATGGTGCGATATCACCTAACTGTGATATCCTACCGCTGTGACTCAGCGTACCTAGCGTTACTTGTGTTCAACTTACAGGACTCAACATACAAGGCTGATTTACACTGCGACTCTTAACTGTCTTGAGTGAAACATAGACAAACTCTTATACAGAATACTTAAAGACTTCAACCTGCATTTATCCTTATATAATGCTATGAACTGAATAGCACATACATACATTAAGCTATAAGCAAATTTCATGTAATGAGTGACAGATAAAACAAGTAAATACAATCACATAACACTCTGATTTTATGTGGTTCACTTCTAGGGTAGAAGCTACGTCCACAGAACTGTGTTTTATTATATCTTGAGAGAGTACATAGTTCTGCTGCACCACATATGCAGCTCGAGATCTTCTGGGTAACTCCGCACTCAGCCTGGAGCCCTTCTCTCTTAGATCTCTTTTCTATCTCTATATTGCCTTCTTACAATATTCTCTCTCTCTCTCTCTCTCTCTCTCTCTCTCTCTCTCTCTCTCTCTCTCTCTCTGTCAATCCTTGTGGATTGTTACAAACATGCTCGATGAGCTAGCTACTGGTTACAGTAAGATAACTACTGTTGATAACATAACCAGAGCTCAATTTCTATATTACAACGATCTGAGTGTCTATTTGTCTAACTACCCAACCCTTTGATAATACAGAACTGCCCAACCCTTTTACAATACAAAATACATCCCTTTATAGGCGGCTCGAAGGTCTCACCATTACAACACTGTGGGCCTGTCCCAACAGTAACCCAAAAACCCTAACTAGTGATAGTTGGCATATCTGTACTCGAGGTAGCCGCTTTTCATCACACCATTGCTCTCTGCAGTCTTCCATGCTTCCCGGCACTGACCATGGGTACTGTGCACCGCTTCCCTTTTCTATCCTTCGTCTTCAATACCTTGGCCTCGTTGCTCCTTTTCCTTTATGAGGGTAGCTGAGCCCTCCTGTCTTTCGCCACTGCCTTCAATGCAGTGGGTGAGCTCTCTCCTCTCGACCGCTCAAGTATTGTCGTTTTCTTTGACTTCTTTGCCCCGATAGTCATAGTTTCCGGCTCTGCTCTGCAGCTAGAAACATGTTACGGCATCGTATCTTTACCTTATCTCTTCATCTTTGCCAAACTATCTATCCGCCAAAATGGCATCTTTTCTTGTAGTTGCGGGGCCCTACTCCAACAACCTTTATCTCCTATATATAGGAAGGAGATATTCTCATTTTAGTCATCAAACCATCTTATCTTGTCTTGTGTACTTAGTACATTGTGTAAGGAGGTTCCTCCCTTGAAGAGGATTGATATTTATCTTTGATATTCATCTTTTAGGCATGGATTAATCTTGTATTGTCTATTTTTTCTCTTTTTATGCTATCTGGGACTTGGTTGCATAACATTTGGTATCGGAGCTCTTTCCTCAAGACTCGATTCTGCGAAATGACTAAAATTGGAATTTTTTATACAATTTTTTTTCTACAAGGATTCAAATATAGGGGTTAAAACCCACTTCCAAAATATGTCTAACTATCTCCAATCCAAAATTCAAATCCCTATCTATTGCATTTTCGTAGATAATTGCTAAGGAATATAGGGATTTTTACTTGTCGTACAACTAGTCTAAAATAGGTATTCTTGGGAAAAAGGTCACATCTAAGGAATCCAAGATTCAACTGGAGTGAGAATAGTTGCATATGATAGAAGACGGACTAGGGTATCTGTGGGGTAAGTTTCATATACAGAAACAAAACAGTGGAAATGTGGCATACAGTACAAGTGTGCTCTTCTAGATATGCCAAAAATATTGAATCTTTGGTATACTTGCAATAAATTTTGGTTGGATCATACAAACTAGGTAAGAAATGTGGCATTGGAAAGAGGAAATATCAAGGTACCACAAGCCAAATTTTAAGACTCAAAGGATTCGCAATTGAAATTTTACCTCAGTTACAAGTCTGACCTTAAACAATCTTCCAATGAGGGTTTGAAAAAGGTATGTCATTTTGCATTTGAATATATTTTAGTAGAAGGATATATTTGTGGTAAACCATAGGGTTTGATATTGTAAAAAATGACACCAAAAGGAAGTGGAAACAATCACACTCCACTCCAACCCCCAAAGGAGTCATCCCCGATGTATGAGGAAATAGAAGACATTTCTTTTAGAGTGTCCAAGTTGGAAGATATGATTAAAGGAAATGTGAAAATTGATGACTTTGCTAAATTGGAAAAGAATATGGATACTAAAGAGGATATCAAAGGGATGGATAGTAAATAATATCTTCAAGACTTGAAGTATTTTATCAAGGATATCAAATATAACTTTATTCCTCAATTATCTACTCAAGAAGAGGATAAGGAGGAAAAAGATGACTTATTCCAATCACGTCTGGAAAAAATTGAAAAAAAATTGGAGAGTAGGAAGTTGGAGTCCTCAAAAGTTGATTATTCACTACAACATCATGGGTTCAATTCAGGTCCAAGAAACTACTTTATCCCCAATATTTACATGAGAAATTTTTATGGTAAGGATCCAATCATGTGGATTTTTCAGATGGAGCAATTCTTTGATCTACACTAGGTGCCCACCATGCAAAAGGTAACTATTGCATTCTTGTATTTAGAATGCAATCAGTTTGTATGGTACCAATGGCTTTGTGACCCTAAAAGGGATTCTATTATATCTTGGTCTATATTCACAAAATAATTGATTGTGAATTATGGGGATATAAATAACAACACCTTCTTCAGTCAGTTGGTAAATCTCAAGCAAAAAGGTTCAGTTACAGGTCACATCAAGCAAATTTCAGCAGCTAAGTCTCAGAGTGAAGAATATTTCAGAAGATAATTTGTTAGATCTCTTTATTGGAAACTTGAAAGATAGCATTCAACATGAGGTGTGTCTCTTTGAACCATCATCTCTAGAGAAGGATTGCATGATGGCAAGGAAGGCTGAAAATAAAAATATGGCAATGAATACTAGAAAGGCCTTCTCCAAAACATATAGAGAAAATAATGTTCCTTATTCTAAACCACCAAAAAGGATGACACCCGAGCAACTAGATGACATAATAGTAAAAGGATTATGCTTTAATTGTGACAACAAGTATAGTAAGGGACATAAGTGCAACAAGAAGAAAATATTCTACATAGATTGTGAAGAGGAAGAACCAAAAGAAGAGGAAGCATCTCAAGAAGAGGTGACTTTAGAAGTGTTGGGGCCTGGAAATTCACAGGCGACAACAGTAAGGGATTCTCCCCAATCAACGTTCCCAACTAGCCCGTTGACTGTTTGGTGTAGGGAATCCATCTGGTTTGCGGTCCGGCTACCGTAGGTCAAGGTACAAAACAGCAGCTTTACCGGTTGCGGCTCAGTCCATCGAGTTTTTTGTATTTTGACTTAATTATGAGATGCAAGTGCCTAATTAATAATGCAGGGTGATAAATTGCAAGGGGCCATCACAAAGTGATGCGCAGGTTCTTACCTCTCGTCTTAAGGCGCGCAAGCATTTAAATCACATGCAACAAGTAAATAAACTAACTACCTAAATCTATCCCTAGGGAGCAATGTTATCATTCGTTAGTGAGTAATACATTCCGTACATGCATTATGAACAGTTACAGGCAGCAAATACTTCATTCAAAACACATGAACAATTACAGATATTCAAACAATCAGATAGCCAATTATTTTACGAACAACATTTATTACTCACAGTGGAAGAAATCCCAAAGATACTGAAGAACATTTAACAAGAACATAGGTTCAGGAAATTAAATACTCTCACAGTAAATGAAACATAGCTGAAAACAAATTAGTTCCTCTTCAACATTATTCATTGAGTCGCATTGATACATTCCACATTTCACTCTCTCTAGCAGGAAAAATTTGCAGTTTCCTTTGCAAAACGAAGTAGTTCCTCTTACGAGTAAACATTTACAAAATTTTCCAGGGAAAAAGCCCTCTCTCCTTCCTACTTTCAAATATTTAAACTATAATTACAGAGCGTTTCGTTTTTCCCAGACATGCGATCTTTCATTTTCTCTAATGCTTCACATTCCTTGTATGTATGTAATCATGGACCACCTGGTAACTGATGACTTCTTGGGCTCGCGCCGTTATAGCTTCAGGATTTGTCTTCTACTCCCCTGGTTCTCCTGGAGATCCCTCTGGTTTCAGTTACATTCTTGCCAAACGGTCCGTCTTTCTCAGCACCATGGTAGAGTACTTGATCTCCTCAAAACCGCCTACCATCAATCGACCAGCATCATTCAAAATAGCAAATATTATTAATTAAATGACTATTCCACAAGGAAATGGCGAGGCGCACCATCTACGAGCCTGACAAACCTAGCCTATGGTAGTCAACTGAAAACACACTGGCGGGAAAACTTAAAATCAGAAATCAGAAGGAAATAACATCGGAGGCCAAGGGGCTTTCCCAGCCGCAACGACGGAAGAAACCCAAATCACGGACAAGCGACACGCATGCAAGAGAGGCTTTAATCGAAAGTCGGAAGGATTTGAACTTCGAAAGCCAAAAGACTTGGAGAGCCGCAATGACGGAAAAGAGAAAACTAAAGCCATGCGATGCAAGTCGAACGTTGGACGGATTTGCGTTTCGGAAGACAAAAATCTTTTCCATCCGCAATGACGGACAAGAAACGACTTCATGCACATGACTAAAACAGGTTAAAACGCATCGGCCATCGACGCTTTCACACTTCGGAAGCTAAGTTGCTTTAGGAGCCGCAACGGCGGATGGAAAATGGTTTGAACTTCCGATCAAAACAATAAAAACTAAGTATTTCAGTCAACTTCAAACATCCAACAAAGGCGACCTCAGTAAAAACAGCTGGTTTGATCAATAAACAAAACAATCTTAACAGCTAGGGATCACCATAAACTTCAGTGCAATCAAAAAACCAGACCTTGGTCAAGAGTTAAGCTTTGTAATCATTTAAAGATTGAAACACATGCCAACAACTCACAGGATTCAAAGGTTAAAGAAAAATCATGAGGAGGGGGTCCCGAATTTAAGAAATTTGGGGAGAAAAGTTGTAGCTGCAACAAGAAGAAATAGAAGAGGCTACTTCAGAAGAAATTACTCTCGCCATATCTTGTCATGCATTGGCTGGAATTGGCACTCCTCAAACTCTCAAGATAGAAGGATACATCAAAACGAAGAAGGTAATAGTGTTGACTGATTCTGGTAGTACTCATAATTTCATTCACTGTAAATTAACCAAAGTTCTTAATTTCTTTGTTTATATAGCATTAGAATTTCAAGTAATGATTTCAGAAGGAGGAACTATAAATTGCTCAGGGAAATGCCATAATATCAATTTGGATATGGGGGAATATGTATTCAATAGTCCAATGATTTCTATCCCAATCGGGGGGTTGATGTTGTCTTGGGTGTCCAATGGTTACAATCATTGGGAACAATGGCTTTTACTAATTTTCAAAAAAACTTCATGAAATTTTCATGGGAAGGTAAAGAATATGAGTTAAATGGTATCACAGGAAAACCAAGAAAGGTGATAAGATCTAATGGTATGACAAAGTTGTTAAAAAAATGACATCAAGGTATAGTTGCACAATTATGCTCATTAGATGTTCAAACCTCAAATTTCCCCATCTCCCCATATTTCCAAATGGTCATTAATAAGCATTCCAAGGTATTTGAAGATATCCCCAAATGTATTCCACGTATTTGTGACTTTGATAATGCTATCCACTTAAATCTAGGAAGTGTTCCTCCTAACATCAGACCTTACTGATATCCCTATATCCAAAAGAGTGAAATTGGGCATATGGTGGCTGAAATGTTAGAGGATGACATAATTAGTCCTAGTCAAAGTTCTTACTCTACACCACTGGTAATGGTATCCAAGCCAGATGGATCATGGCATATGTGTCCTGGTTATCGAGAGCTCAACAAGATCACCATTAAAGATAAGTTTCCCATTCCCGTCATTGATGAATTGTTAGACGAATTACATGGAGCAATTGTCTTCACAAAGTTGGATATTCGTTCTGGGTAGCATCATATTCGAATGAAGGATGAAGGAATCCCCAAAACAACATCTAGAACTCATGAAAGTCACTATGAATTTTTGGTCATGCCATTTGTTCTAGCAAATGCACCTTCCACATTTCAAGGTTTGATGAATTCTATTTTCAAGCCTTTCCTTAGAAAATTTGTACTTAGTATTTTTTGATGATATACTAATATATAGCAAGTCTTGGGAAGAACATGTTCAACATGTTGAA
Organism: Pseudotsuga menziesii; assembly: GCA_001517045.1. Lineage (NCBI taxonomy): Eukaryota > Viridiplantae > Streptophyta > Pinopsida > Pinales > Pinaceae > Pseudotsuga > Pseudotsuga menziesii. The sequence continues at coordinate 313,410 of LPNX010851118.1, forward strand.
AGGGTACTACAACTACTAAAGGAGAAAGAATTGTATGCAATACCCTCAAAATGTTTCTTTAGGAGAAAGGAGGTAGACTTCTTGGGTCATATTGTATCTCCTGAAGGTGTCAAGGTAGACCCTACAAAAATTAAATCCATGATGGACTAGCTGATTCCCAAAACCCTAAAGAATCTTCAAGGATTCTTAGGTCTGACAGGGTACTACCACAAGTTTTTTCGGAACTATGGAAGAATATCGTCTCCTATAACACTGTTACTAAACAAAGATCCATTTTCTTGGGCTCTTGAGGCAACTCAAGCCTTTCAACAACTCAAAGAGGCAATGTGTAAAGATTATATTTTGGTGACACCAGACTTTAAAAATTCTTTATTGTGGAATGTGATGCTTCAGGAAATGGAATTGGTGTTTTACCAATGCAAGAAGGACACCCTATTTCCTTGACAAGTCATCCAATCAAGGGAAAGAACTTAAAAAATCCCGTTTATGAGAAGGAAATGTTGGAAATACTACGTTCCTTGAAGCAATGGTGCCCCTACCTTATAGGGAGACATTTCAAGGTTAAAACTAATCATGATAGCCTTAAATAATTCTTGGAACAAAGGCTATCTTTAGAAGAGCAACAAAAATGGGTAACAAAGATGTTGGGATATGACTTTGAAATCATCTACAAAAATGGGAAGAAAAATGTTATCGCAGTTGCACTCTCCAAGAAAGATGAGGATATTGAAGCATTAATAAATTCTATTTCGATCATACAACTATATTAGATAGCCGAAGCAATGGATGAATGGAAAATTGATGAAAAAATATGGAAATTTATTCAAAAGCTGCAGCAGGATCCCAGTGCCTCTAATACATTTAAGTGGAAATATGACTTTCTATGGTACAAGGATTGCTTATATCTTGGTAAGAGTTCCCAGATCAAGCAAAAGCTACTTTTTGAATTCCACTCTTCATTGTTAGGAGGGAACTCGGGTTTCTTAAAAACCTACCATAGGGTAAAGAAAGACTTTTTTGGGGATGGTATTAAAACTGACGTTAAAAAATTTATGGCAAAATGTTTGGTTTGCCAACAAAATAAAGTGGAAACAATTAAGACCCCTAGTATCCTACAACCACTTTCCATTCCAAGCCAAAGGTGGACAGAGATATCGATATATTTTATCACATGTTTACCAAAGTCCAAAGGAAAGAGTGTCATCATGGTGGTTGTTGATAGACTTAATAAATATGCACACTTCTGCGCACTATCTCACCCCTTCAAATAAAGCATGGTCACCAATTCTTTTATGGAGACAATACAAAAACTACATGGTACTCCAAATATTATAGTAAGTGACAGAGATCCCATTTTCACTGGAGATTTTTGGACCAAATTATTTTCTTGTTTGAGTACTCAACTGGCTCATAGCTCATCTTATCACCCTCAATATGATGGAAAAATAGAGATAGTAAACAAATGTTTGGAAGGGTATATATGATGTTTTGTAGCTGATAAACAAACATAATGGGTCAAGTGGTTACCCTTGGCATAATGGTGGTATAATACTTCCATACATCAACAAAAATGACCCTGTTTATGGCACTGTATGGCTACCATCCACCATCCATCACATCTTCACTAAGAGACTCTAAGTTTCAAGCAATAGAATACCACATGGAGAATCAACAACAAGTTTGTCAACTCGTAAAGGACAACCTGAATCTAGCACAAAATCGAATGAAACAACAAGCATATCAACACCATAGTGAATGGAGATTTAATGTTGGGGATTGGGTGCTTTTAAGACTACAACCATACAAACAAAAGTCCCTGAAGAACACCAAGAAGGATAATAAATTATCACCTAAATACTACGGTCCCTACAAGGTGTTACAAAAGAATGGTAGTATGGCCTCCACATTGGAACTACCTGCATCTTCATGAGTCCATCCAATTTTCCATGTTTCCTGTTTAAAGAAGGTAATCGATGAGAAGCCACCAGTTCAAATGATGTTATCAGAGCTTGATGAGGAAGGAAAAATCATCTTGGAGCTTGAATAAATTACTGAAATATGAACTAGACAACTTTGAAATCAATCAATTTCATAGTATCTCATTAAATGGAAGAACTCACCCACAAAAGATTTGTCACATACCCCAATTTTGTAAAATAATGTTAATTGTTTTAATTATATTCCTGAGACTTTATGTTAAATTTAATGCTAAGTAGGAACTGATGACTCAGCAGAGTCAACAGAAGTGGAATGTAATTCAGAATATTTTATTATTAATAAATAAATTGTGGAGACAACAGCATGGGAGAGCTGTTAAAAAGAGGTTACTCGTCAAACTGGTGGATGGAACTAGGTGGAGGTCAAAAGACAAGTGGCAGCATCCTCAAACACTTCCTAGGTTGCAGGTGGCAACTTCCCTATATTTGGGGTCATGATCCCCAAGAAAGTGGGATCAGAGCAGGTGGCTCATTAAATGACAACTAACCGAAAAAGACCTAAGCAATCTTTTAAAAGTACTCAATGAATAGAGCTGAGGCTGCTCAAATATTTTCCAGAGAGAATTCATTCAGGTGAATGTTATTCAGGAAATTCATTGAGGAAAGAGGTAAAAACAGTAAGGAAGTTGTTCTGAGAGGAATGCTGCAGTAACTTGGTTATTATAGCTTGTAGCCGGGAGAACTACTGATAAGTTCGGGACTAATACTGAGTTTGAAGATTGGTATCTGACTATTGCTGCACCTAGTTCCAACCAGGGAGACCAGAGCAAGCTCGGGGGTCCTGAGGAGTCGTTGTTTGAGCACTCTCTAGGAGTTGGTAGGGAGGAACGGCCTCCCATTGCTGTTGTTGTCCCAAGCTTAAGCAGGTTCTGTCACTTAACTATTTTTGTTTAAATATTGTGAATGGTTAAATGTTATGTTTACAGCTTATGATAAAATATTTAACTGGTTTTAGTAATGTAAATGTTTTTAGTTTATTAGTAATGGAATCTTTTGGTGAAAGATAAAGACCCACTGTGTTTTTCCACATCTGGGTTTTACCAGATCGTACTCCAGCACAGGGGTATATTTTAAATAAGAATAGCATGATGAGAATTGTAGAGTAGTAGTTTCATTATCTATTCTTCAGAAAAGATATTTTATTGAAAGTTATATGAGTTCTTAGTTAAAAACTATTTCTTTGTACTGTATTTTGCTTTCGGTAATTCTATATTGTAGAGAATAAATAGAAGAGTATATTTGAGACTAAATTTAATTACTGTTAAGCACACAGTTTCTTTCTTTCAAATTTGAATAACTGCATTATTTTAAGTTTAATAACAGAACTGAAAGATGAATTAACTAATATGGACTAGGTTCTACTGTCCAAACTAACTAACTAAATTCTATGTATGAGTAATAATATAATCTTTACATTACTTTCTTCTTATTTTGAAATAAGTTAAGATAATATCTAGAAGTATGAATCTATCATTCTTAAAGTGTAGTCGAATGCTATCTTACGAGATAGTTTTCAAATAGTGTTAATTATTTTCTTTTATAGATATATATATCATAACCACTAGGACAAACTAAATATTTACAGAACATTAGTAAATATTTACTTAAACAACACAGGAAGTAAACAGCAGAATACTATCCTTATGTCTGTTTTTAAAGTAAACGAAGGACATTAATATAGAGGCTATGGTAATTGGAAGGAGATAATATAGTTATTATATTAGTAATAATGTACTTTAATTATGTAATATAGGAATATTATTTACTATTAACCTAAAGTAGTGTTCTTATTACTGTAAGTATATTCCAGAACTAACTATACTTATAGTGCTACCAAGTAAACTGACAGTACAAGATAGATAGTTAATACTAAAACCCTTTGTTAAAAATAAAGGGAGCATAAAAACTTATTACAAATAAAGGATAGAAACTGTATTTCCACATCTACGATTTCTCATTATTATACAAGTCAAAATTTTAAACTAAGTATAAAAACCCTAACGATGTTTAATGAATAACCGAATGGTAGAATGCTCGACTATCGAGCTTAGCAACTATTGTAATACTTCATTAATAAATTCACATTTACAAAAAGGATATTAAAAACTAACAAGAATTCATTTTAGAAGAAAGGGCAGTGCATATTTTATCTTACTGTCAAGAAGGGTTTAACCCTATAAATCTTAATTTATACAAGTAAATTAACAAACGGTGTACTCACAGTCGTACTATAATTTAAACATAAGTAAGCATTCGAAATTTCATTAAGTGAAAGTAAACAGGATTTTCATTATAAAAACCTGTAACCAAGGTTACCCTGTCAATGACCTTTTGAATGTCATTTAAAAACCCTCGGATTTTATAAATCTACAAAGTATAACTATTATATCAATTTATTAAAAGAATTAACCTAGTATATTATTAAAATGCAGTAAAAACCCTACTAGCAAATACCATGAATAAATTACAGAGAGTAAGTCAAGTACTTATCAAATTCACAGGAATCAAAGATATTGAAGACAGATAGGCTTAGTAAGCCAATTTTAAACAGTAATGGTTTCAAAACTATACAGTAATATAATATTAACTTAAGAAAAGTAGCATGTACAATGCATAGATCCAAGTTCAGGGTAAACCCTGACAAAATTAAAAATATATACTGAGGATGGAGTTTTATCTCCTTGGCACTTTACGGCTACCAACATCTTATACAAAATAAGGTTTACAGCCTATAAAACAGTTATATATATGCATGCTTAAACAGTAATCAAACAAAGACCCAAAACCCTCAGTCTTGGCTTCAGCCAAGCACCCTTGCTAAGTAAAGAGTGAAACATGTTTAAACAGCGTTCAGGTTCACTAAACTGAACCGAGGTAACCACAAGGGTTACAAACCACGAAGTCACAGCCATGACTGCCCTAGAGGACCAGGAGGAGAATGCCATGGGTAAAACTAGGCTTACCGGGAGAAGCCAGTTGGTGAAGTCTTGCGCCTTCCACGCCAAGAGAAGAGGTCGAACCCTGCATCGAAGGATAATTTTAATATTAAAACCCTGCTAAATGTTGATGGTTAAGCTATTACTATGAAAGGAAAACTAATTGAAAACCTGTAACATACCTAAAATTCTTTTAATGGAAATTCGGCCACTAAAGAACAGCACGACAACCACCAACAGGAGGAAGGGTAAACCCTTCATTTACCACCGAAGAGAAGGAGTTTGCTGAAGCATTGGGTAGCCTATCAAGGTGGAGGACGATTGGCAGCACTAAGTTAAGGCGACGGCCTGTACAGTAAGAGTTAGAGCGAGGGATGCCAATGGGGAAAACCCTAAGAGAAACGACGCTGGCCAAACATCTCACAACAAGTTACTCAACACAGTATCTTCCTCACAATGCAGCAGATGAGCCACGAAGAGCTAAACCAGTTTGGGCAGTGACTAGCAGACAGTGCAAGTAGTGAGCTGGACCAGGAGGTTTTGCAGAGCGGCCGGAGGCCGAAGGCAGTGGAGAAATGACTACTATGGTTGAGTCAACCTTTATAAATGACAGTGCATGGTTGGGAAGAGCCCACGTAAGCCTTTTGATAATTGTCATGCAGTGGGTAGGAACTCTATAGTTCCACGACAAAGATTACCAATGATTTCTTTCCACAACCCAAATCATATCGTGGGGATTCTATAAGGTTCGATGTACCATAAGTCAATCACCTGCGTTATATTAATCAACAATATAAACATTAGAATATTGTTTATAAAACATTGTAATTTAAATATGGTTCATCGTTTTATATATGGAGAGTTAGAATTATGTTTAGAAAACTTTGTAACATAGAATTGGTTCATCATGGGTATCATATTCTATGTATGAAGAATTGTAATGCTAGTTAATGAGAATTCTAGATCGAGGAATAATAATAGTTACCATAGCATAGTCTGTTTATAAACCTATTGTTTTTATATATCATCTATTGCCTTATGAAGGTAAGGGAATATATATATAAAATCCTATAGCATTATAAACATCAGATTAAGTGATCCAATGATCAGGTGTTTGGTTTTGCTCTTGGACTTATAGTCATCCATAACTTGTTAATAAAAATCTTTCTAATAGTCATAAAATCTTTATGTGACAAGTAGTCTTTGTCTAGCACAAGCACAAAGATTTCAAAAAATTTCATAAGTCAGCATCTGATAAGTAGCTTGAGTAAATTAGCATTCTTGGCTAGATAGTATAGTTACGAATATCATAATTGATATTCGAGTATAATAAATATGAGAATGATCTATAAGTTTACCATCAAATCATTGACCATGGATTAGGATTATTTTTTCTAAACAATATAGATTTTTAAATATAAAGGAAGACTTTAAAAGTTACTGGTATCAAATAGTAAACTTTTCTATTCTTGATATAAGAAAAATATAAGTTGGGTACTTAAACCTCCTTATCATTTACAATTGCAGTGGCAAATCTAATCATAGCATGATGCAGTAACTATGAATAAGTAATATTAGATTTCTGATGTTGTAGTCTTATCATGCTTGCTGATAGTAAAGAAATATCTTTTGCATTTTACACATGCATTTCAGTATGAACAACCAATGGTTTCATACTCCGTAGAATTGTTAAATCCTGTTCTCTTGACAGAGATTTAGCTGCCATTTTCTTCTAGTAGAATTAAATTCTCTTTCAGTAAGATCTTAAAAGAAAACATAATTAAATCTTTACCTTTAGAATCTTGGTAAGTCTGACTAGCATGTATATATTTTTACTGGATAAATTTTGTACAGTGAATCATTATTAAATAATTTAGAGGTTGCTAGTAGCGACCCGAACATCTTACCTGTATATCTGTAAGAGAAGGAAAAACTGCTGCGTTAGCTCAGAAGCTAAGTAAGCCCAGTCTTTCATGACAACCCCACCTTGTGGTTGTAAACAGAAAACAAATCAGTAACTGAAAAGAAACTATTCTTTAAAGAAAAGTATAATCAAAAGATCAATCGGTTATAATTCTAGTAACACATAACTAATCAAACAGTTAATGATTGCATTTAATGAGAATATATGCTATTTAAAAAAAAAAAAAAATTCCAGAAATTTTGGGGTTTGACAAGATTCAACATGGGAAGATGAGTCCTCTATACAGCAATATCCATAACTACTTTAGCGTTGAGGAGAACAATTTTTGAATGGGAGGAGCATGTTAAGCCCTTAATGATGACACATTACACGGTATAGTTTGGCGCATTACTCCCTATATTTTGGTTCATTACATATTATTTATGTATTCTTGGGTCTATTAGTGGGTTTATTAGTTGTTATTGTACACCTTTATATCCTATATATAGGAAGGATATATTCTCATTTTAGTCATCATATCATCTTATATTGTCTTGTGTACTCAGTACTGTAATGTCCCAAATTTTGAAATGGGTCACAATGGCCAAATCACATTTTCCATATTCATGAAAGTGTTCAAAGGGATGCTAAAAGTCAAATAATTGCCAAGGAGGAAAATCACTAGTTTCCTAGGTTGGGGGTGGAAGCTTTGAGATTTGGAATAAGGGGGATAATAAATTATGTTTAGACATTAGAAGAGGATAAATATTTAATAATGTATCTTATTAAATAAATACAAGATAAAAATGAAATGGCTATGGACAATGGAGACACATGGAGACTATGGGGCCCACTCAAGCTAGAATTCCTATGTTAAATGGCATCCTCCTCTTGTAATTTCGAATCTATGGGAAGCCTAATGTTTTGGGATGGATTATGAGGTTAATATATTTTCCCATATACTTCATAGGTCTAATTTGAGATGAATTGTAACTTACATGGGAGAGAAAGAGTCAAATGGGAGTTTCATGGACACTTGGCTAGATTCCCCTTACATTTATGACATCTATGACACCAATGATGGAGATTCTATGACAATTATGAAACAAGTCAGATATGAAGGCTGAAATACTGACATATTGACATGTTAATACTGAATAGAGCATATTAGAGGTCTAATTTTGGAGTTGGAGAAGGACAAGAGGCTCCTACTCAAATTTGGGAGAAGAGGGAAGGTGAAGAGAGAGGCCACATGGCATAGCATGAGCAGCCACACCAATTCGACTTGGATTTGGTTTATGGATGGATTTGGAACCTTAGAAGACAAATAATGTTTATAAAATACAGGTATCAGCCATGAGAAGAAGCTTTTGATCATTTTTGAATTGTGAGAGCTAGTGGATGACTAGTTTTCTTGCTTAAGCCAATTTCGAGGGTGAAAGATTCTCATCATAGTTGGTGTTTGGAAAGGCCACTCAAGTATTTCATGGATATTTAATGGAGTCTTATTTTCAGGTGAAATCTACAGTAATATCATGGACATATCAATATCATCTTGTTCTTCCATTCATCTCAAGTTTTCTCACCATATTTCAGCTCTATGGAGTGAGGCACACTTGGTGATCTATTCATCTCTTTGAGGGAGATTCTCTTGATACAGTATTTTGTATTATGATGTAAATTCTCTGTTATTTAAGTTCAGAAATCTCTCAGGTATAAAATCCAATATATACCATGTATTATTGTCCAATATTGAATAAATAATGCCATTTCCCCAATACCTTGTTGTAAACTCTTGCAATCTTGATGGAATCGAATATATGTGTGCACCATTGATGATTTATGAATGAATGAATTGTAATTAAAATATATTATTGGTTTCATGGTCTGTAACTTATAATTTGTGGCCATTGGGTCTAATTTCATAGCATTTGGGGCAAACTACATCTCATTTCCCCAAGGGTCCAAAACTAGTTTTTTATATCTGATTGAAGGAAGTGATAAAAGCCATGGGATTTCGATTGGTTCTGAATATGAGTCTCTAATAATGTATTATATACATCCCATGCTTCAATTAGATAATTTTATTTAGTTTATGTACATTTGGGAAGCCATTCTGGAAATTACTCGGAAGGTATTTGAGCCCCAAAATTGATAGTAAATTCATCTATCTTATTCGGAATTTGATATAGACTCGCAGAACCGATTGGAGGAGAATAATACATCCCTGAACATAATAATTAAGTTATTATATCATTCATAAACTTTTTCTTAACATTTTGGAGCAATTGGGATGATTTGGAGACCAAGACACTAAAACTAGTCAAGAGCCAAAATTGTGAAAAAATTGGAAAATTGGACATTTTCATAAAATTCCAAAAAGGGGACATTACAGTGGTATCAAAGAATGATATTGGCACATGATGTTTTCTGATATTTATGAGTACAATAATTCAGTGAACACCATTATATATTGAAGCCAAAATTTCTTTTGTTGAAGAGGACAAAAAAAGTAGGAGAACAAGGCAATTTTTTGGAAACTATGATTGGGCATGAAAAGAGGGCCTCATATGATGGTAAGGAAATAATAAAAATCATGGAACCTATCCTTGAAGACACAGCCAAGAGTATTATTAAAGGATTCAAATTTTTGGCTATCCAAATTTGGGAAAAATATATTGATTTTAAGAAAACAAAGGGGAAAAATGCATCAGCTTGCTTGAAGAAGCAAAAGGAGAAGACCCATGAACCACCTAGTTCTGAAATAGGTGAAGTAGAAGAAGTAGTACATGAAGAGGATAGAAATTCATTCCCAAATTAATTTGAAAAATATGAGGAAACATCACATGAGAAGGAATAAGAGTACATTGAAACTATTGAATATCATTCTGAAACAAATTCTACTATGGACATGGACCAAAGAGCATCTACTGATGGATGCTTGAACTATGAAGGAGTACCTACTGATGGGTTCTAACAAATCTATGTTGGTGACATAGAGATCATATTTCAAAATTTTTCTGCAAGAAAAAATTCCATTAAACATGAAAATGAATACCTTGTAGCAGTTGAAGAAGAAACAAGATCAACTTCCCCATCACCACTTGAGCTTCATGAAGTTGGTCCAAGCAAGAAGGAAGAAGATGAGGAGGTTCATTTGCAAGAGCCTAATTTTCTTGAAAGGTCCTTAAATATGAATGAAAAGAATATCCAAGACGCTCTTATCATACTCCATGACACTCAAGAATTGGTATCAAATTCTTGTTGGAGAGGTACTTCCTTGGAGGAGTCATCCTTCCTTGAAGACATGGAGAAGATCCAAAGAGCAATGTGCAACATCAAAGGTAATTTCATGTATTTTATTTTTAATGGAAAAAATGTCATTGAGCTTAGTGAATGGTTACATGAATCCTACTTGAAGAATAATGAAGTTATTCATAAGCTCACACTTCAAAATGAGAAACTTCTTGAAAAGTTGCAAGACACTTGTTTTTCCTCCTATGTTTCAGATTGTCAAATGGTAGATTGTTTAGAAGATTCTCATGACATGGTGGATCATGAGAAATTTGGAAATTTGAATGTACTTGAATAGATCCAAACACTTGATGTGGTGGAAGAAGAACTTGAATTGTCTCTTGATGAAGGGTATGCCATTTTTAAACAAGAGCATGATTCCTCTACATTGGAACCAATATATGGCAAAGGTTTCACACTCTTGAAGGAGTTGCATAATCCTACCCCTATGGATCCTTCACATTATGAAAATTTTTCACTTACTGATCATTTAGGTGAGTTGGTTCTTTCTCCTACACCCTACACTTCTAAATTTTGCAGCAGTCATCCTAATGAAGTATGGGTGAAAGGTTTCTTTTTTATGGTGCCACATGAAGAGCATGGACATTCTATTTCTCCTTTTGATGATGGAATTATTATAGCACCATCTTATTTACATTTTCATCAGAATCCTTGTTTACATTATGATTATACACATCTACATGGGTGCACCTATGATGTTCACTTGAGTCACTTGGAGACTCATGATTTTCCTTGCTCCTTTCCTAGTCTATTTGAAGTTGGAGAAACTTCATCCCAAACTTGGGTGAAGAGTTATATGATTGAAGAAAATTATTATTTGCCGCAACATCCTCTGATGTTACATGACAATATACATATCCATGATTGTATTGATGAGACTTCTTTGAGCCACTTGAATTCTTCATGTTTTCCTTGCTCCTTATTTTGTTCAGATTTTGGTGGAGGTTCTCCATTCACTTATTGGATGAAAGAACACATGGATGATTATATTGATGCACATTACATATCATTTGGAGCACATTATTATTCACATTTGCAGCAGCATTCCTTGTTACTTTCTGATGATGCAGATCTACATGGATGCACCTATGATATGCATTTGAGTCACTTCAAGACTCATGGTTTTTATTACTCAACACTTGGCACTTGGTTCATTTGATGCTGGAGGAACTTCATCCAACACTACGGTGAATAGACTTATGACAGGAGAAAATTTTTGTTACCAGCCACATACATTGTTATATATTTATGATTCACTCATTCATGGATGTATGGGTAAGACTTCTTTGAGTCATTCGAAGTCTCCTTGTTTCTGTTGCTCACTATTTGGTTCAAATTTGAGTGGAGATTCTTCATTCACTTCTTGGATGAAATAATACATGGCTGAATATTTTTATGCATATAACTTCCTTTTGGAGCATAATTATAGGACATGGGATACTCGCCTATGTCATCGGAACATATTTGATTGGTCACTTGAAGCATGTATGTACTTGGCAAATGGTAGTCTACTCACTAGGAGGTATAAGCACTTTCATGATTTCTTGGCGAGGCACCTCCTTGATGTACATTCTTATTATGTTGTTATAAACTTTGATGATATATATTATGCACTCATGATGTTTGGAATAATGCATACAAGAAAATGGGATCCAGGAATTCTCTTTCCAAATGGTATGGGTTGGAGATCACTCTTAATTGTTGGAGTGCAATGCAAGCAATGGGACCCTGGGATAGTTTTTAGTCCCATTGATTTCAAATTATTTGGGAAACAAGCAGTATGGGAGATGGATTCCCCATTTAATAAGGTGATGTTAATAAGAGTAGTGCAGCAGCAAGCATGGTGGTTCCTCTCTAAAATATTCATGGAATCTCAAAGACTTAAGGTGGGCAACTCAGTGGCAACTTCAAAGAATCATACAGAAAGCAAGTTCTTCAAAAACCATGTTTGAAATTGCTTGAGGACAAGAAATATTTGAAAGGGAGGATTTTTAATGTCCCAAATTTTTCATTGGGTCATAATGGCCAAATCACATTTTCCATATTCATGAAATTTGTCAAAGGGATGCTAAAAGTCAAATAATTGCCAAGGAGAAAAATCACTAGTTTCCTAGGTTGGGGGTGGAAGCTTTGTGATTTGGAATAAGGGGGATAATAAATGATGTTTAGAAATTAGAAGAGGATAAATATTTAATAATTTATATTATTAAATAAATACAAGATAAAAATTAAATGGCTATGGAGAATGGAGACACATGGAGACTATGGGGCCCACTCAATCTAGAATTCCTATGTTAAATGGCATCCTCCTCTTGTAATTTTGAATCTATGGGAAGCCTAATGTTTTGGGATGGATTATGAGGTTAATATACTTTTACATATACTCCATAGGTCGCATTTGGGATGAATTGTAACTTACATGGGAGAGAAAGAGCCAAATGGGAGGTTCGTGGACACTTGGCTAGATTCCCCTTACATTTATGACATCTATGACACCAATGATGGAGATTCTATGACAATTATGACACAAGTCAGATATGAATGCTTACATACTAACATACTAACATTTACATACTGAATAGAGAATCTTAGAGGTATAATTTGGGAGTTGGAGAAGGCCAAGAGGCTCCTACTCAAATTTGGGAGAAGAGGGAAGGTGAAGAGAGAGGCCACATGGCATAGCATGAGCAGCCACTCCAATTCGACTTGGATTTGGTTTATGGATGGATTTGAAACCTTATAATACTAATAATTTTTATAAAATACAGGTATCAGCCATGGGAATAAGCTTTTTATCATTTGTGAATTGTGAGAGCTAGTGGATGACTAGTTTTCTTGCTTAAGCCAATTTCGAGGGTGAAAGATTCCCATCCTAGTTGGTGTTTGGAAATGCCACTCGGGTATTTCATGGAGATTTAATGGAGTCTTATTTTCAGGTGCAATATATAGGAAGATAATTTGCATCTCAATATCATCTTGTTCCTCCATTCATCTCAAGTTTTCTCACCATATTTCAGCTCTATGGAGTGAGGCGCACTTGGTGAGATATTCACCTCTTTGAGGGAGATTCTCTTGCTCCAGTATTTTCTATTCTGATATAAATTCTCTGTTATTTAAGTTCAGAAATATCTCAGGTCTAAAATCCAAGATATCTCATGTATTATTGTCCAATATTGAAGAAACAATTCCATTTCCCCAATACCTTGTTGTAAACTCTTGCAATCTTGATGGAATCAAATATATGTGTGCACCATTGATGATTTATGAATGAATTAATTGTCACTAAAAAAAATTGTGGGTTTCATGGTCTGTAACTAATAATTTGTGTCCATTGGGTCTAATTTCATAGCATTTGGGGCAAACTACATCTCATTTCCCCAAGGGTCCAAAACTAGTTTTTTTATATCTGATTGAAGGAAGTGATAACAGCCATGGGATTTCGATTGGTTCTGCATATGAGACTCTGATAATGTCTTATACACATACAATTCTTCATTTTTATAATTTTATTTATTTTATATACATTTGGGAAGCCATTCCGGCAATTACCCGAGAGGAATTTGAGCCCCAAAATTGCTAGTAAATCCATCTATCTTATTTGATATAAACTTGCAGAACTGATTGGAGGAGCATAATACATACCTGAACATAATAATTAACTTATTATATCATTCATACACTTTATTTGAATATTTTGGAGCAATTGGGCTGATTTGGAGACTAAGACACTAAAACTAGTCAAGAGCCAAAATTGTGAAAAAATTGGAAAATTGGACATTTTAATAAAATTCCAAAAAGGGGACATTACAAGTACATTGTGTAAGGAGGTTCCTCTCTAGAATTGGATTGATATTTATCTCTTTTATTCATATTTTAAGTGTGGATTACTCTCTTATTTTATATTTATGATCTTTTTATGCTATATTTGGGACTTGGTTGCATAACATGGAGTCTTTGACGATACCAGCCTGCACCCTCACAAGATGTTTTCTAGAAACCCTACATTGCTACATTTTTTCATGTACTCGTGTTTTCCAATTGTAAAAGTGCAATGATATGGATTTTAAACTTAACATGTAACACAAATGATACACAAAATCCTTGAATAATCACTAAAATGTTTCAACAAGTAGCTTCAAGAAATATTTGAAGTGTATTTCTTAGAAAAATTTTGGAGTACGATTCCATCAATGAAAAATTAAACTTTTAAATATTATCTCTGGACCTCCTAGATTATGTATTTTGATATCCTTAACCATGGTTTTGAATGATTTGAAAGGTTAAATGGATTTGGATCAAGGATGAAAATTGGTTGAAACTAGTCTCCGAGAGACTTAGAGCACAAGATACAGTTGATATAATTCTCTCTAAGTGCATGGTTTGTTAAAAAAAGGCTTCAATATCATTATGCTTATTGTTGTTTGAGTAAATTTGTTCAAAGTAATCCAATGTGAAATTACCGAGAAGCTTGTGGGTTTCTTTCTTTAGAGAATTCAACGCTTAAAGTATATCATTAGAAGGTGGTTCTATGGAAGCCACTGATCTTCACATTTCATAAGTGGTATCATGGATAGCCAGTGAATCACTTTGGAAATGATAAGGGCCTTATGCATTACTTGGCCATGTTTTTTATCCTTTTTATCTCCATTGTTTTGGTAGGGATATGTTGTAGCACAAATTTCTCTTGTTGCAATATAATTTTAGTCATATTTTGAGATTTATATTTTATTAAATAGATAAAAAGTAGTGGTATATTTATAAAACATTTAAATAAATTAAATATAAATTTAAAAAATGACCATTATATCATTTATTGTGTGTGTATAAGAATCTAAACCTTTCATTAATATTTTCAACCCTCATCTCTTAACTTTACACTAACCCAGCCTACTTGTCAACTATCATTAATGAGACAATATAGGTTGTCCTTCAATAGATAACATCTTTAACTTAGTGTGACGTGGCATATTTGTAGCGTGACATGACTTCTTTTAATATTTTTAGTAAGATGCCCATTTTATACCTCGATTTTGCTCTAATTGAATCTTCTAAAGATAATCATTGTTCCAACAAGTACTCAAGACTGTCATTATCCGTTCTTACCTTGAAGTATCTTCATATTAAGTAAGGGCATCATTTCTTAATTGCATGTACTGTGGCCAACAATTATTTTTCATAAATTGGTTTGAGTAATATTTTTCCTTGAAGTTTTAAACTTTCAAAGGCAAGGGGCCTTCCTTCTTGCAATCATGCCCAGAGGCATCACATTTCACAAAAAAGGATTTAATTGTGAAGACAATCCTTTCTATTATAGGAGATGTACACATAGCCATGATTTTAAGTTTTTCAAAAGATTTGATTGATTCTTGAGTCCAAGAGAATGCATCCTTTTTCACTAAACTTGTTATAGTTGTTTTTATTTTACCATGATTCTTGACCAACTTGCAATAGTATCCTATCGATTCAATCCTAAGAAGCCTAAAATATTCTTGAAGGTTTTAGGAATTGTCCATTCCATGATAGTCTTAATTTGTTAAGGTCCACTTTGACACCTTCATTAGATATAATATGACCCAAATATTCCACTTACTAAACCCCACAAGCACACTTAGAAGGATTGGCATATAGTTTGTGCTCCTACAATAGTTTTAATACCTTGTCAACAGTTGTACATTATCTTCCCAAGATTAGCTATAAATTAGTATATCACCAAAAAATATTAATACAAATTTTCTAAGGAAGTGTTTAAAAATAGAAAACATTAAGCTTTGACATGTGGAAGGTCCATTGGTAAGGTTAAATGGAATAATAAAAAATTCATAATGGTATTCATTTCTTTTTGAGGTTGTTTTTAGAATGTCTTCTTTCCTCATTCTGATTTGATGTTATCAAGAACAGAGATCCAACTTGGTAAAGAAAATTTCTCTCTGTAATACATCTAATAATCCATTAATAATAGGAATAGGAAACTTATCTTAATGGTCATCTTATTGAGCTCTCTATAATATGGACGCATACACTATGATCCTTCCCTTTTGTGAACCATCACCACTGGTGCAGAGAAATCACTTTGGATAGGTTGAATGATTCCTACATATAACATTTCTTGAACCATATTTTCAATCCCACTCTTTTGTGCATATATTACCTATAAGGTATTATATTAGGTGAAACATTTATTGGTTACAAGTGAACAGCATGGCCATTATATCAAGTAGGTGGAATACCTTTAGGCATATCTCCAAATACCTTGGAATGATTGTAATTAACTTTTTGAATATCCATTGGAATAGAGAGTATAGATACTTGAACATATAGTGAGAAAAATTGTGCTATTACTACATGTTGTCCCCTTGTTTGCAATTTTGTCATAATGTTTGACCTTATCACTTTACACGGTTTCCCTTATATTCCTTTTAGTTCAATTTCCTTCGTTTCTAAAGAGAATTCCATGAAAAATTCTTGAAAATTAAGGTCCAATTATTGTAGACATTGGACCCATATTACAACATCAACACCACCCATTTGAATTGCAATCATTGGACTATCCAATAAATACTCCACAATAGTAATATTAATACTATGGCACTTCCCTGAATAATTTATGATACCCGCATATGCAATCATTACTTGAAATTATGGTGTTGGATATAGAAATCAATTGAGAAGTTTGGATAGTTTGTAATTAATGAAGTTATGGGTACTACCATAATCAATAAACACAATTACCTTTTTCTTTTTGATATATCCTTCTATCTTTAGAGTTTCATGAGTGATAATGTCGACTAATGCATGGAAATATCTGGTTCCACAGTAATATATTCTAGATCTACCCCTTGAGACTAATCTTGTTCTAAATCTTCTTCCTCTTCAAAAAATATATATAGTGATTTATTCTCACATCACTTATGCCTCTTATTGCACTTGTTGAAGCATAAACCTTCTAGGTTAGATGAGGTTATGGGGAGGAGACATTCCCTTCTTTATAGGTTAGCAGTAACCCTTATAGTATCCATATTTTTACTTTAAACTTCCTTTACAAACTAATATCACTCTCCAATGATTTAGGTTCATAGGCATACCTCATGTTGAATGTTATCCCGTAAAGTTCCCATAAACATATTCAACAAATTATCATATGGAATGTTATTCACTCTAAGACTCAACTTGTGAAACTTCTTAATGTGCTATGTAACACTACCTTTTTTATTTATATTTATAAATTGGATAATGAAGTTGTTTCTCTTAATATCCTCATAATATTATATCAATTCATTTCTAAAAATAGAACAAGAGACAATATAGTCCTTTTTATGATTACAAATCCATTGACACCATACAAATTTATTAGGTTCTAAATTCAATAATGCAATAGTTACCTTTTGTAAATTTTGAACTTGGTGTAGATCAAAGAAATTATCCATCTAAAACATCCATGTCATTGGATCATTTCTATCAAACTTTCTCATATCAATATTGGAAAATATGTAGTTCCTTGGTTCTGATTTGAAATCATAATGATGTGATGAATTATACAATTTCAAAGACTCAAACCTCTTGTTCTCCAACTATTTTTTTTTATTTTCTCAATCTATGACTAGGATAAGTCCCTGTTGTTCTCCCTCTCCTCTTCTTGAGGAGATGATTTATAAAAAAATATGTGTCATCTCGTTCCAAAATTCTCCTTTCACAACTTCGAGGTCCTCCTTATTGTCCATCCCTATCCATGTTTTCAAGATCCTCTTTACTGGTCATATTCTTCATCTCATTTTGTATATCATTTTTTGTGGTTACAAATTGAACATGCATCATTGATTTATCATTCAATTCATTGACCTTGGCCTCCAAATTGGATAGTTGGTTACACATTTCTTCATGTTCTTCATCAATCATGGTTTATATTTTGAGATGTTTACTTAGAGAAGTAATTTTTACTCCACCTCTCTTCATTATATCCCACTGATATTCAACAGATTTATTATTTATTTCCTCTTTATCTCACCTTTTAAATAACCCAAAGCATATATTACAAAAATAATTTATATAAATTTTAAGTTAACATACCTTGGATGGGGTGGTGTTAAATGAAGATATGATGGGAATTTATGACATCAACGAGGGGTTTGTGCATAGGATACAACAACAGCAAAAAATGCAACACGGGAAGCTCTGTGGAAAGAATTGCACGAATCCTTCTCCCCCTCTACTCTTTGATATGACCCCTATGTATAGGTGCAACCATGGAACATTTAATGTGAAGGTAGGTTCAATGGTTCAACGTAATTTTTAATCCGTTGTGATTTGCAAGTTCACTCGTGTATGTCTTGAATTGATGACATGGAGCCCTATTCATTCATCCCCGTCGTGTCAAGCTTATGAACCTATGGAGTATGCACCGAATCCACCTCAAACCAAGAAGTGCCTAGACATTGGCTCTTGTCAGTGATTTCTTGTCGTTTGTTTATGTTAAAATAGTTTTTATGGTTTTGTTGGCATACTGGTGCTGCCATCCTTTCGTAGTTTGGATTGCATCCACTAGTTATCTAGGAAGTCTAGTCTTAGTATTGAATCCAATATCAACTCTATGAAATATTTTGATACTATGTCATATGCACATCAAACTATTTGCATGGGTTGTTTTCTCCATGTGAGAGACTCAGTTGGACCGTATTTTTATGTACTCTTTTTTGTGGTGATATAATGTAAGATCTAATCTACAAAAAGAAAAAAACATACTTTTAACCCTGGTTTGTAGCTTGTCTTGCTAGCTGACCTTGATCTTAAATTATCTTTGAAACTTCAGCCCCTCTAAGTATGAATTTTTTTCATGTATTAGAATGTTATTTCTTCTCTCCAATTCCATAGGTTTGATTCAATTTTATGTGTCAAAAGAGAGTTATAGAAACTTTCCCAAAACTTGTTATTTTTGTCCCTTTTGGGAGGGAGAAATTATACGTCCTAAAATGTGTGTGAATTTTTTTTATACTTCTAAATTTTTTACCAAACACTATGGTATATCTTATCTATGATGCAATAGGTGGAAATCAATTTATATCTCCCAATATTCATATATAATATAGTTACCTAGAACACCTGTTTGAGATTAGTTTTTGGACAAGTAAAAACCCCGAACTTCAACAAACTATAAATAAAAACTTGTAATGAATCAAGACCTGAACGTTTTATCATAGATAATTCATGGTGTCCTCTAAGGCTGCCCCAATTTTTTTTCTCTAAAACATCCCTTAAAAATATTTATAAGAAAAGTTCCTTTGGTACCAAATGTTATGCACCAAATTCCCAAAAGAGAAAATCTAAGAAACATAAAGTAATCCAACACCTTAAGAATGAAGTAAAGAGATGAATAAAAGGCCTACTTGAGGGGGGAATATACTTTTACGATGTATCAAATAAACAAGACAAGATTGGATGATCATAAAATCAGGTCTCCCTGGATATATATATATA
>LPNX010851118.1:333327-437780 GCA_001517045.1 Pseudotsuga menziesii
ATAGTAATATAATAATATAAATGTAATGTAACAATATATATGGCTTAACATGCACAGGAAGGAAAAAAGTTAAGTCACTTCCAATCTATAATCTAGAAAGTAGATATTAGAACTCAAAGACATGGAACATCAATCTAGGAAAAAATATTGTATGTTGGGTATGAAGTACTTGGAAGTAATTTTCACCTTGGTCTTAACTCACAATGAAATTTTGGTTTGGGTTTCAAACTTTGTGAACATGCATGTATGAGACATGTTGTTGCCACCTTATGTTAACACAGAATCCTATGTATCCTTGCAAGAGACACTTATCTCAAAATCACAAGTGGAATAAATGGAAATCCCCTACTTAGGGTTTTAATCTCATTATGTTATACGATGTTTAAGTGAGTGTTTTATATAGGTATTTTTTGAAACAATATACTAACAAGTTTTTGATAGGTATTTCAGACTCTCTAAATTTTGTTGAATTATGAACATGCTTGATCTTTTGTTTCCTTTAAATTATGCTTTTGAACTATTTAGTTTTTCTTAAGGTATCATACCAACATGATCATAATAGATTATGAAAATACAATATAATCTCTAATCATTGCTTTTTCCTTTAAAAATAGAGTTTATTAGATTCCAAAACATTAACTAAAGATGGAATAATATTTTCAATACAAACCCTATTTTCATGCTTTTGACACAACATATTTGTGTCCCCATGTATATCTAACCTTGAGGGACCTAATTTCACTCAATCTCATTTCCTCCTTGGCTAATATGGATTTAACATAGAAAGTCTAACCACTTGATTTAAGCCTAAGGGAATACACACATAGTTGCATATTTTCATTTGTAAACCTATAAGGTGAATCAATGCATACAAATTCTTATGAAAAACACATATTAATCAATGCCAACACACAGAATACACATAGATTTACCCTACAAACCCTTAACTGGGAAAACCAACAAAACTTAGAGCCACACTTCTCACTTTCTCATTGTATTTTCTTAACCATTCACAATACAATATTCAAGTATCTCATAGTAGACAAACCCTAATATATTAACCTATATTTATTATGCATCAATCGCTTAATCATAATTAAATTACACATTTTCTAGAAAAATATCACCCCCAAAAAAATTGTTGTGTTGTCCTAAACCTCCTCACCTCAACGCCAATGCTCCCCATTGTAATCCACTCTATTAAGCATTCTTTGAGCCCCCACATTGGGGTAATAGGAAACACCCCCTATAACTAGAGGGATCATAGGATGATGCACCCCACATGCAAAGAATATAACACATGCCCAACATTCTCCCATTTTTTTGTTTGCAAAATAGCGGGCCACGTATTGATAGGGTTACAAGTTCAAGGTGGTGGATTTTATAGTTGAGAATGAAACTACAACCCGTATAGTTTTCATCCAATTGAAAAATTCTCCAAATAGGTTAAACACATAACCACGTATAAATATTTTGAAATCAATATCTTTAGCGTGGTTTGCATCAACAAAGACATGAAAATATATATATATATAGTCCATGTCTCCCTTGGTAACTGATTGCAAAATCTGTATTGCAACCCAAATACCTAAAGAGTCTATTTACAATTATCTAGTGATCCTTCCCTAGTTTTGACATATATCTTCTCAAAACTTCCACTACATAGGCAATGTTTAGTTTAGTGCATACCATTGAATACAACAAACTACTAATAGCAATAGTATAGATAATTTGTGACATGTCTTCTTCCTCTTCTTCGTGTGTCTTGGGATATTGATCTATAGGTAAATTCACATCTGCAGGAATAGGGACATTGAGAAGTTTACATTCCTACATACTAAACTTCTACAATATCATCTCAACATATTTTATTTGATTCAACTATATTTTCCTATTTGCATGATCTATTTTAAGTTCCATCCCGAGAATGAAGTTAGTAGCATTGAGATCCTTCATGTCAAATTTGGAGGGTAGCTACAATTCCACCTCTTTAATGATGTTCATGTTATTTCTGATCAACATCATGGCATTACAATATAACATTTTATTAATGAAGTGGTCATTATATTTTCTTCTCATAAATCACAACCCAAGGATGTATGTGTCAAACGTTTGGTACCACATCCTAGGTGATTTATTTATACCTTAAAGGTACATATTTATCTTGCATACTAGCTCTATCCTTCCCTTCATTGTAAAAGCTTCTAGTTGTTTCATGTATATTTTTTCTTCAATATACCCATGTATAAATATTTTATTCACATCCATCTACTCTACTTCAAGATCACAAAAAGTGGTAATTAATAAAAAAACTTTGATAGAAGTTAATTTAACAACTGGAGAAAAAATTTCACCAAAATCAATCCCCTCTACCTAGGAATATCCGTTTGCTACTAACCGAGATTTGTATTGATCTAATTTACCTTTTGCATTCAAATTATTCTTAAACAACCATTTTATACCAACTATTTTTCTTCCAATTATCAACTCAACTAGATCCCAGTCTTTATTTTTATCCAAGGAATTCATTTCTTCAACCACATCCTTCTTCCAAAGTTTACGATCTTTGAATCCACTATTTCCTTAATATTTATAGGACCATCATTAGTGATAAATAAAGAAATTTTAATTGGGTGGCCGGGAGCACATATACGGTCTTCTTCTTTCCTAATTTGATCTCCTAAAAATTGGATTACGAGGTTCTCCTTGTTCTATTGAGTCAAACTCTACTTCCTCCATATCAAACTTTATTTTCTTTGGTTCATTTTATCCTCATATTACTTCTTATTTTGGGACATATTAAACCTCTCTAAAAATTAACCAGGATGTAAACAATATTCTTAGCAACCAGGTTCAAAAGTGTAAACCCTTTCACACCATGTATATAACCAATATTAAAGATACATTTTTCATCTTTATTATCAAACTTCTTTTTTTCCTTTGGAACAAGTACATAAGAATTAGAACCAAAAAATTCTATATGTTTAACAAAGGGTTTCTTACCAATCCATACCTCATGCGGAGTTTTTTCAACCAATTGTTAATTTGGGTGATTTATTTACCAAGTAACACACAACATCCTGGGGCAACAGGGGGGGGTAGAGTTATTATCACTCCGGAAGGACTCTTGGAAACCTCTTTCGCTTGGGGTCTAGGCTCGAAAACTAACAACATGGCCGAGGCCTTAGCACTCTAGTAGGGACTTCGGATTTCCAAGAACCAAGGTATCATTGAGCTCACTGTTCTCGAAGACTCAAGAATAATTATACAAGCAATGACCGAGAACTCTATTCCGAATCAAATGCACCTCAAGCATATAATCCAAAAAATCAAGTTACTTTCCCTCTCATTCATTAAAATCAGGTTCTATCATGTTTTGTGGAAAAATAACAAAGAAGTTGACCAAGTAGCAAATTTGGGTTCCTCTCTTAACCTTGGAGAGCTAAAAATCAATGGGTTTGGCTCTATTTGCATTCCCCCATAGGACCGAGGCTATGTCCATGAGGCCTCTCCTCCCGTGGGCCACCTCCAAGGTCCTTGAATCGTGTTCGCATGCTCCTAAGTCAAGTGGAGTCGTGTGGGCACATGGTCTCACGATAGAAGAAAGGTGGAGTTTAAATGCAATTCATGGCTATGTCCCCTCACTGGTTTGAAAACGCTAGTTGTCTCATCGAAGTAGGGGGATTTGAGTGAGTACTCGATCGGATTAATGGATCGCACGATTGGTGGTACGGTGATCACAGTGTCCCTGCGTGGTAATGATTTTATTCGGTGGAGGGGAAGGGCAGGAGGCACCATCTGCTTCGTTTGTGAGGTTAAAAATTGGGATGTACATGATCTTTTTTGTTGGATTGTGAATGGGAAGGAAATATTTATTCTCAAAATGGAAGCTAGGTCTACATCCTCAGCTCCAAGGTCTGTGGTGGCAGTTATTAGGGATCTGAAACAAGATATCAAGGTGTTGCGCGATCAAGTTGATGCTATCAATACTGAAGGTGGTCAAAGATTGGAAAACGTGGATATTGACTTGGCGTATCTGCGGAAGAAAATAACTCGTAAGGTGAAGAGGTCCGAGAATGTGGTTATTGGACTGCTTGTAGAACTGGAAATCAAGGTAGACAAGCTCGCCCTAAAGCTCTTCAAGCACGAAGATCCTCCCAACCCAGGTTCTTCATCCAGCTTTGATGGGAAATTCAATTAAGAGATACAAACTATTTTTTGTGTTGCTTTACTCTATTTGCTGAGTTTCCCTATGTTTATAATCATGCTTCCTTCTGGACACTTGGTTGGGATAGACTTGGTTAAAATAGTTTTTCTTGGGTTTGCTAAAGTTACTGTTTCCTGTTAAAAATGGAATATTACAAAGGGCTCTATAGTATGGTTTTTTCCTTTTTGCCGCTTCCGTAAGGGCGTATATAGAACTTGAAACCTATGTTTCCTCTTCCATAAGGGCGTATGTTGAGAATCTGAGCTAATTCTACCTCTACCTCAAGGGAATTTTGTAATCTGGTTCTGTTTTGGTGGTTACACCACTTTATTAATATATCATAACCGTTGTTGTAAAAAAAAACCACACAACATCCACTAAATATTCCTAGAATTCATGTGTTATCCCAATACAACTATGCATGCTCCTTCCCTTTTCCATCAAAGTCCTATTCATTCTTTCTACAAATTTAGTTTATTGAGGCATGTACAGAGTAATATTCTTGCTTTATTTTCCACATTTCTTACAAAATTCCTTGAATTCATTTATGCAAAACTCTCAATTGTTATATTTCCTCAACACCTTTATTTTCTGTTGTGCTTGATTCTATACAAGAGTCTTAAATTATTTAAACTTATCAAATATCTTAGATTTATTGTAGAGGAAATAAATCCATGTGCTCCTTAAGGAATCATCTTAGATGAAACATAATACATAGATTTACTTGATGATGGAACAAGCATAGGTACAAACACATCACTATGTGATGTATCTAAAATTCCTTTTTCTCTTGTGGCACCATATGAAAATATTACTTTATTTTTTTTCCATATATGTTATGTTCATAGAAATCAAAATCTAGTTTGCAACCAGTCATACCTTCAAACATACCTTTACCATGTAATTTTAAAAGGCCCTTCTCTCTAATATGTCTCGTTCTTTGATGCCATTTTGGATCCCCCTCATCAAGGAAATTGATCCTTGAACCATTTTGAATGTTTATTCTCCAAATAGAGTTTTTTTATCTTTGCATCACTCATATTATTAATAGATACCAATTTTCTAACCAATGCTAGAATGTGCAAAACCATAAGCAGAGTTCTAATCCTTCCATCCTTAATCAACAAAATAACTCTTTCATGTCATATGGCTATGGTTGCTGAGTCGTATCCTAAGAACAAATCACCTCCAGTATACTTCTCATATTGATTGAATTGCCATTATACTTATCATATTCATAGAACTGCTCTCTATATGGAGTCATATGAAAATATGCACCTGAGTCAATCAACCATGCATCATGGTATAAATGAATAGAGTCTAGGTACATATGCCCTCCTTATTTTGAGGAGGTTAGCAACATTTTTAGATATACAGTCCTTATAATGCCCAGATTTACCACATTTCCAATATTTCCCTAAAGATTTTCTTGGAGATTTAGATCTACCTTTATATTTAGATCCCCCCCTAAATAATTACTTTTATTTCTATATTGGGGACGACCTATCATGAACAAATCATACATGGTTTGACTATCCATGGTGTTACACCTCATTCCCACTGATAACAAAGAGTCTATTATGTCCTCAAATTTTAGGTTAGTTTGAGTAGTACTACATCAAGTTATCTTGCGAGTTTAGAAATGAACATAATAAGTTCATGCATTTATCCTCTTCCCCATCTTAATATCAATATAGACTATTTTAATTATTGGAGCATTAAAATATATTTAGATGATCCATCACTAAGTCACTATAATCCATCCTAAGAAGATATATCTTCTTTCAAGAAAACAACTCGTTCACCAAGGACTTTGACTGATACAACCCTCCTAACATATCCCACAACTTATTTGGATGATATTCTTTAGAGGCATTCAAAAACAATAAATTTGATAGGAAAAATAAAATCATACTTCTTTCCTTTGTTTTTGGCTTCTCCCAATCTTATTTCATCATAGAAGTAGGTTGTGTAGCTAGATCGACATCAACCCACTTTTCGTGATCTACAAGAAGGAATTCCATATTGAGCTTACATAGCTCAAAGCTATGACTGTTAAAATTCTCAATCTCAATTCTAGAACTGCTCATCATTCTCTTTCAACACACAAATCACTACCACAAATCTCCAACTAAATATAGGTTTATCAGATACCCAAGATAAACTTTCTCTATCAAACGAGTCAAACCCTTACCAAAAATGCATCCCCCTAAATCCAATAATTAAGGTTCAATACCACATATAAGTTTTCGACCTATAAAATGAAACAATTCATATAGAGTCTTAATTGTCATTGGTTACAAATTTCTTAAATAAGACTTTAATGGGTTAGCATTCAAATTTTAACCAATGAAACCTCGCTCATAATCAAGTTCCTATAGCTTCAAAAAAAAATTCCACATTGAGTATATGGCATAACTTTTTTGCGTTGATTTTATTTTCTTCATTATATGGAGTTTTCTGTAATCCCTACATTAATTCCTCCGGTTCATCATGGATTTCTTTGATACCATTACAAAATATTTTTGCAATATGCTTGCCACAACCTCTCAAAAACTCAATGGTTTTGGATATGTAATCTTCCCATCATACAATCTAGCTAGTGCCCTCATAAGGGTTGAGGGTTGGATTCCACATAATTATAATGTGGTACATAAAAGGGTATAATTTTAAGGTAACAAACATTTATGATGCATATGGTTCACAACAGACAGTCTTCGGGGTCCTCGTGAGATTGAGAAATAAATTAGCTACTCCTTTAATATAGTCATTGTGTTTTCAACACACATTGGATAACCTCCAATTGATTCAAAGTACAAAGAGTTATGCAAACACAACAAAGCTATTTCAAGTCACTAATAATTTTTTTGGATCTTTTCTGCAAGTTCATCTAAGTAAATGATGACTATGTAGAATATTGGCATCAATTTTAATTAGTGATGTAAAGATTTTGTAACCCTTAGATAAAATTGAGTTCTTTCTCAAAAGATGCAACAACATGATAGGAAAATTCCCCTCGTTGTCAAATTGGAAATCCACCATATTGAAATCCCCACAAACCAACCACAGGGTGTCAAGTAACCCATCAAAAATATAGCACCAAAAATATGATATTTCCCGGACATCATTAGATACATATGTAATAAAAGTAAATAGTTTAGTAACTTAGTTAGTACTTTGTTATTTATTAATGAACGACCTGATAGGTCACATCATTTATTTGTGACCCTTGATTTGTATAAATCCACGTTGTACTCCTTGTAAAAAGGCATCAATTAAATAAATAAAATACATCTTTTGGAATATACAGTCCAAGTTGGTATAAGCTTTACAGTATTAACTTCCCCATCCCCAAATTGTCTCATCCAATAAAATGGAAAAGATGATAAAAAAGGGAGCTCAAGCCTTCTTCTTACATTGATAAGCTATGGAAAGGAAAACTTAAAAAAGATAAAATAATGATCCATGTGAATTAGAAAAACACTTGGGGGAACATAGTGAAATCTTCCAAAACCCTCCTCATGGTCTCTCACCCCCACGTTCTAGGGATCACATCATCGAGTTGATGCCAGGATCAGCTCCAATTAGAAAAAAGTCATATAGACAATATCACACGAACAAATCAAAGATCGAACATTTGGTGCAGGAACTATTAGATGCTGCAATAATCACATGTAGTAAGACTCCTTTCTCTACACCAGTCATACTCATTAGGAAAAAATATGGATCATATATACTTTGCATTTATTATAGAGCATTAAACAAATTCACCATAAAATAGACATTCCCCATTCCCTTTGTTGGCGAAGTGCTGGATGAGCTACATGGTGCAAAGTATTTTTCTAAACTAGACTTAGAATCAGGATATTACCAAATCCGTATTCAAGAAAAAGATGTCCCCAAAACAACTTTCTGCACCCACAAAGGTTTATATGAATTTCGAGTGATGGTGTTTGTATTAGCCAATGCTTCGAAAACATTTCAAGTAGTAATGAATGACTTGTTTCTCCCATACCTAAGGAATTTCGCGCTAGTGTTTTTTTTATGATACCTTATTTATAGTAAAAATTGGAACTCGTACCTCAAGCATGCAAAAACAAGATTGAAGCTTCCTTAATAAAACAAATTTAATGCTAACAAATCAAATTGTAGTTTCGGGAAAAAATAAATAGAATTTTTGGGGCACATTGTTTCAGCTGACAACATTAAGTTCGATCCCAAAAAAAATTATGGTGATTATAGTGTGGCCATATCCCAAAACAATTGCATCCTTAAGATGATTTCTAGGTCTAACAGGTTATTATAGAAGTTTTGTTCACAACTACGCCCAAATTGTAGCACCCCTAACATCACTATTAAAAATGGATGCTTTCATATGGGATAATGATGCAGAAACTTGTTTTGAACAATTAAAAATCCTAATGACATCCACACCATTGTTAGCAGCTCCTGATTTTACAGAGACATGCATCCTTGAATGTGGTGCTTTAGGGATAGGCTTAGGAACTATTCTCATGCAAGATAAACATCCCATTGCTTTCGAAAGCCCAAAGTTAAAACCAAGTGAGCCAAAAAATCCACATACGACAAGGAAATGTTGGAAATAATGCATTCCCTTGTTAAATGGAAGAAAGGTTTGTTAGGGTAAAAATATTGTTAAAACAAACCAAAACAGCCTGCAGTATTTTCTAACTCAAAAAAATATCTCCCCTAAACAACAAAAATGGGTAAGAAAAATACAAGTCTTTGACTTCGACATTTTGTATAAAAAAGGTAAGGAGAATAGGGTTTCAAACAACTTATCAAGAAAACATGAGAGCGATGCCTCAATATGTGCCATAACCATAGTTGCTCCCAAATGCCTTTCAGGAGTCCAAATTGTGTATGTGAAAGACCTAGAGACAAGGAACCTAATCGAAGAAGGTGAAAACAACAAAGCAAGAAAATCCAAATATTCATGGGAAAAATACATATTATGGCACAAACAAAGAATATATTTACCCAGTTCATCAAAATTTAAAACTCAAGTCTTAAAAGAGAACCATGACTCCTCGACAAAGTTCCATGTTGGTTTCTTTAAAACATATAACAATACCTACCAATCTTTCTTTTGGAAGGAAATGAAGACTTATATCTAGAAATATGTGGCTGAATGTGATACTTTTCAAAGAAAGAAGTTCAAAACGATGGCTCCTCCTAGTCTCCTACAACCCCTTCATATTCCAACCCAAAAATGGTTTGAAGTATCCATGGATGTTATCATCGACCTTCCTACATCAGAAGGAAAGGATAGTATAATTGTAGTCGTTGACAAATTAACAAAATATGCTCATTTCATTAGGATTTCATCCAAAGCAAAAGTAATCCAAGTCACAGATAGTTATGTAAAGAATATGTTTAAGCTCCATGAGTTTCCCAAGGTCATTATTAGTGACATGGACCCCAAATTTACCAGCAACTTCTCGAAAGAATTGTTCCACCAAGTTGGGACATCATTAACTATGAGTACCTTGTACCATCCCCTGACAGATGGGAAAAATGAAGTAGTAAACAAATTCCTTGAAGGACATTTGAGGAATTTTGTGAACAACCGAAAAACTCAATGGGTACAATGGATACACCTTGCAAAATGGTGGTACAACAGTACATATCACACATCAACAAAAATGTCACCTTTTGAAGCCTATATGGGTATCCACCTCCTACAACAAGAGAATATGCCATCAACAATTTCAAAGTTCCAACAGCAAGAGAATACCTAGCAACATCTGATGAGGTCATCTACATTTTGAAGAACCATCTCGAACAAGCAAGAAACTACATGAAATAAAATGCAGACTAAAAAGGAACTGATTGATAATTTGAAGTGGGCGATTGGGTGTTTGTTTGCCTTCAACCGTAAAAACAAACTTCACTAAAAAAATCCAAAAATCATAACCTTGCACCCAAGTTCTATGGCCCATATCAAGTTCGAAAGCGAGTGGGACAAGTGGCCTATGCTCTAGACACCCCAAATAAAGGAATAATACATGCCGTCTTTCATGTGTGATGTCAAAATAATAAAATGGGCTCAGCCACTCACATACAAACTGAATTACTTATGTTAGATGATGAAGGAAAATTAGTGCTATAATGAATTTTAGAAATTAAAACCAGAACACTTTGCTTTAGATCAGTCAATAAATACCTTATCAAGTGAAGAAACTTACCAGATAATGAAGCTACATGGAAGAATGAATATTTTCGTTCGCACCACCCATCCTTACCAATACTTCGTTGATGAAGTATTCCAAAGAGGCATAACTTGTAATAAAACTAAATAGTTTAGTAACTTAGTTCATAATTTCTTATTTATTAATGAACAACTTAATAGGTCACATCATTTAATTGTGACCCTTGATTTGTATAAAGCCACATTGTACTTGTAAAAAGGCATCAATTCAATAAATAAAATATATATTTTGGAATATACATTCCACATAAAAGTCAGTTAGGCCCAAGTGTTGGTTGTCTAAGTTTAGCAAAGCCCATAAAAAAAATTGTGTTGGGTTTGTTCCCCACTCAACTATAGAACTTGCAAGTTGAGGAGAAATCAATGTTTCACTTGTTAGATGATACCGTGTGTTAGAAACAAGCATAATGAGCAACAAAATAGTAACAAAGTAGGAACAAAAGATGAAATAATTATTACCTTAGAAACCCTTTACTAGGAAAAAAACCAACCAAAGATATCTTCTATTGTCCTTGACGAATCTTCCAAGCCATGGACAATTCAGTCAACATCAACCACCTAAGGAATTTTACAATGGAGTTCTTCAAGCCTTTAAATATTTTTAATCACATAGTAATACCATTGGTTTCCCAAAACCATGGGCCCATAAACCACAAATAGTAAACCCATCAATGACCAAATACAAGTTAATCTAAATACTATTTACCAAGCCAAGATTAAACCAACTCTAATGCAACATTTTCCATTAGAAGAATTAAAAGAAAAATACTTGGCATGAGGCCATATCACAAATAGAGTCCTACCTAGAAAAAATATACAATTTTTACTCCTTGCAAATTACATAGAATATCAACCCTGTGAATCAACATCAATATCTTCCATATTTATGATTTTTGTCAAGATCACTTAATCCCCAAACATTCCATGAGGTCACTTTCATTACAAACCTACATTGACATGTGTCTCAACATCATTATCCTCATGGTTGTTAATAGCACCAAAAGCAATTTCCATTATAGAAGTTATCGTGGAAGTTTCCAGTATTGAAAAGTGAATATCCTCTGTCATTTAGGTTTCCCATCAACATCAACCATTGGTTTGTTTCCTTGAAAATATAGGATAAACAAAGAAGAGTGAGCTATACAATTATTGTTGTTAAGGGAAAATTCCTATCATAGGGGATTTTTCACCAACATAGTGTATGAGACAAGAGGGACGTCTAAAAGATAAAAGTCAAATCAAGATACAAGCCAAATATGATACAATGATAAACATAGTAAATAGGGAAGTGAAATATGCCCAATATTCATCAAATGATAGAAATAGTATATACCATACCTTGTTCAGCTTGGAAATTCATTGAAACTAGAACTCTGAGTCTCTCTTTCTCTAGTCCTCCAAAAGTCCCACTCTAAGTATCCACATGCATAAGGGTGGAAACCACTTAAGGGAAGTATTGTACAGCACACATGAATAAATATCAATTATTGATCTCACTGATAGGAAGGTAAGTAATTCCTACAACATAGCGATACAATCAAAATGATCTCTCAATTGGTATATCTAACTTCTTTTTATAGTTAATGAGTATAATTACCATATTGTTAGGGGATTTTTAAACTGAGAAGGTGGTTCTCGAAACCATCCTAACTCCCTCATTTATGAATTTCTATATGTTTTTTCATTATTTTTTAGGGTATTCTTACCTAAAACACTAGGAACACGCAAATGTTTTGCCAGAAAACTATGAGAAACATGTGAATTCAATAATTTCTTGAATTCATTGGAAAATCAACGAAACGGAGTGAATGACTTGCATCCTACATGATCATTGGTGTGAATAGGATCTTTTGAAGGATTGCAAATTTTCAAAATGCTTGGGAACGACTAAGGTTTTCTTAAATGTTTGGGGCCATAACAATAGAGGTCAAATCAAGGCTCTTCAATACATAAGTATCCTTTTTTGTGAATGAATATTGACACTTAGAGTGTTGTCTTTTGAATTATCGTCATAGATGGATAAGTGTTGATTTGAGCTATAACAACTACCACTCTAATGTTGAACTTAACCAACAAAGGTTTTTTTATCCATTGGAGCATGTTAGATGCTAGGACAAGTAGAGAATGGGGCCTTTTGAGAATGGATTATTCCCACCCTATAGTTCTTATACTTCAAATCCACTTGAATCCATCATTCACCATCCATATGACATGTATTGATCATTAAATGGGTCTATGTGGGTTGGGTCTTTGAAGGGTCAGCTTAAAACATCAATGGACAATCACAAATACAATGGTACATGGTTTGGACCCAAAAACATATGTTGGGTAGGTTGATATAGCAAACTAGTATCTTGTGAACCCTATACCCCACATGGATGAGCACAAGTTCCTCAAGGTCTTTTTATAGGGTAACCAAATTCACACAAATGCATTATTGAGGCCTAAGGTTTAAGAACATTTGTAGTTCATAACATATAAGCTTCCTAAAGGGGAAAATATGTTTTTGTCGCTAACCAAAACTATATTAGAAGGCTAGGAAACTCAACTTAGATAAATAAATATAACTATGTGGAATAATTGGCCAAAAAGTAATCATAACAAGTAGAGAGAAAAACTAAGGTATTTTTGCATAACCAAGCTCATGGTTTCAAAATATCCAGCACATGGGTAGGTTTATTAAAATAGAACAAAAAGAAACCATTTATTAGGCTACAAGTATGGAATTAGCGCCATCCTTGCAATTCCCACACTTCCCTAATCCACACTTTGATCATTACTAGGAGTCACTCTCCTATCAAAGTACCCTAAGACGAATCCCTCATGAAACTAATTGCATAAAATTTTATATTCAGAATTATAAAATCAATATTAGGAGGAGATTCATTACATTTTGATCACCTTGAAAACAAGTTTTGAGGGGTTCTTGGTGTCATGTCCCCATCCCAATAAGATTACTAGTAAACAATGTTTCACCATCCTACTAGTTCCCTAGGTTGAGGTGGAGGCATTAAATTTTGTAATAAGGGATCTATGAAACCCAAGAGGACCTTAGTTTACCATTTACACAGTAAATTGGGTCATATAAATAATAAATTTGGAAAAAATAAAGTGGCAATGTTTCATGGAGACACTTGGAGGCTCATGGAGACCTTGGATGGCTAGATTCCTCTCTACTCTTGTCATGACCTACCTCCAAATTCCAAATTATGGGGAATGGAATGTTCTTGGGAGGTTAAGAGGTGTCAAGAAACATATCATGAGATAAGTAATATTAATTGGTGACAAGGAGTAATTCCCCGTGGAAGAGGAAGAGACTAGGAATAAAATGTGTGCCACTTGGAGAGGGATTCCGTGCACTTTATGACAACTATGATGGAAGATTCTATGACAAAGTCGGACCTAATTGAAGACTTGATTTCATACCTATCACAATATTACATTAAATGGATAAAAATATCCACCAAGAGGGCACATTTGGGGGGTAGTTTCAGCCATTCGAATTTGGAAGAGAATTGAGGCATGAGGAGGCGGACAAGTGTCATAGGGGTTACTAAACAACTAGGATGAGTTGGAGGAAGCCTATGGAGGTATATTAGACCTTATGGCACCATATTAGTATTATAAAAATATTTCATGAAAAAGGAGAATGGATTTTGATCATTTTGAGAATTGCCTTTGGCATTTTGGAAAGCACTAGCTTGTCCATTGCATGATGAGTGCTCACTCTCCCTGCTAGTGAGTCAATTTCGAGGGAGTTGGATTCCTATAAAATTTGGATGTTGGAGAGGCCACCCATACCTATAATTTGGATTTTAATTTAGTGTTTTAATTTCAGGTATAATACTGATAAATTTTGTGACTCATCCATATCCATATTCTTTCATCCCCATCTCATTATTCCCCGTGTTTCCTTGTGATGGCACACTTATGAGAATGGTGCTTACACTTGGTTTATTTTGGTTGATACCCAATCATGGGTACATGATGTTTTTATCTGTAATATGGTGTCTCTATAAAATTTAAGTCAAATAATCAGAAGTACATGTGCAAAATGCCCACATTTCCAAGCTATTGTTTGACTAGTTTTCATGTGTTGGCTTCCAATTCGAAGGAGAAATGTATATGAACTGTAATGAGAAATTTCCATGCTGTTAATTTTTTTTTAATAATTTATTTGTATTATGTACATGGTATCCATTCAAAATTCTCTTTTCTGAACCATTTCATGTTCTTTTTAACAAGTTAAAGTGAAGTTATTACTGTCATTTCCCTTAAGCAATATCACTGAAAGTTCACAAATGAATGTGCGTGTCTATAATAAGTTTGCAGAACTAATAAACGGGCATAATGTCATACCATTAGGTACTATATAATTCACCATAATCTTTTTATAAACTTGGCAATGTGACATATGATTTGGGAAGCCCCTTTTGCTTACACTGTAGGGGGAATTTCATCACAATTTCCTAGTAATTTTTCCCTTTTTGTAATCAACCAAAAATGAAGTTTCAGAGGTATAAAACCAGTTCTAAAGTGACTAGAGAGTATATTGGGAGGTATTAAGACTCACCATATCAGTAAAATTCAAATTCTATACCATTTGGTTCCATTTGGAGCCTATAGATTATAGACTAGTTAATCTTGAATTTTCCCAAATTGTGCCTTTGTCTAGAAATTCCAGGTTGGGACATGACACTTGGGAACCATCCTATCTCTCTTGAATTTTCATAACACCCATTACAGAAATTATTTTTTAGGTGAAAAGGAATCAATCACGATCCCACCCACCTTAGACTAAAAGGCCATGACCTAACAGGTTAGTCAAGCAAATTCAATGCAAGGGACTAATCAATAACTCTATGAAGAATTTGAAATGTCATAATCCTTTAAACCATCGCTCCAAATTATATTTTTATTAATTTATTTATGAATTTATGTCTAAGTTTAATACCCTCCACAATATCCAACTACTATCACAACATTCTCGACATAGAGGCCCATCCTAGAACAATACAAAAATAATTGTCTTGATGACTTGGTGTATTGTTTTGTTTTATTTTGAATAAAATGCTTTCTTGATATATATATATATATATATATATATATATATATATATATATATATATATATATATATATATATATATATATATATATATATATATATATATATATATATATATATATATATATATATATATATATATATATATATATATATATATATATATATATATATATATATATATATATATATATATATATAAGAGAGAGAGAGAGAGAGAGAGAGAGAGAGAGAGGTGGTGGGGGTTCACATATGCATACACACACAACCTATTTATGCATAAAAGAGTTGGTTTCTTAAAGCAACCACCATGAGTAAATAGTCTAAGAATCTTGTATCAACTAAAGCATTAACGATCTAAAATAAAAATAAAGTCATAATATTGTATCATCAAAATAGAAATAGAAAAAATCAAGTAGAAATTAAAAGGAAAACATAAAATATCAATGACAACTAGCTTGTACAAATATAACACAATACAGATGTGTTGTAATCAAGATCATGCTAACACATGGCAATAGATTGTCTCAATCTTTGGAGGAAACTACCGATCCTCAATAGTTCCATATGGATCGGTAATAATGGGATCCCATTCATCATGTAGATCTTGCCAAAAATCAAAAGGATTCTCAAACTCCAAAATTAAAAGGGCCATAGTGGAGAGCTTGTCGTTCTAAAGGAAAGGCACAAGAGGTCGATTGTGGCACCTTTATTGAACTCCTATACATATATTCTCACACGATGTTGCAGGAAATCATACTCATGATATTTTTCAAACTAAGCAGAGGTGTTAGCATGAGGCTCCCTACTCATGATAATGCATGATGCCTTGCCCCAATAATCAATAAGTTTGTATCGATGTTTCATCACCATTTGAACTTTCCTAAACAAGAACCATCAAATGGCAATGTCCCTGCTTGAAATCTTGAATTGTTGATAAATTGACATTTTTGGACAAGCTACAAAATCCATATTTTCTCGTGATGATGATAGATCCATATTGTGATTTGTTGCACAGTTATGATCATAATGATGTTCTTAAATGTAATTTTTGATAAAAATCAAATATGTTATGTTCATTCTACAAACATAGTTTGATTTTGATAATTCAAAAAGAGTATCATATGTTCTGCAAAAAATATCAAATAAGAAAAATTAGAGAGATCCCAAATTACCATTTTAATTGTATTAAGTCCATTTTTATATATTTGCATTCTCATATCAAACCTTTTTCATATTTTAAAGTTATATGTACATGCCTTGACTATCAAGGGGGAGAATCAACAATTTCTAATGCATCCATGCGATTTTCCACCCAACCATAGGTATCACCTATAGATACCACCCCTAAGCTGGGCTATGAGGCTACTAGGGTGAAGGAAACACCTATAGATTTCTCTCTCTCATCCCACCAACCATGTACTCTCATGTTTAATCAAATTACCCACCTTTGAGCATTTGCAAGGATCTCACTTAGCCATCCCAACCATAGCACTCTTTTATATTTCCTTGTACAACACAAGAAAGGAATTTCCCTTCATTGCTCCATAGTTCCCTCGAGAAATCCAACCCTTACAATGCTTACCAATGTATGCAAAAAGAGTCCAATATGTTGTATGTTGTTGGAGAACATCATGTAACCTTAATTCATGGCTTCTCAAGTATGCAGAAGTAGAAAAACATAATGGGTGAAGGTTCTTATTTTTTCTAGTCTCTTTGCTCACGTACAACCATTCTCTTTTTTCTAATGTCTACTATTTTCCTTCACAATTCGAATTTCTTGTTATTTTCCATTCTAGTATTGGTATTGGCAATGGAATGAACATCAAGAAGAAAGATTTTGCATATTGTAAAATTTGTTGGAACAAAAAAATCTACATGAGAATAATGGATGATAGACTCCAAAGGAGATGGAGGATGGTGAAAAAAAATGTAGCATAACTTCTAACCATAGGAGACATTACTCTTACAACAATCAATGAAGTATAATTCATTCCATGCTTCCATAACTACATGAGAAGACTTTTTCCTCCCACCTCACAAATCCATTGGATGATTGGATTTAATAGTCAAAAGGAAGTAATTGCTCATATAAAGCACATGACAACAAATGGATGAGTTTAAGGTTGACACTTGGCAATAGGAGATTTACTCTCCCATAGGCCCTCCTTCCTCTTCCCCTCTAGAGGAATCATAGCCCCTCTAGTTCTTTTTACACAACCATCTTGGACCATTTTATTAATTTTCCATCATAATATTTACATAGCTTTTGAGTTATCATGACAAGCTAACCACATGACCCATATAGAGATATTTACATTACACATTCCTAGTCATTTACTAATTAGGTATTGGCCTTAAACTCCGCACCATGAATCCATACTTATATATTTACATCATTTACATGGTTTTATTTAATATATTCCAAATCAAAACCATGGGTATTACTCTCTCTATAAAAATAATAATTATATGTAGTTTTTCCTTAAATTTAGAGTTCATAGATTAATGATAATAATAATTCATTTAATCATTTTAAAACTAGTAATTATCAAATTTAAAAAATATATATATAACATATTTTTCAAATATATTATTCTAACACATATATAAACAAATAAATATATACAACCCTTCCTTAAGTTGAGAGTTGTCCTCGTGGATTAGTGATTACAATAGCAGATATAGACATATTGGTGATGACAATACTTGACATCGAGATTTTCAGAGCCTTTTGAATCGGATGTCATCATATGTTATTGTATAGTGATTAAAAGACTTTTGAATTTGCGCATGCAAGTTCATTTGATAAATATTTGGTTATTGTATATTAATTAAAAGACATTTGAATCTACGCATGCATGTTGCATTTGGTAAATATTTGGTTATTGTTTATTAATTAAAAGACATTTTCATGCATGTTGTTTATTGTTCTTTTAGGTCAAACTTGAAAGGTTAAGCACGCCTTTGTTAGATATTTAGTCAATGAAATTTAGTGTACTTATAACTTGAAAGTGTTTCCACTTATTTGAAGTTTTTAATGGGATGTATATGTCATATGTTATATTTTATATATAAATTTGGTTTAGTTTATGTGATTGTGAAAAAAAAAATTATTATTATTATTATTATTATTATTATGTGACATGTTATTGTATTTTTTGTAAGAAGGTATAGGGAGAGGTATGTGATAGATTGTAAATTAATAGTATATGGTCTCTCTTTTCTTTAGAGAGGAAGCAGGTAGAGTGGATTAAATATTTTATTCCGTTCAAAATACTCCTTTTATTTATTATGTGGGGTGTCTGGATATTTGGGAATGCTTTGGTTTTTGAAAACATTTCATAAGATGTTTCTATGGTGGGCCTAAATATTTTGGGTTATTTCAGGAAGTATTATAGGGAACATGTGCCTGAATTGTCTTGGATCCTAGTATTATTGATGGGGTTCCTTTTGGTTATTTCAATGGTGCTTCGAGTAATGTATGTCTGGTGGAGGCATGGTTATCAAACTTAATCTCCCATGGTAGCATAGTATCTTGTTGTTTGTATAGGAGGCACTCAAGGTCGCCTCTGGGCATATCCATAAACGAGTATGTGCTCACCCTTTGTCGGTAGTAATTGAGGAGGGATAAGGTTGGGGTGCAGTTGGAACAAGTGCTCCACCTCTTGGTAGAACTGGCCCACTTTTCTCTTTTGCACTATTCGAATGATGGACACTTCTTTCCCACTCGAGAGTTTTCCTAGATAGACCTTCCACGAGCCTCCCTTTCCCACCACGCGACCTTCCTTGAAATCCTTCGTCGCCCTTTGGAGCTCCCGCTTGGTAAGTATATACAACCCCTTCGCTAGTAGCAGCTCTTGTGCAACCATCTCCAACTTCTTGCAGCTTCTTGATTCTGGCCATAAGGGTCCGTGTCAAGGCCTACAATCATAGCTCAAAATTCTTAGTTTGTGCCCTTCAATAATATATAGGCAAGATATGAACTCATTATTCAACACTAACTGCAAAGTGTTAAAAAGGACTGTTCGTTTTCTTGCATTTCAACAAACTTAACGCCACTGCTGATTTGATTTTTTTCATATTGAGAATCCCAAAGGTGAAAATCCAAATAACAAACAATTATTGAGGAACTGCAGGTTCTCACAGTGGTCTAGTTCTTCAAGCAAAAAATCCCATAAGAAAATTTTATTCAATGTTCACATGAGTCATATATGTTGGAATGTATATCTTTGACTGGGAAAGTTTCATTCAAGACTACCCCACATAGTGACATTTCACCTGAATTAGACAACACGACCAACATTGAACCAAGGCATGTGCCAAGTTGGAAAATTTTTCGAATGGGTGGAAACTAAAAATGTGTCAAAAATTCAAATTCAAATTGTGGAGAGTTAATGAATTTTTCTAGGGGATGTTAGAGATCCAAGAGGATCGATGGAATATGGTAGTAAGGAATGGACATATGTTTGTTCTCCATAGAGATATGCATGGGAGCATTCAAAATGTCAGACTTGTCAGACAACCTACAACAAGCTTATTGGTTGCTGGGTATCCTCGGGAAGGACTGTCGAGAAAGCTAACGACGCTGGTAGAAAATGGAAGAGGATGGTAATTGAGCCAAGGTAGGGGGAAAGACACATGGATAGCTCAAAGGAATCTGCAATCGACATAATCTTAGTGCTTATAGGTTGGGGGTTCGATCCTCCTTGAATCCAAAAAAAATTAGAAAAATGTCTAATAAGAGGCCATCTGTACTTCCATGTGGCAGGCCCTGATTGGTCCACTTGGAAACTAATCGATGGTCTACTTGTTAGCCACATCACCAATCCATATCATCAACCTCAGTCACGTCTTGCCACGTGTCTTTTTGTGGAGCTTCCACGTCATCCACTTGCTGACTGTACCTGCCATGTGACATGCTATGGTGGTGCCACGTCAGTTTTGTACAGGCCACATGTCACCCTTACTGGTGCCATGTGGCACCCCTTTTTGCCAATTTTCCTTGTTTTGAAGAAATTTCAGAACTGAATAACTTTCACATCCAGAGTCCATTTTGCACGAAACGAACATTTCCGAAAATCTCTTGTCGAATTCTATGTAGCTGCAAGCTTTTGTTCACATTTTGAAGACTTTAATTTGGACCGATATTAGAGATCCTCCTAGATCACTCACACAATCACAAAGATTGGTTTTTACAATGCTACAATACAGTACATGGTTGTATTACAATGCTTTCCTTTTATAGGGAAATTACCATGGGAAAATACTACGGGCCACCCAATACCATGGGCCCATAAAGTATTGGCCAACAAACATCCCAAAAATTTCGTTTAGAGGCTCGTTGGCCCTGGACCCCCCAGTCAGGGGGGATGGTCCCCTCGCATCCCCATTCTAGGAAAGTGTACAATAAAAATGGGGTACAAACATGGATGAACAATAATACCTCTCAATCCATAAGATCAAGCTCCACAACCAACGAGTGTCTTCAGTAAGTTGGTGCTTCCAAACATTATAACACTAGGTTGGTGCTCTGCTGAGGGGATTGGTGCATCATTTAAGTTGGTGCTTGTAAATCAAGGGGTTAGTGCCTCCTTCAAGTTGGTTCTTGTAAATCAGATATTGGTGTCTCTTAAATGCTAATGCCACTAAATACTATAAATATTGTTTATTTTAAGAAACGATTTCCATGGTTTTCTTCCTTATTGGGTTTCCAAGTAAAATATTTGTGTACTATGATTTGTTGCTATTTTTTGTTGATATGACTGATTATGTGACGAGTATTTAAGATGAAAAAGTTATTATTGATCAAATATGTCCAATATTGATTCACCCCCCTCTCAGTATTGACTAATATTCCAACAATTGGGATCAGAGTGGGTTCCTTTATAATAGCTTAACCACTGGAAGGAAGATATCTAGCACAAATGGATTCTATAGAAATTTGTGTTTTCCCAAACAAATCTCCTTTCTTCAATGAAGCAAATTATACAACTTGGAGCATAAGAATGGAAGCACATATGAAGGCAATGAGATGTGATATTTGGAGCTCAGTGGTTTATGGTTACATTGTTCCAAAAATTCGTACAAAACCTATAGCTAAAACGGAGCTAAGAAAGAAAACTATGGTGGCAATAGCTTCCATCTTTAGTGTACTACTTGATTTCGTGAAAGTCAAAGTAGGGAATTTTAATTCAACCAAATATATTTGGGACAAGATACAAGAACTTTACATAAAGGAAATTTAAGAAACGAGAAATGAAGAACACCCTAAAACAAATGATGAAGTCATTGAGAGAAAATCAATTCTTCTAAAGATAAAGAAGATTTTGAAATTGAAGGAGAAGTGGATCTTGAAGTAGAACTCATCAATGCTATAAGTGAACTAAGTAAATATGAAAGGGAGAACTAGGAACTAAGGAAACCGTTATAGCCCAAAATATCACTCCATCATAATATTTACATAGCTTTTGAGTTATCATGACAAGCTAACCACATGACCCATATAGAGATATTTACATTATATATTCCTAGTCATTTACTAATTAGGTATTGGCCTTAAGCTCTGCATCATGAATCCATACTAGCATATTTACATCATTTACATGGTTTTATTTAATATATTCCAAATCAAAACTGTGGGTATTACTCTCTCTATAAAAATAATAATTATATGTAGTATTTCCTTAAATTTAGAGTTCTCATCATAGATTAATGATAATAATAATTTACTTAATCATTTTAAAATGAGTAATTATCAAATTATATATATATAGATAACATATTTTTCAAATATATTATATTAACACATATATAAACAAATAAATATATACAACCCTTCGGTAAGTTGCAGATCTAGACATATTGGCGATGACAATACTTGACATCGAGATTTTCAGAGCCTTTTGAATCGGATGTCATCATATGTTATTGTATAGTGATTAAAAGACCTTTGAATTTGCGCATGCAAATTCATTTGATAAATATTTGGTTATTTATATTAATTAAAAGACATTTGAATCTACGCATGCATGTTGCATTTGGTAAATATTTGGTTATTGTTTATTAATTAAAAGACATTTGCATGCATGTTGTTTATTGTTCTTTTAGGTCAAACCTGAAAGGTTAAGCACGCCTTTGTTAGAAATTTAGTCATGGAAATTATCTTTTCCATATTTAGTCAATGAAGTTTAGTGTCCTTATAACTTGAAAGTGTTTCCAGTTATTTGAAGTTTTTAATGGGATGTATATGTCATATGTTATATTTTATATATAAATTGGGTTTAGTTTACGTGGTTGTGAAATAAATTATTATTAGTATGATGTGATATGTTATTGTATTTTTTGTAAGAAGGTATAGGGAGAGGTATGTGATAGATTGTAAATTAATAGTATATGGTCTCTCTTTTCTTTAGAGAGGAAGTAGGTAGACTGAATTAAATATTTTCTTCCATTCAAAATACTCTTTTTCTTTATTATGTGGGGTGTTGGATATCTAGGAATGCTTTGGTTTTTGAAAACATTTCATAAGATGTTTCTATGGTGGGCCTAAATATTTTGGGTTATTTCAGGAAGTACTATAGGGAACATGTGCCTAAATTGTCTTGGATCCTAGTATTATTGATGGGGTTCCTTTTGGCTATTTCAATGGTGCTTCGAGTAATGTATTTGTGGTGGAGGCACGGTTATCAAACTCAATCTTCCATGGTAGCACAATATCTTGTTGTTTGTATAGGAGGCACTCAAGGTCGCCTCTAGGCATATCCATAAATGAGTATGTGCTCACCCTTTGTCGGTAGCAACTGAGGAGGGATAAGGTTGGGGTGCAGTTGGAACAAGTGATCCACCTCTTGGTAGAACTGGCCCACTTTTCTCTTTTGCACTATTCGAATGATGGACACTTCTTTCCCACTCAAGAGTTTTCCTAGATAGACCTTCCCCGAGCCTCCCTTTCCCACCACGCGACCTTCTTTGAAATCCTTCATTGCCCTCTGGAGCTCCCACTTGGTAAATATATACAGCCCCTCCGCTGGTAGCGGCTCTTGTGCAACCATCTCCAACTTCTTGCAACTTCTTGATTCTGGCCATAAGGCTCCGTGTCAAGGCTTGCAATCACAGTTGAAAATTCTTAGTTTGTGCCCTTCAATAATATATAGGCAAGATATGGCCTTATTATTCAACACTAACTGCAAAGTGTTAAAAGGGCCTGTTCGTTTTCTTGCATTTCAACAAACTT
Source organism: Pseudotsuga menziesii (assembly GCA_001517045.1). Taxonomy (NCBI): domain Eukaryota; kingdom Viridiplantae; phylum Streptophyta; class Pinopsida; order Pinales; family Pinaceae; genus Pseudotsuga; species Pseudotsuga menziesii. Next base: position 357,070 of record LPNX010851118.1, read on the forward strand.
AACGCCACCGCTGACTTGATTTTTTTCATATTGAGAATCCCAAAGGTGAAAATCCAAAGAACAAACAATTATTGAGGAACTGCAGGTTCTCACAGTGGTTTGGTTCTTCAACAAAAAATCCCATAAGAAAATTTTATTCAATGTTCACATGAGTCATATATGTTGGAATGTATATCTTTGACTGGGAAAGTTTCATTCAAGACTACCCCACATTGTGACATTTCACCTGAATTAGACAACACAACCATCATTGAGCCAAGGCATGTGCCAAAGTTGGAAATTTTTTTGAATGGGTGGAAACTAAAAATGTGTCAAAAATTCAAATTCAAATTGTGGAGAGTTAATGAATTTTTCCAGCGGATGTTAGAGATCCAAGAGGATCGATGGAATATGGTAGCAAGGAATGGCCATGCATGGGAGCATTCAAAATGTCAGACTTGTCCGACAACCTACAATGAGCTTATTGGTTGTTGGGTCTCCTCGGGAAGGACTGTCGAGAAAGCTAACGGCACTGGTAGAAAATGGAAGAGGATGGTAATTGATCTAAGGTGGGGGGAAAGACATATAGATAGCTCAAAGGAATCTGCAATCGACATAATCTCAGTGCTTATAGGTTGGGGGTTCGATCCTCCTCAAATCCAAAAAAAATTAGAAAAATGTCTAATAAGAGGCCATCTGTACTTCCATGTGGCAGGCCCTGATTGGTCCACTTGGAAACTGATCAATGGTCTACTTGTTAGCCACGTCACCAATCCATATCATCAACCTCAGTCACGTCTTGTCACGTGTCTTTTTGTGGAGCTTCCACGTCAACCACCTGCTAACTGTACCTACCATGAGACATGCTATGGTGGCGCCACGTCAGTTTTGTACAGGCCACATGTCACCCTTACTGGTGCCACGTGGCACCTCTTTTTGCCAATTTTCCTTGTTTTGAAGAAATTTCAGAACTGAATAACTTTCACGTCTAGAGTCCATTTTGCACGAAACAAACATTTCCGAAAATCTCTTGTCGAATTCTATGTAGCTGCAAGCTTCTGTTCACATTTTGAAGACTTTAATTTGGACCGATATTAGAGATCCTCCTAGATCACTCACACAATCACAAAGATTGGTTTTTACAATGCTACAATACAGTACACATTTGTATTACAATGCTTTTCTTTTATAGGGAAATTACCATGGGAAAATACTATGGGTCACCCAATACCATGGGCCCATAAACTATTGTCCAACAAACATCCCAAAAATTTATTTTCAAGGCCCGTTGGCCCTGTACCCCCCAGTCAGGGGGGATGGTCCCCTCGCATCCCCATTCTAGGACAAGTGTACAATAAAAATGGGGTACAAACATGGATGAACAATAATACCTCTCAATCAATAAGATCAAGCTCCACAACCAATGGGCGTCTTCAGTAAGTTGGTGCTTCCAAACATTATAACACCAGGTTGGTGCTCTGCTGAGGGGATTGGTGCATCATTTAAGTTGGTGCTTGTAAATCAAGGGGTTAGTGCCTCCTTCAAGTTGGTTCTTGTAAATTAGATATTGGTGTCTCTTACATGCTAATGCCAATAAATACTATAAATATTGTTTATTTTAAGAAACGATTTCCATGGTTTTCTTCCTTATTGGGTTTCCATGTAAAATATTTGTGTACTATGATTTGTTGCTATTTTTTGTTGATATGATTGATTATGTGACGAGTGTTTAGGATGAAAAAGTTATTATTGATCAAATATGTCCAATATTGATTCACCCCCCTCTCAGTATTGACTAATATTCCAACATTTGGGATCAGAGTGGGTTCCTTTATAATAGCTTAACCACTGGAAGGAAGATATCTAACACAAATGGATTCTATAGAAATTTGTGTTTTCCCAAACAAATATTCTTTCTTCAATGAACAAAATTATACAAATTGGAGCATAAGAATGGAAGCACATATGAAGGCAATGGGATGTGATATTTGGAGCTCAGTGGTTTTTGGTTACATTATTCCAAAAATTCCTCCAAAACCTATAGCTAAAATGGAACTAAGAAAGAAAACTATAGTGGCAATAGCTTCCATCTTTAGTGTACTACCTGATTTCGTGAAAGTCAAAGTAGGGAATTTTAATTCAACCAAATATATTTGGGACAAGATACAAGAACTTTACATAAAGGAAATTTAAGATAGAAGAAATGAAGAACACCCTGAAACAAATGATGAAGTCATTGAGAGAAAATCAATTCTTCTAAAGATAAAGAAGATTTTGAAATTGAAGGAGAAGTGGATCTTGAAGTAGAACTCATCAATGCTATAAGGAACTAAGTAAATATGAAAGGGATAACTAGGAACTAAGGAAACTGTTATAGCCCAAAATATCACTCCTTCATTCATGGCAACTTTTATATGTTTTCATCGCATAATGAAAATTCCATGACGACACTTCATGAAAACTCATGCCAGTCATTTAAAAAGACACATGTGAAGGAGGATCCATATCTTGAGTTTTGTAACTCCTAATTTTAACCTCTTCTTTGGACCTTTGGAAAGGTATCATACCAAGGAAAAACTTTCCAGAAGACACCAACCCTTGAAAATGCAGGAAAATACGTTAAAATGGATGTTATGAACCACTCGCAAATTTGTATAAGGAAACCCAAGTTTTTCAAATTTATACTTGCGACTTTTCAAAAGAAAATTTTCATACTCATGACTTTGCTTAAGAAAACCCATGATTATCTCCTATACTAGTAAAAATATATATATATATATAAAATGAAAAATATCGAAGTTGATGTGGTTTTGGTGGTTTTGGAACTGATCCTACGGTTTTAATTGATCCCTATTCGACCCTAACTCTTTAGAAAAGTATATAAGAGAGGGAGAGGGGTCCATGAAAGGGGGATTAGCCTTTGCATTGTTATTCTGGCAGAATTGAGACTCCCATCCCCCCTACCTTTCTCCTAGATGCCATATCCATGTGTTGTAGATCTTGGAGGGTGAGATTCTTGGAGAAGAGAAGAAGGAGATCTAGATCAAGGTTTCACGAGGTGCCTAGCAAAAGGAGAAGGAAAAATTTGTACTTGTTCCACTTGATAATAAATATGTGGTGTTCTTCCCTTTCCAAATCATTGTCTAATGGATGTAATTTCTATGTTTATGTTCATATGTTGATGCTAATCATATTAGGGTTTCATATTATTTTGATTATCATTGCTTTACATGTGGTCAAATTGGTTTGAGGAAGGTTGAATCTTGTTTTGCAGGTCTCTTGGCTTGAGGAGAAAGAGGAGGACTAAAGGAAATATTGGATCATCCTTCAATGAATAAGGTATGAACCTGTATTACCTTTGAATCTTGCTTATGAACTTTCCTCCGTCTGTGTATGACCACTGGGAAGTGGTATATCCTATTGAGGGTACTATTTTATTGATTTGTAACCCGTTTTTGGAGTATTTTTGCTTGTCCTTTATTCTTTCCGCCACCTCCTTCCTCGACATGACCTTGTTCTACAAGGTGTTAAGCAACCGTTGTTAGAAGGTTTAGACTGAACCTAGGAGCTTCTTGGTCTCTGTTTATTTTAGTATTTGTGTTTAATCTCTTCATGCCAAGGTGGTTGGATTGTTCCCCTTTGCAATTCTCCCTTCTGAGTGAGGTTCTATTTGGGCTTAAGGCATCCTAGGGTATATTTGTTGGGTATAGAGAAGAATTCCATTTACTTTTTTTATATTATCTGCATGCATTAGTTTACAGGTTGTTTTTTTTTTGTCATTTATAAAGAAAAGTAAAAAGAACAAGTATTTTCTTTATATGCATTTAGTCTAGGGTTTAGTCTTAGGTGCAATGCATGTCATTGTTTTTTCTTTTAAATACAAAAATAAGTCTTTCTTTTGTGGCCTTCATGTTTAGTTTTGAAAAAGAAAAAGAGAAGTAGAAGTATACTTTTTGCATTTTGAATCTCTTTTAGCTTAGTCATTTTTTTTATGCTTTCAAGTCAAAATACCATTGGTTTCACTTTTACTACCTTTGAGTAATAAACAACCCTTAAAAATAACCTTTAATATCTAAAATATATTAGTAACATTTTATTTCTAGGGACGACACACACTAGTCTAGGCTAGTGTTTTGGATTAGGAACACCTTTAATTTCCCCAAACTTTAAACTCAAACCTAGTATATTTCTGTTCAGGGAAATCCAATTTCATAAGGAAAGACACTGAAAAGCTCCTCTAACACAAGAATCAAGCACGAGGTCATGCGATACTGAGTTGTGGAGATGCCCCTCCTATACTCGATAGAGCATACACCAGAGCTGCTACACGTTTGGGGACTTACTTAGTACCTCCTTTCAACCCCATGTGGTGCCAGGTACTATTTGAGTTTTAGGATTATCTACCCTACCCATGTGCATCGGTTATACTAGTGATTATTCCACTAGAATTTCTTTGTGATTTTGGTATCCTTAGTATATGTACTTCTAGAAATTTACACAGGTGACGGTGGAAGGATATTTCCACTATACCCAGGGAAAACGTGGGAGGAAATATCGTGTGATAATTTGGGAGGGTGGTTGGCAATTCAATTTCTTGCACCTAAAGAGCTCATATCGAGACCCCGGGTAATTGTCCTTCTCCCTTCACTGGTTAGTTTTGGGCCATCATCATCCAAGACTCTCCTTTTGAAGGTATCCTTGTGTTCCTGATTGGATACTCATTTTTTATGCTAGTGGTGTGCTCTTGGTGATGTTGGTTTCTAGTTGGCCTCAAACTTTGTCTTCTTGTCCGAAACTATGGCTAGTACCCTAACAGACACCAACCAGGATACTTCCTTGTCAAAGAATTCTTATGCTTTTCCTTTTACTGGGAAAGTTGGCGTTCCGTTGATACCTTGAATATTCGTGGATTCACCCTTGGGCTACCAGTTTGGTTGTTTCCCACTCCAACTATCCTGAATGCTTATGATTCTTCACAAGGAAGCACCTTATATCAAGGGAATCAAAACAATGTATTCCCTTCGCCAGTAATCTATCCTCCTCTTTATACCTCACACGGTGAAAGTTACAATACTAGTAACCTGCACTATAAAATATAAGGAGAAAGAATAGGAAGAAGACACAAAAGAAAGGGGGAAGTCTCCCAGCCTCTACAGGTCATGTTGGGGGTACCCATCCAACCACTGCAAGTAATGTCAAACCTAGTCACCCAACCTCTAGAAGTCATGCTGGGGTCACCCATCTAACCTCTACAAGTCATGTTATACCTAACCACCCAGCCTCTGGAAGTCATGTTGGGGGCATCCACCTAGCCTCTAGAATTCATGATGGGGGAACACACTCAATTGATTCAAGTCGTGTTGATCCCAACCATCCATCCTATGTAGGTCATGTTGGGGAAAACAACCAAAGCCTGGGAGTCATGTTGGACCTCACCACCTAGCCTCTACAAGTCATGTTGGGGGCAAGCAGTCAGCCAATGTAAGTCATGTTGACACCATTGAGAAAAATAATAGTTCAAAAAAAAATCCTAAGTTCCCTTATAATCTATGCAAGGGAGATCATCTTACCCATCAATTCCCTACTATTGCAAAGGCTCGAAGAGTGTGGTTTGAGTCTAAAGGATTTCTGGATTCTAAACAAGCTGTAGTTTCTCAAAAACCTATTCAACCTTCGATTGATCAAGTGGTTGAACCAATGTGATATTTGGTTCACCCCACTCTTCCTTGGAGAGTAACCTTTACCAAGTGATTGAAACGATGTAGTCTTTGGTAAATCCCACTCTTCCTACAGACAATGATCCTCATCAAGTGGTTGAATCGATGCAATCTTCGATCAATCCCACTCCTCCTTTGGAGAGTGAGATGTATTCTAGTCACATTTTATTCAATGATAGATCAGAATTTCTTAACAAGGGGGCACCGACTTCATTTCGAATGAACCCCCACCAAGTTATCGGATTGCTTCCTTTGATTGGGATAGCCTAGGTGATCCACCCCTTCCTTTGATTTCACCTTTCTAGATAAAGGTCCAAGTTGAACACTACATGATTTCATGTTGTATTGTAGATGAAGGAGCCTCTTTTAGTATTTTATATGTATGTTCTTGGAGAGGCATGAAATCTCTCAGCCTTATGTCAATTTCTGATTAGTTGTTGGCTTTGATAGAAGAACTATTCAAGCTATGGGAATTCGTACTCAAGTACCTATTACAAGTTTGAGTGGGAAGACTTTTTTAGTTGGTTTCATGGTTATTGAGGACCCCTTGGACTTTAATATGCTCCTTGGGCATGATTACGTGTATTCTATGAAAGTTGTGGTGTATACACTCTTTCATGTGATGTATTTCCCTCATAATGAAATAATTGTCACTGTTAATCAGTTGTCATTTCTTTACCCTCCTCCTCACCCGACTATAGAGCAAGTATATCCTTTGTTAATTCCCAGTGTTTTGATAGACACTACCCCACCACGGGTGAATTATGTGGCCTTATATACCTTGTGCCCAATTTCCACTATGAGAAAGCCTCTGGATTCATGCTTACCTTCTTGCGACTTGGTCCCATCAATTGACTAGGTGATCTACCCAATAGGGAATTTAGATCCTTCCCTCCACCTTATTGATCCAATTGAATGTTTAGACATGTGTCCTATCTTGGATGGTCTCCTTCCTTTGGATTAAGTATTCCTAGAGTCTTTGATACAGTTTGACCTTCTGATGGATGTTGACTTAGTTGTGATTAATTCCAACCCTAACTTTCTTAGAGATTTTGATCCATATGATGATTGATACTCCTGTGATTGCATTGTTGAGTCTTTCAACTCTCCCATCACTCGACAATTCAGTGATTTTGATGAGTTTGATTTTTATTGTATCTTTTTCAACTCCTGTGACACTGAGTTTGTTTTTGCAGAATCTATCACCCCTATCAACTTCAGTTCTCCTCTCAAGGTTCATATTATTGATTATAAATCCTCGGTCCTTGGAATTATAGAGTCATATTCAGTCAGTTATGCCTTGAATACACCTTTTGTAAAAGATATAAAAGTTGAAAGTGTTTCTACCAAAGTGACATGTGTTAGACTTTTTATTTTGAATATGATCTTGTATCTTTTTCAACTCCTGTGGCATTGAGTTTGTTTTTACAGAATCTATCACCCCTATCAACTTTAGTTCTCCTCTCAAGGTTGATATTATTGATTATAAATCCTTGGGCCTTGGAATTATAGAGTCATATTCGGTCAATTATGCATTGAATACACCTTTTGTAGAAGATATAAAAGTTGAAAGTGTTTCTACCAAAGTGACATGTATTAGACTTTTTATTTTGAATATGATCTTGGTACTGTTGTTTCTTGGAGACAGGATTCTTAGTGGGATTCACAATTTTTTACTGGACTTGTCTTTGTGTTTAAGTTGTAATCGTATTTTATTACACTATGCATGCACTTATGATCCTAATGTCGGCTTCCATGCTTTTAGCTCGTTATATAATCCCTCATCTCTGCTCTCATCGTCGCTCAGCTTTGTACCATTTTTCCACTACAAATTGACATCCTTTACCTAGAGGAGACGCTGCCGGAGTGTCCTTATATTTTATGTGTTCTTTGCAATATGCTTAGGATTGTTCCTCATGCTTGGAACTAGTTCTGCATGCCTATGACACTCATCTCCTTGCATTTAGAGCATTCTTACTACTTTCCTTCGAGCTCATTAAAAATAGTAAGGAGGACACGAGTTGACTTTTCTGCACTCGTTAAAACTTTACAGGAAATATGTGGAGTTATCTTCAAGTCCTAGTCTGACTCCTTAAATCTGACTAGATCATCGAGTTCGCTTGTCCCTTCAAACTTATCAAAGGATGTGAAGGAACATCCACATAGGTATAAGTTTACTCCTTTTTTGGGCCTTGTGGATTACTTATGAAAAATAATACTCTTTTTTCTTCAGAATCTAGAAGAGTATCTTCAGGTATAGATTTATCTCTTTTCCACGCTTGGAGGACTAAAATTACAAAAAAGGAACCATGTTTGAGCTGACTTTTTTCTTTTCCATGCTCTAGTTCAAACATGAAAAGGATTATGAACATTCTTTATGCCATCTTCATGCTTTCTAAAAGTTTAGGGAAAAAGCATAGAGTGATCTTGCTTCCCTTCCTACTCGTTAAAACTAAATCATTTCTGCTTGCTTCTGAAGGAGCATCGGTCTAGTGATAATTTACCCCTTTTTCAGACCTTGCGGACTAACTATGAAAAAGGAACGCCTTAGTTCTCCTAAGCTAAGAGAGTTCTCCTCTGGATTGTTTTATACTTTTTTGAACTTAGGAGCCTAACCTTATGAAAAAGTTCCCCCCTAGAGTCTTCGTTGGAGTTTTCAAACTCTCAAAACTATGAAAACACCATTGAGAATTCACTAATTCGGGCTCGTAAAATCCACAAATCAATGATTTATCAATAATTATTCTATTTCTTCTTCAAGCTTTCCAACAATGAAGAAGGTCTCAAGTTTGCTTTCTTGGACTTGTTAAAATTTTACAAGAAAGAGGGAAATGGAAGTTCATTCAAATTTATTTTATGCCATGGAAGCAAGTCTTGTCTCCTTGAAAAAAGCACCAGTTTTGAGTCTATCAACATTTGGGTTCTATTTTTTTACCTTATCTTGATTCAGAGTTTTTACTTCTCCAGTTAGCACCTTTTCCAATTATATGGAAATCTATCAAATTCTCCTACATTCCATATTTGTATCGTTGGTCCCTTCATGTCAAAAAGAAGTCTAAATCACAATTGTGTCATGCTCACTTTTCAAAGATAAGCCTTTGTCAGTCATTCTACAATTTTATTGACATTTTGAGTCATCCATTCCCTGGTATCAACTCATTACATCCAACCTTCAACATTATTTTTTGCAAAACGTTATATTAATTCCATATCCAATCAGTCTTTTCCTCATGTTGGATGATGGAGTATGCCTTAATGCCTTCCTTCCAACTGATCTCTTCCTATTATCTGCAACACACCTTTCTCTGGGAATGAGATTTATATTTTGTGATGGTGCCTTGGGATTACATTCATCAGTGGAAATTTCCCTCGCTATTGGGTAGTGGGAATACTTGAATGTATCCTACTCGATGGATACTTCAGGTGTTCGACTTCAAGACCATTTATTCACACTTATTAGATTGTACTAGGTACCTTGGTGACTATTTTCATTAATGGTGGCTTCCCTTGTTTTTGTTAATGGTTCTCATAAATGATTGTTAATCAAACAATTTCCTCCATGTTCAAATTCAAATCCTTTATTCATGTGGTTAGGATTCATACCTTTGGGCGGTTTGGATTGAATACCTTGGGTTCACAGTAGCATCATCTTCTTTGCTATTGCTCGAGTTGCGCAAGACCTTTCCACATTTCATATTACATTTGTTGATACATAGATCCACGTTGTATTTTTTGGCTATGATTGATTATTGAGCATAGATACACCTTGTTCATGTGTCGCCATGACTCCTTTAGATTTTATATGGCACCTTTTAGCATATTGTGCCACCATGATAGTTACATCAGTTATACACATGTTGGATCCTCCTATATATTTATGGATATCATTTGTATATGGAAATGTATGTCCCAAAGATCAGTTTTTTTTCCACTTATCTCTCTTTCATGTACCTTTGTTCGAGCCTACGATCTTGGATTCTCTACTCTCTTTGACTCCATGACTCAGTTGTTTCCTTTTTATAATGTATTTTGGCTATCATCTTCCCCTATAACCTCATTCATTAGGGGGCATATGTTATATCCCAAAATATCACTCCTTCGTCCATGACAAATTTTATATGTTTTCGTCGCATGATGACAATAACATGACGGCACTTCATGAAAAATCCTGCCAGCCACTTAAAAAGAAACCTGTGAAGGAGGATCCATATATTGAGTTTTGTAACTTTGTTTAACCTCTTCTCTAGACCATTGGAAAGGTATCATACCAAGAAAAATCATTCCAGAAGACACCAACCCATGAAAATGTTGGGAAATACCCTAAAAAAACTTGTTTACCCACTTGCGAGTTTGTAGAAGGAAACCCACGTTTTTCAACTTTATAATCGCGAATTTTCAAAAGAAAACCTGCATACTCACAACTTTTCTTAAGCAAAACCGCGAGTATCTCATATAATAGTGTGTGTATATATATAATTAAAAATATCAAAGTCAAGGTGGTTTGGGTGGTTTTGTAACTTCTCCTTTGGTTGTAATTGATCCATATTCGACTTTAACTCTTCAAAAAAGTATATAAGAGAGGGAGAGGGGTCCATGAAATGGGACTTAGCCTTTGCATTGTTATTTTGGTGATCATTCATTAATGTGTGTCATTAATTCCTCTTCTTCTCTCCTTGTGCTAATTCTATGCATTTCCCATTGAGGTTAATTATGTGCTTAGATTCTTATATTGTTTATGGAATTCTTGTTTCCATCAAGGATTTAGAATTCTGACAAAGTAGTAAAGGCCAAGAAAAATTGAAGAAGACCTAAGAATCCAACTTCAAGAGAAGGAAGAAACTTGTCAAGAAAGAGAGCTTGATATTTTAACACTAAGAACATTAATTGATAAGCTCGTAGCTCAAGGAATTAACAGTATGAAATTTAAAAAGATCTCAACAATTTTAGACAATATTCTCAACTATCAAAGTTCTGCACTTGACAAGACTAGTATCAGTTATGGCATCAAACAATAAGGTGAAGGTGAAAGTTCCAAGCAACTAGAAAACAAATTTGAAGAGAATACTAGAATCTATGTTGTTGTCCTTAAAAAATCTATCAAGCATAAATAAAAAACAAGGAATTTATCCATGACCAACAAAAGCTTGTTTTCATCCACAAGAATAATGAATACAAAAGAGATGCATCTCTAAGAAGACCTATTGCAAAAATGTGTGAATATCTCTTTTATGGTAATTGTTTCTCTTGCAACAATTTTGGACAAAAAGTTATAGGTTGCAAATCTTATGGATTAAATTTTCAAGTGAGGAATAGAGTTGATCACATATCCCCAAAAAATGACTGTTCATCTCATAATATTGTTGATAGAAGTCAAAATACACTTGTCCTATTGTTGAACCACAACATTGAATGTTTCAAATGTTATAAATATGCACATATTGTACAGGACTGTAAAAGAAAATTAACAAAATCTTCTAGACATGGACATACAAAGATTTGGAAAAGAAATAAAAATATAGAGGAACTTTATATTCTATTATATTCCCAAAGTGAAATAAGCCGAATGGAATCTATTGTAAAAGAAATTTCTCTTATCAGACAAGAGAAAGGAAAATGAAAAAAAACATGGATATTTAATTCAAAAGAGCAGAGGCGGAAATAATGTGAATTGGCACTATAAGTTGATGATTAATACACAAGTAATACTTCAAAAAATCAGAAGAATCCAATTATCATGAAGTTTGGAAGTATGGTATCTGAAATCAAAAATATTTTTAATCCTAAAGACAAAATACAGACATTTCTGCATGTTGAATATTTGAGATATAATTCTCTTAGTCCTCTCTTTTAACAGTCATGACTCCAAATTACAAAGTAAAGTATAATGCAGAAAAAATATACTAATGAAAAGTGCCTTAGAAATATTAAAGGGAGTCAAGCTAAAAATGAAGAGTAGAATGAAGGAAATAAAAAGGAAAATGTAAAAAACAATTTTTATAACAAGAGCAGATTGGTACTTATCTAAAATAAAATCTTGCAGCAGTCACAGATAGGATTAACAAGTATAAGAAATAAGGTTACAAAGATTGTTTTATATGTACAAGATTGTGGATATATCGTGTGATAATGAATGGAAATTTTGTGATAGAAGACGAAACTTTGAGTAGCATTGATAGAAGAGAATTTCACTTAAACTTTGTGGCATCTTGGTCTCAACACTGAACTCTTGTTCGAATATCTTTAATATTTGAATCAAGAACATGTATGAAATCAAAGGAACAACATAAACTTATTGGGGTTGTCAACAAAGTTCATCTAGTCTAATGGAAAGGAAGAGGAATAGTTAAAGAAATAAAAGACTTGTGATGAACAAGACTAGAATGAAGAAGATAGAAGATACATATATAAAAGAGATGAAGACTAATAGGAATCATGAAACATAAGAAATGTATTTTCAATTTGAAAGTGAGAGTTTGAAGATGAACCTAATGTGTTCATGCAATATTAAGATGAACCCAGCATGTGTAAATTTAACAAAGCCACGGGATCATCAGACTAGATTGAGCCTTACTGTGAAATAAGAATGAATGAGGAAGAAGAATTTAAATGCATAACCATAAATGAATAATGGTGAAATCATTTAGATAAGAGGAAAAAATTTGACATCATAACCATAAATGAGTAATCATTAACCTGTATGAAATACATTGGTGATACAATAAAGAGAATTCAAATCCTCTAGGATTCATTCAAATCTCATGACTTGGATTGTCTCTAGACATCACTAACTGTGGGAAAATCACCATTGGAGGCTCACTAGTGTAACTCCAGACAACTGAAGCACTTCACAATCAATTCACTGAGTAAGGTAGGTGAGAAAAGGATCCTAACATCCTTAAATAATGAAAATGTGGTTCTAGGCTAACTGAATATGAACTTATTGTGTCCCATTAGAGAACAACTCAACACTAAGTAGGGTGAACTAATGGTGGGACTCCCATGACTTAGTATGGGCTCCTAAAATGTAGGGATTGGTCCGTGGAGCTCCTAAACTCATGTAAAGTGGTGCATCAAGTGGTAGGTTGGCCCCAAATAACTTCTACATGGAATTAATGAAGTGGAAACATATCCCTAATATAGGAATCTAACATTTAGACTATGGTGGACAAGGGAGGATTGAAATAATCCTAACGCCCCCCCTTAATCCAAACTTGGAAAACTTGGGCCCTGGATACTGAGACCAAAGTTCACCCATACTATCTAATGCAAAAAAGTAACTACTCAATAAACCAAGGAAATGGGGAAAACCTCATGGTAACCCCCCACCCCCCCTCAAAATGAACAATAAACAAGGAACTAAAAATTGAATCAAACCTTCACACCAAGAAGAGATCTAAGATTAACAAATATATTTTCTGTGAAATATTTTGTGAATATGTCCACAACCTACTCCTCTATAGGGAAGTAATGCATAATGATAGTCTTACTATGCACTAGTTCCTGGATGTAATGCATATGTACTTATATGTGTTTGATTTGTTGCTTATATACTGGATCACTGTAAATTTTAATTGCAATTTTATTATAAGAGAAAATTATTGTTGAAGGAGAAGTATGAATTCCAAACTCTATTAGAATCCCATGTATCCAAACTGCCTGAATAGTTGCATATACAACCCCTCGATAATTTGCTTTTGTTGAAGAAAGAGTAAGAGCTACTTACCTCTTGCTTGACCAATAGATTGGTCCAAATCCCAACATGAACAAAAATCCTGAAGCATATTTTTTTTGGTATTGTCTCCAACCCAATTTGAATCAGTAAAACCAATCATATCTAGTTGAGCACTACCAAAATAGTGAATCCCAAAATCTCTAGTACCCTACACATAATGCAAGATCTGATTTGTTGCCTTCCAATGCAGCTCATGTGTCTCCTGTATGAACCTAGCAATATCACTCACAACTTATATATAACAATCCTGGTGTCGAATGAGTAAGGTACAACAAGCTACCAATGAGAGTACTTTCAACCAAGCATGTAGAACCACCTTCTTCCAACCTAATGCCGAATAGGAAGGGGAAAGATGTTTCTTTACAATCATTCATATGGAACCTTTTGAGCAAATCAAGTGTGTATATGGACAAGGTAATCATGATCCTCTAATATATTTTTTTTCATTTCAAGGCCAATAATTTGAAGGCATCCATCTTTGCATACCATGCCCTTGGGGCTTACTTGACCCCATACAAATATTTATTTAGTTTGCAAACCAAGGAGGAATCTTTAGTGTACCCCTCAGGTTGTCTCATGTATATCTATTCTTCTAGGTCACCATGGAGGAAGGCACTCTTCACATCCATGTGATGTACCTCCAATTTCTTCGAAGTTGCAATGGAAAAAAATAGCCTTATGGAATCCATTCTTGCAACAGGGTAAAATGTCTCATTCTAGTCCAACCCATGAAACTGTGAGTACCCCTTTGCAACTAACTGAGCCTTGTACTTGGCATTAGATCCATATGTTCCTAGTTTGGTTTTGTAGATCCACTACCACCAGACATGATTTCTCCCTAAAGGTAAGGGGACAAGATCCCATGTCTTGTTGTTATGTAGAAAATAATATTCATCATCTGTGGATGCCTACCACCTTCGATCATGGAAAGCCTCTGTGTAGTATTGAGGATTGGACCCTAGCATCATGTAGCACCTCTCTGGGATAAGTGGATCAGTATGACAATGTGCAAGGTTCTCATCCTAAAATTGAGATATGGTTCTCCTTCTGTCATGTGGATCCCCATCATTGTTCCCAACAACTTCAATGAGTTTCTAGGAACATTTAGGCCTTGTATTGGGAGAAGGAGCTGAATATGAATTTAGATCTACTTGATCTTCACTCTCAAGATCAATATCTAGTTCCTCTTGATCCTCATCTTCATAATATGAATCTGAGATATCAATAGAAGCAACATCACATGAAATTGGAATAGATTGAGCATTTATATCTTCCCCTTCAACTGCTTGTACTTCATGCAACAATTCTTCATTGAATTGGACACCGTGCTCTATGAAGCATCTTTTAGTTTCAATCTCCATTAAATTGTAATCTTTTGCATCATCTATATATCCCAATAGAAGGCATTCACTACTTTGAGGTTGGAAGGATTTCCACTTTTCATATGTAATTTTGGCTCATGATTTCGAGACAAAAACCCTCTGACGTGATACATTAGGCTTATGTCCCATTAGTGCTTGGAATGGAGTGACCCCAACCACTAACTTATGAGGTACTCTATTATATATATATGAAGCACAAATCACTACTTCAGCCCATAGATATGGTGGAATATCTCTTTATTCAAGAAGGCAGGTATCTATCTCCTTTAGTGATCGGTTCTTCCTCTCAGCTACACCATTTTGTTTTGGTGTATATGGGACTGAATGTTGCATTTGAATACCTTCTAAAGCACACAACTGCTAAAAATATATTTTGATGTAATCTCCTCCATTGTCTAATCTAATTTATTTTATCTTCTTCCCAAGAGTGTTCTCAACTAAGGATTTGAAAATTTTGAAGATTTCAAACAGCTCAAACTTTTGCTTAAAAAAGAAGATCGATCAATACCTTGAGTAGTCATCAATGAAGGTTAGAAAGCACTTTATGACACACATTGACAGTACTTTATGAGAGGAAATCCCTCAACCATCTCTTCATTCTTTTGTTGCTGGATATATTTGAAATTTAGATGGAAAAATATCTCATGCCAAATTATGCTTGTTTAATTAGCATGGGTCAATAGGGCACTTTGGTATGAGTGAGGAAGAAGAAGTGAGAATTCATATGCCTTCAGAGAACGATTTGCATCCCCTTTTTCTATTAGGTTTCCAATAGAGATTTCTGATATCTCCATTGAGTCAGGTTCAAATATGACTCACTTTGGTGAGAATGTATGGGTCATCTGATTTATAGACAACAGATTCGTTGCTAAGGAGGGAACATAGAGGACATTTTTGAACACTCCATGCTCAAATTTAATTAAACCTTTCCCAACTGTTGGGATTTGAGATTCATCTCTCATGTATATGTTAGGATTACCAGAGAGATTAAGAGAAGATAATGATTCCTTGGAAGAAACCATGTGGTTGGAGGCTCTAGAATTAATGAGAAAAGATTCTAACTGAGAGAAGAAAGCTTTCAATGCATGACATATCTCATGATATTCAATTTTGTTTCCAGAATCATGCTTCCTTTATCCTTCATGGAGGGAAATATTTTGTTGTTCAAGGAGTCTTGACATTTTATCTATGGTTTCTTGGGGACTCCCATGACTCAAGGTGGGCTCATAAAATGTATGGATTGGTCTCTCAAGCCCCTAAGCTCATGCAAAGTGGTGCATCAAGTGGTAGGTGGGCCCCAAATAACTTCTCCATGGAAGTAATGAAGTGGAAACATGTTCCTAAAGCAGGGTATTTTTTAAGGATTCTAATATTATAATTAGGTAGGTATCTATAGATAGGTAGGAAAATATTAAATATGAAACATAAAATTAACACTGAAATGTGTAAATTTTGGCAGATATTATGATAAAATAAAAAAGGCGATATTAGACACTAAAAATGACCAAATAGTGCATTTATTTCTTGAAAAAAACCCAAAAAATAGCCAATTGGTGAAATTTCGCCACTAAAAATTACCCTATTCCTAAGCTAAGAAATTTAAATTTAGACTATGGTGAACAATATATGATTACAATATTAATAATGACATGTTCATGCAACAGTGCTGGATTTCCCCTCCGGTCGACCCAGGTTCAAGTCCTCGGTTGTCAACAAAGACCCAGATATTATCCTGACGGAGTAGGGCTCAACCAATAGTACTTGTGACGCAGATGCAGTATCACCCGAGATATCCTTATGGGTAACTACTAGAACCAGGTTTCTACAGTTAGGTGGGCATTTATACTCTCATTTTATATTACCACAATTCTCAACTGAAGCAAGGGTTTACACTTCTTACTCCTTGTCTATTTATTCAAGTTAGCATGATATTAACCAATCGACACATACATACATGAGATTATTCATAAACAGAATGGATGTGACACATTCACATCTACTTATTCATAATATGCATATGCTTACTATAAAAACATCAATCAAGATATACAGAGAAACTAGTTAACGTGGAAAGCCATATGGGAAAAACTACAAAGGCGCTCTTAATTTGGAATGAGAAATATGTTAGCACCTTTTGTCTGCACACTCATCTTGTAGACTCTTTCTAAGTATTCTTTACATATTAGGAATAATTCTCTCCTCTCATGCTCTCTGGTTTCAGGTCTAAGTACTTCTCCTCTACTTCTCCTAACAGTCGATCCACACACATCCTAGATCAGTTCTCTTAGATAAAAAAATATCTTTTATCCTCTTCTCAACCAAATAATGACTAACAAACCAAGAAACTAACCAACATCAACCAAAATAAAAACTAACAACAGTATCACACAAATCTTGGGTTTTCCCTTTTATAGGCTTCTACCTGTCCTAATCAACCGCCTCTTTTATGTTAGCCAACAAGATTCCAATTATATTATTATACATTCAATTACAACAAATAGTAGGATTCCATTTCATCCCAACATACAATTATTCTTTATTACCAAAAGCATGATTTATTCTAATTGGATTCTTACCCACGATCAACCAAAATTTTCTTTTCAATCGGTTGACTCTTCTTTTGTCTTGGTTTCTTCTGTCATGGAAACTTTTATCGTAGCTCCTCTTCTATCATTGGTTTCTCTCTTCACAGCTCCTCTTCAGTAGTTGGCTTCTCTCATAACAGCTTATATTTAGTCGTTGGATTCTCTCATTGCAACTTCTCTTCAGTCGTCTCTTCTCTTGTGTCGCATCTTCTCTTACGACAGGATTATTTATCTTCCTGAGAAGAATTCTAGTTGAATTTTGCCTAACTTATCCTAGGGCCAGAAGGCCCCCAACACTCACCTTTGGCTTGTCCTGAGCCTCCTTTGTTACAAGTTTACTTTGAAAATATTGAAATATTTTCACTATGCACTTAGTCTCCTCCCGTACTTTTGTTTTCTTAATCTTCAATTTTTTGACAAGTTCAGAACTAATGTGTTCTGAAGTTATTTCTTTTGTTGACTCTACTCCTTGTCGCACTTTTTGGTGTACACGTTGAATTATACTTGTAATTTTCTATACTTCTTCTTGCAATTCGACAACGCTGTCAGTCCTCTTGCTCTTATGTGTTCGCAATGTTGTGACCTATTGTTCCATCCTTGTCATGCCAGCAAACTTATTAATTTTCTCTACTAATGGCAATTTCTTCATCTCATTCTTCAACTGGTTCACCTCTGTCCCAGTAGTGTGTAACTATTCTGCAAATTTCCCTAGTTCATCCTCGTCAATCAAAGATTCCCATGTATGAGAAACTTGGTTGAATACTTTGGCAAAAAGTTCCTCTTCCTCTTCTATTTTCTTCGCACCATCTGTGGTTGCATTTATTCTTTCTTCCAGTACTTCTAGAGGTGTACTGGGTGTCACTTGTGCTTCCAAATCCACGACCATTTTGCATAGGTTCTCTGCAATCTCTCTAAGTCAACAAAATTTGGCTTCCACAAACATCTCATTGGTAATTCCTTCATCGGTAAACTTGGTGGAAGCAAGTGTTACGGTTGCATCGAGTCGGTGCTTTTTTCCCTCCCATGTCTTAGCTTTATGTTCTGCTTCTTTGCCTATTTTCTTCATCTTATGAAAAATATTGTTTGATGGTCTGACTTGCTTGACTAGTGTGCCTTCTCTTACTTTCATTTCTGCGACTGTGCCATTCTGAATGGCATATACTTCATACATCGACGGTCTAGAGAAATATATAGTGACATGGCCCATGCTTTTGGACGTGGTATTTAGCTCTGATGTCCCCAAGTCGAGTGATTCACCCACCACTTCAGTCTTTATAGGTGATATGGGTATTGACACATCACTAGGTCAATCCTCCAACATGCCAAATAAATCCTATGACTCAGACAATTGTGGGTTGTAGTCAACCACCACTCTTACTTCTTTCCCGACCTTACAGAGTGTTTGTAATAAATTTGTGATGTTGTTGGTTAGCTCTGTTGCCGCTTATCTATATTCTAGAGGCTTTGGTTGGCGATTTCAGTCATTTTTTATGTCAACAATGTGTAATAATCATTGGTAAGGCCGACAGTTCTAGTTGTTTTGTCATCTTTCGTCTTCATATGGCACCTTACAGACTTATCTTTCTGCTTCCTCTTTTCACCTACTACTGGGTCTGTTGTATTCGTGCTTGAATCCTTCTGGGTATTTTCTGTATTTTCCTCTTGGTATTCCTTTGGATTTTCCTCTGGTGGATTTTGTTCTAGTGGGTTTTCTCCTTGTCCCCCAACCTTCTACATTAGTGTATTATTCTGTCACACCTCTTCATCGTCCGATAGATAGTCATCTGCAACAGAAAATCTCCATTATTCCATCCAATCTTGAATAATGGTCCCAATTTTTTTAGAAGAAAGCTGATACTGTGTCACAAGTCATTGGAACTGTGGGTCTTGTCATGGCTGCAACAAAATATGATGGGTTGCGATAAAAAATACGATAATGTTTCTAAACTGCTTAACGATCGCTTCAAAAATTATGGCCTTCTTTCTGACATGATAGCGCAAGTCCTCTGCTTGCAAAAATAACTCTACATTGTTTTCTTTTTTCCTATTCTTTAAATAATTCTTGAACCAAAGATTCTGGTATCGAGCTCCTCAACATAAAATGGGCACATATACCCCCTGGTATTTTGTTGGTTCTTCCCATGCAACAAACAAATTGGAATAAGTAGCCATGAATAATGGAATGTGATACCTTTCTCCTATGCCTCCTCTCCACCTACTAACAATTTGTTTAGAAGATATTGTGACCAGTTGATTTGAACGCTTGTTGCACATAACTCTACCGCAACAAAATTTTCTAGATACAACTTTAGCTACAAACCGGGGTCGCGACACCAAATTCTGCAACAATGATTGTATTGGAAATAGATATTACCATACTCTGTGAAAACTCGCCTTGCCTCTCTTAATTGCAGACACAATCAACTTATTTTACTCAGTTGCATGCAAATAGAATGAATGATGCTTTGGCAAGAAAATGATATGCATTCATCTGTTTAAGCCATCTTTGCTACGCATGAGTGGACAATAAATTGGAAAGGTGGTAGCGATTTACGTCACATGGGGAAATATTCCAAATAATTACAACGAAATCATCACTTAATTGTTACTTTCCTTGTCACCTTGTTGGTAGTTGTTGAGAATTAATGACAGAAATGACCAAAAAGTATGTCGTCAAAATATACCGCGTTCAGAATATTAACTATAGCCATTTGTCTTATTGCGAAAAGATTTCATCTTGCAATGAATTTTCTATTCGTTCAATAGAATGGAGTAATTGTGGAAGGCTACAAAGGCTTGCATATAAGTCTCAATTTTATACATATTACGCAAGCAAAATCTAAATGTATGCTTGATCGAGTCTTATCGTCAGTCAAAGCGATCCTATTGATCATTATACATTAACTTTGTTCAAGCTACTATACGCATTTTATGGTTCCATGGTCAATCTGAGGATCGGTGATTCTATAGCGAGCTCAAGGATTACAGAACTATTCCACGACTTGCAATGTGTTAGGTCATCTAATAAATATGTTCATCATTCTGATGTATTTTTAAAATCACTTCCACTTTGGACGCTACCAGTCCTGGATTGGCTCATGCAATATTTTGGAATTCAAAATGATGCGCATTATTTGGAAATAAGTTTTAATTGCACATTTATTCATAGTTTCCCTTATGGGCATTTCTGTATAAAAAATTGAAATCCTCTCCGAGGAGAGCTATTCATCATTTACACACACTTATTGCACACTGTTGTAATCAAACTCCATATTATATAAATATGCTACTTCCTTATTTTGGATGTGTTGATTAATTTGGTGTGAGTGATTGGCTTGTTCAACCCTTGTCTCAGAAGAAATGGCCATCTTCCGTCACAGGTGTTGTTGTAGGTAGGGTTTTCCTTTATGTATGTAGTTCGATATTTGATTTAGCGTTTTACATTTTAATTTGTTGTGTTGATTATAGTCAGGTGTGAATGCTTAAATTGTGGCATGATCAAGTAGTGCAATCGGTTTTCATTATTATTGAATAAACAAGGATTCTTGAATGGTGAATGATGGAATAAGGAATAACACTATGGTGAACTAGAAGCATTAATTATTTCTTAGAATTCTGTTGTTAGCAATAGAGGCCTGATGCTCAACTCAATGAGTCCATTACAATTCAATTACTATAGTTGTTGTCTTTTTTAATCTGTTTCTTACAAGAATTTTTGAGTCTATTAATCTAGAATCTGTCATTGAATTTCCTTCCGTAGCATATCCAGGTGATCAATTGTAATCAATAGGAAATTATTTCAGTTGTAGTGTTTTTTTTTTTTTTAGCAGTAATTTTGTAAAAAAAACCTTCACCACACAGTTGTACTTTCAATCTAGTTTTATCGGTTTCCTTGACTTCCTCTGTATCACAAATCATTCAAATTACAGTGTTTGACATAAAAGAAATTAGGTAGCTCATAAGTCTCTAGAACCCTGGGTTGACAATTTATGTACATCTTTCCATTACATTTGTAGTAAAAGGTGAAAGAAAAGCTCATCATTTTGGCGTCATTGTCAGGGAGATGCCAAGGACATTGCAATTTTGGTTGATTGTTTTGATTTTGTGGGTGCAATTCATCTATTTTTCCTTCAAGTATGATGTGTATGATATTTTCTGAAATTAGTCCTGTGTTATTTCTGAGAAGGGACGAGTAAGACACACAGACAATTCTATTGGAATATTGATCGCCACAGGTCCCTGTGATTCTGAATCATGCCAATTATTCATGCGTAGAATAAGAGATAGTACATGTAGGCTTGTATATGCATATGATACCCCCCAAGGTATTCATCATGCAATAAGTGCATGAAGCTTAATAAGAGGAGGATGTACTCGAAGGAGGCCACCTTCCATCAACATTTCATAGCAAGAGAGGCATGAGCATTCTACCATTCCCATTGAACAAATGGTTGTACCAACGCACATTGAAGAAAACCTGCCAGTGACGAAATTTGTTCAAGGAGAAGAATTCATCCAGGAATTAGATAATCTCAATCATTTGAGTAGAGACATCTAGTTGAGTGAGGAACAACAGTCTACCAAATCTCTAGTGTTTGCTAGATCGTCTACATTGGAAGTTTTTTGGGTAAATATGGATGGTAGGGGAGATCATATTCCAAACAGAGAAGAAAAAAACCAAGGAGAGATGAATGGAGTGGAGTCTAGTATTGTAACCAGTATTTTCGAATTCCCAATCAGAAATTCATGGACCACATAGATAAATCCGATGAAAAGCATCCCACATTCAGCATTGCTAAATTTTCATGGAATGTAAAGTGAGGAACCTGACACGTTTGAATTTGAATTTGATGTCCTTTGCAGAATTTATGATTACGTTACATATCAACAAAAACTGAAACTTTTTTAGGGCACATTGAAGAATATGGCACTTAGGTGGTTCATGGGGCTAGGAGGGGACAACATTGCAACCTAGGCCCAAATGAATAAATTATTCCTCGATAAATACCAAGAATATTGCAGAGAATTGTGCAACACAACAATAGATTTTCCTGGAGTGATGGCTATTTTTTCTATATGGGACCTGATTTGGTGATCCACCAATGTGTTCGTGAGGATGAAATTTATATGATTCTTAGAAACCGTCATGATGGCCCATGTGGGGGGATATTTTGCAGACAAATGAACAACTCACAAGATCCTACAATTGGGCTATTATTGGACTACAATATTTAAAGGTGCCCGAGAGTATGTTTGGAGCTGTGATAGTTGAAAAAGGATGGGACAACCACTACATTCAGACTAGATGCCACTATAGACTCAGCTTGTGGTGGAACCATTCAAGAAGTAGCCATTATATTTTGTTGGCCCTATAAAACCCCAATCTAGTAAAAAATCATATATCCTAGTATGTACGGATTTTGTGAACAAATGGGTTGAGGAAAAGGAACTTCCATAGGAAACAGAACAGGCAGTCTCAGATTTTTATATGCAAATATTTTCACAAGGTTTGGAGTCCCTAGGCATATTGTTACTGATGGAGGATCAAAATTCACATCTAAACTCATCAAATATCTTACAGAACAGTACCATATCAAGAACAAAGTAACTTCACCATATCATCCCTAGGCTAACAGGAAAGTAGAAGGTACAAATAGTCTTGGAATCTATACTCACAAAGACTGTCCAACTTCATCAAAGGGATTGGTGAACATTACACCCTTGTAACCTAGGGTCTGGGGTTACCAACTTACTATTACACTTGTAGATAATCACCTTTTACAGAATATGGAATAAGAATAGGAAGATATATTGGCTTACCTGATTTATGACGGTTGATCCAAGCTTGTTCTTCTCTTGCTCCAATCTTCTCCAAAACTTTTAGGGATGCTTCTCTTCACCTACAAAGAGATAATTCTTCAAGCAATATCTCATATATATATAAAATAGAGGTTAGATGAAAAGCATATTAATAACATAATTGAACATATTCATTAAACCAATATACATGAGACAAGCACAATACAAGATTGGAAGAAGAATTCTATTTATTAACAAAAGGTGAATAGGTAAGAATACAATCCAGCTTCTGACACAAGGACTCCTCTGCAACCAAGGACTCTAAGTTCTGCTGCTCCAAGACTCTGAAGGTATGCCACCAGCATAACTTTTCTCTTCCAAAATTGATTGATTATCCCCATCCCAAGGCCTCTATTTATACTTTGGAAATAGAGAGGTTTCAAAGGTTAGGATGGTTGAGATAGTTGGGATAGTTATGGATTAGGGCCCAAATAATCTCATTTAATCATGATTTATAGTTTTTAAGGTTGAATTAAGGTATATGCGAGTATTTATATAGGCAAGGTGCGTATGATACGCATGTTGCTCAAAGGGAACTCATGTATGCAAGGTATACGCGGGTTGCAATGCACATACTTGCATATGATACACAAGTTGCAATGCACATAGTCACGTATGCAACCCAAAACTCAGAATAAAAATATATAAGGTTGGTTTGAGGATAATGTATCAAAATTCATGCACATCTATCGTGTTTTGGCCACTTCAATCCTAATTGTCCTTTTTTTATACCAACATGATGAATGCCATCACTCAGACAGAGAAGTGTCATTTTGGCTAATAACAGATGCCCCTAATGTGTGAGGTTAGAGGGAAGCGATGGCCGAAATACATTATAATATTTATCTTGGAGAAATCAAAAGTCCAAGAAAGTAGAGGAAGTACCTGAAACAAATACATATCAATGTCGTATACAAAATCATATCTGAGGATGCCATGTTCAATATACTGGAACACTAGCTCCTTTACATTATTTGATTACATCATATGATATGGGTACAAGACCATGTATATTACAAAGGTGGATTGAAGCCATAATATACAATGATGAGTCTTCAAAATCTGGAAACTATGTAGGTGAACACAACAAAATCTTGCACAAATTAGGTTGTAGATGTGAACCTAAGGTCTTCGTCAAAATCCAAAGGAAACAGTACAATCTAGGCCATGTGAATAGATGTGTTGAAGCCGAACATGGAAAGGATTCAACAGATTGTTAATCAATACGTGAAAACTAACAATTGAAGCAAATTATTTCACCAATGATGAAAGTGAATCCTGATGTACCATCGTCAAAACTCTACGTCTTCATCTTCAGGAAGTGCTGATGAGAAACCATACTATGATGAGGAAGGAAATAGATCCTCCAATGGATCACAAAAGTGACTAGGAACTGGATAAGGGAAGGTAGACACAAGTGATATCATCTAGGATAATGATGGAATCGGGATAATAATCAGATGCAGGGATAAATCCTTGAATAGTGAGCACGACACAGAGATGACCCAAGGTAGCTTTTAACTTTATAGATAGGACAACTAGACTTATCTGTCATGTAGGAGACATGATCAGATTCCCCATGTATAAATGAAAAGTGGAGGAGTAAAAAAATCAAAGTGATAGCTGAGCTGAAAGTGTACACTAAGACATGAGTATCAGAAAATTCAGAGAGTGCTATGTTCAAGGAGGACATGCTGCCACCATCTGTAGCCCAAAAAGAATACTTCTTCCTTATCTTTCTTGTTAAATTTTAACGAGTCCAGGAAATTCAACTCAGATCTCTCTTCATTTTTTACAAGCTTGAAATGGGGAGAGAATAATGCTTGATAATGTCACCGATTTGTGGATTTTATGAGCCCGAACTAGTACATGCCCATTGGTGTTTTCATGTTTAGAGAGTCTAAAAACTCCGAAGAAGATTCCATGGGGGTCCTTTTTCATCCAATCTAGTCTCCTAAGGCCGAAAAAGTATAAAGCATACCAAAGAAGAACTCTCTTATCTTCCAAAGAAGAAAAGGCGCACCTTTTTCGTACTTAGTCAAGGAGGTCCAGAAAGGGTTAATGATTACCACCTACCCAACGCTCCTTCAATAGCAGCTTATAGCTTGAGTTTTACGAGTGTGAAGGAAAGCAAGATCAATCGGAAAGATCCATTTGATTACGAAGAATGGGGCTTACAATAGTAAACTCAATGCTTTGTTTTTAGTGTTTAACGAGCATGACAAAGACATAAAGTACACTCAAAATCTTTTTCATGTTTAGGTCTAGAGCACGAAAAAGAGAAAACTAATCTCATATCGGGCACTCCTTTTCCGTAAGTTTAGTCCCTCAGGTCTGGAAAAGTGATAAACCTATGCCTGAGAATACTCTTCTCAATTCCGTAGAAAATAGAGCGATCCTTTCTCGTATTATTCCACATGGTCCGAGAAAGTGATAACCTACCACCAATGTGGATTCTCATTTGCATATTCTTAATGAGCCTGAATGGAAAATTTTACTCGATAGTCAAGTCTATTTGGAGGAGTTAGACATGTGCCTAAAGAAACTCCATAAGGTCAGGGAGCCTTATAAAGGGGATAACTTGTAAAAGAGACCAAAATGAGGCTCAATTTTTTGTGAAAAATAGCTAAGAAGGCTCCCCTAAACCTATGACAAATACGGCATGAGTACCAAAAGACAATCAATGTGTTCTAAACTAGGGTACTCATGGAAGGAAATCCCTACCCACGGAAAAACAATGGTATATACAAGGTAAAAATGGTTAAAAACCATAGTCCGTGGTCAAAGTAGTGATCCTAGGGTTAAGGCGGATTAGGTATAGATGTATAAATGCATATAAATGAACAAAATCCTATCCTATATGAGTGAAAAACAACTTTAAGTAACCTTGGGCCTGTTGCATTAGGAAAACATGACATGGCATTAGTTTGATTTTTTATAAAAATTAAAACTATAGGCTAAAAAACCCACATTTTGAAATTATTTCTATAAATAGTTCAAAAATAGAAATCAAAATCACCATTTCATATTTTTACCCNCGCTCGGTGTGGACAAACCAATGGACAATTTTCAAATTCGCAAGTGCCAGTTAAATCAACTCTTCATTCTCTTCCATTTCATCCATTCAAATTTTCAATTTTATGCAATTTTTTGGTGTTTTAAGCCAATTTTAAAGGGGTCACGCTATATACGCGGGTATGCGACTTACACAGTCACGTACACGCATTTTATACGTGACTTGCCCAAAGGAAACCCATGTATGATACGCGACCTATCTAAAAGACAATCGCATATACTGCGCAACATATAAAAAGTGAAAATAGGACCAAAATCAAAGTTTTTAAATAATTTTTAATGTTTGATGGTGGCTGTATGGGCAGGCTAAAACATGGTGTTGGAGTGGAGGGAGAGGGAACATGAAAATATGGACCAAGATGCACTCCGAAGTTCTCCCACGGTGCAAGCATTGCGACAAAGTGGGTTGCTAAAGTTCTTTTATACCTCACCTATGCGATCCAATGTCTGTTTGCTGGAGTTTTTTATTAACTAATGGGATCATGGTCTACATGCCTTTCATCTATAAGGTGAGATTCTTGAAATTGCATTGGAAGACATATATTTCATTACGGGTTTATCACGACCAGGGATAATTTTAGGGGCGAAATTTAGCCCATGGTCTATTTTGAGGGGTTTTTCTCCCAAAAAAGACTCGCCATTTTGAATTTTTTGAAGCCCTGTTTCACCCAATTTTTATGGGGTAAACGTTTTTCACCCTAAAAATCATGAAATTATTATATAAATGATATAAAATCCTTGGAAATTAAAATATTTTTTTTTTAAATATCGCCAAAATTTTTATAGTTGTCGTTTTAAGAATTGGTAAGATTCACCAAAATTTATACACTTTTAAATAAGTATGGTTCCTTAAAATCATCCCTGGTCATGATGGGGAACACCTATCAATCTCGAGGGTACCGGTAGGGGAAGTGACCTTCTAAGTGTTCAGGACTATATCAACACTTATTGCACGCCCAGTACTCAGAAAAGGGGAAATTGCATCCCTATTGCACATATTCGTAGATTTCCATTACAAGTGTTGGTAAGCACAGTAGTGAGGGTTGCATGATCGTCATCACTCCATCTTGCTACTCTAAACTGGATGAGAATCGTTGTAGAGTTCCTACAGGGAGATGTATTTGACTGGTGCTCGGGAGTAATCTTGATAATGAAGAAACAACTCTCTAATTGTAAGAGAGGCCGATGGAAGAACTTTGGCTATTCTAGTATATTGGTAGCCTTTTTCTTTGAGAGAGTGCCCGCCCTTAGCCCTATAGTACCTCTACCATCTTGCTCTCCCCGTCAGCCTAGACTAAGTAGATGGGGAGAAATTTTCTTTTGCCAGGGCGATGGTGGCTCGGTTCAGAGTGGCTATGATGATGACTTCTACCTATGGTGGGGACGACAGCTACCGGAATTGGAGTTGTTTCCATATGCTGGGATGGATTTCTGAGGTGACAATGACCTTTTCCTCCCTCCTGGAGGAGCATGGGGAGCATTAGGTATTTTATTTTTTTCAATTTTTTAATTTTTTGTGAATTTTTCAGCATAAATATATATACATATGTATAAGAGTTTTTAATTATTTTAATGTTTAAAATGCAGATATTGGACCAGTCCCCCCTGATGGGAATCCTCGTATTTATGTACGACCGATGGTAGGAGAGGATCAAGGTTTGATCAGGGTACTTGAGGGGAAGCTGACCAGGCTAACCCAAAGAGTCCCAACTCTACGTATTGAGCAGATCCCTACCATTATGTAGGAACTAGTTGTTGGTATTCCATCCACCTGGATACACCTTATGAGAAGGGTATCCAGGACGGTACTTGTCTACATAGATGTCATTGAGGCTGCTGCAGCTGAAGAAGCTAAGGAGGACTGAGAATAGGATGACCAGGATGACCAGAGTGACAAGGGTGGTCAGGATGACTAGTTTGCTCAAGATTAGACATAGGGGCATTTTATGGATTACAATCCAATTTTGTATATTTTTGTATATTTCTACAGTTATGACTAGATCTAAGGATCAAGAACTCGACTTATCTATATGGACATATATTCACACACACACACACACACACACACACACACATATATATATATATATATATTGATGGTTTATTTACATGTGTTTTGCAATGTGTTTGTTGTGTCTTTTTATCAAATATGTGTTAAGTGCCAATCTAAGATATAATCCGCATATGCATCAGTTAATGAATTTTGATTTCTTGGAATATGATTAAATGTGATAAAATCAAAATTTCTTTGTAAAAACCTAACTTGCAAAAACTGACGTAATAAAATAGGGTTTCACACCTGATAAGCTCGATTGAGCTGGGAAACCACCAGTTGAGAGTCAAGTATAACTTCCAACTGGGTGATACCACGTGACAAGGCATCCCATAAAAGATCAATGACGACCCTATTTTCAGCCACATTATTGGTAGCAAGACCTAGGCAAGCGCCTCCAAAGGCAACTAGCTATCCTGAGGGTGAGTAAATAACCCATGCGGCTGAAGCCAGGTTGCAAGTGTGACGACTAGCGCCATCTACAAAACCTAATAACCACTCGAAAGACATCTGTAACAACCAACAGATGGTATAAGAACACAAACCAGCTAGCTATTGTACATAAACTTACATACAATAAAATTAAAAGAAATTACATAAAATTACATACAATGAAATAGTGCTAAGCCTAAGCATAGTACTTCTTTAGGTAGAGCCCATTTCTAGGCTCAAGCAGCTTATTCCCCTCAAAATCAGTTAATTCATATGCTCCTTTGTTCAAAATGTTTGACACGACATAGGGTCCTAACCACATAAACCTGAATTTCCCTGCCCCCAGGGGTTCTTTGTCTTGGTCCTAGAGCAAGACCAACTCCCCTTCAAAAAAAATATTAGGTTTGACTGACTTATCATATTGATTTTTCACCCTATTTTTATGAGCCTTGTTTGTAGTCAACGCATCTCTACGTTGTTCATCTAGATGTTCTAAGTGTAACAAACGTTCCTCTAGCTCAATCGTATCAGGTAACACATGAATGGAAATTTTTAAAGATGGGATTTCGCATTCAACCAGGGTTACTACTTCCACCCCGTAAATGAGTTGGAAAGTAGAGAACCACGTGGCAGTTTTCACATTGGTTTGATAAGCCCAAAGTGCAGGATACATCATGATGTGCAAATTTGACCGTGCTATGTTAATAGTACGCTTGAGAATAGTCTTCAAGGTCTTATTGCCTGCCTCGACTGGACCATTCGCTTGCGGGTAATAAGAAGATGAATGTTCTTGTTTAAACCCTAGCATAATAGCCACTTCGGTCATCATATTTTTTGTAAGTGACTCACATGGTCAATGACAATCTCTTTAGTAATACCGAATTGCGCGATAATTTGGTTGAAAATGAAAAAAGTTGCAGTTTCCCCATCAGCCTTATAGGTGGGCATTGCCTCTGTCCACTTCATGAAGTAATCTACAGTGACAATGATGTATTTGTGCTCCCCAACTGAAACTGGGCTGCACGTCATGTAATATATCCCCCACTTGGTGACGGGGCCCACTGAAATGACAGGAAATAATGGAGCACGATGAGACTGCATATTTCTAGTGTAAATATGACAAGGATGACAGTGCTTCATGGCTTCTACACAATCTTTAAAGATCATGGGCTAGAAATAATTGACACGTAAGATCTTCTGGGCCGTTACTAACCCAGATAAATGACCCCCACACGCTTCGCTATGGGCATCATTTAGGACAATCTCAACCTCTTCATGGGTGAGGCACTAACACAAAACAGAGTCTACCCCTCTACGATATAAAGTATCTTCAATGATGAGGTATTTTTTCACATGCGTGCGTAATTTGCATTGTTTTTCTTATGAAAAGGTTGCAGGACACTTCAGAGTCTAAATATATACAAGTATATCTCCATACCAAGGGTCAGAGGTGGAAATCAAGAAAATGTGCTCATCTGGGAATGAGTCTTCTTCAATGGCTACATCTTCTTCAACTAGAAATTTTGCAATAAGCTCTATAAAAACTAAGGATTTTTTGGATTTGGCGGATTGAAAATCCAAGTCAAACTCCTGGAGAATGACTATCCATTTGTTAAATTTCCCCCCAACTATATGTCAGGACAAGACATATTGGAAAGGATTGACATATGCCACTACTATTGTAGTCCTTAGTAAGATGTAATGGCGTAACCTCTGAATAGCATATACAATTGCTAACGCCAACTTTTCGACGTGGGAGTACCTAAGTTCAGGGCCAGCTAAAGCACGGCTAAGATAGTAGATGACATGATCTTGGAGCGCATCATCCTCCTGGACTAGAACTACCCCTATGGTCGACTCGGACGCGGCCAAATACAATATAAAATATCGACAGTAATTTGGCAGACGCAGTAAAGGTGCTGACAACAAATCTTTCTTTAATTCCTCGAACGCAAGTTGTGCAGTTTCATCGCATACGAATGGGGTGTCCTACTTCAATAGGCACATGAAAACTTTGGCGATCTTGGAATAATTCATGATAAAATGTCGAAGAAAGTTAGACTTTCCTTGCAGGCTCTGAATTTTCCTGATGGAACGAGGAGGAGGAAGATTTACAATGGCCTCAACTTTCAAAGGATCCACCTGAATACCTTTTTTAGAAACAATGAACCCAAGAAGACTACCTGACTCGACACAGAAAACACACTTGTGGGGATTCAAGCGTATTTTGTAATACCTGCATCGTTCAAAAATTAAATGCAAGTGATCTGGATGATCGATCCTCTTACGAGAATGCGTCGATAGATCATCTAGGTGGGGTTCAACAATAGACTTAATGTCATGAAAGGAAAAATTCATTACCCACTAAAAGGTATCCCCTGCATTTTTCAATCCAAATGGAATTTTATTGTACGCAAATGTACCCCAAGGAAAAATGAAAGTCATTTTATGTTTGTCTTCTGGCTTGATTTGAATCTGATTATACCTGGAGAAACCATCCATAAATGAAAAGACTTCACTCCACACACAAGCATCAATGATTTGATCTATGAATGGTGTGGGGTATTTATCCTTAGGACAATATTTGTTTAAATCGCAAAAGTCAGTACAGACGCGTATCGTCCCTTTCTTTTTATCGACGGGAATAGGGTTGGATAGATGTTACAGCTTATTTTACCACACATGGTGGATCACACCTTTATGGCCTTCCGTGTCCCTCTGCAGACTCTTTAGACCCCATGGACCATTTTTGTACCTTTGATGTTTCCAATATCATCCCTAAAAACATGTCTTATTTGTTATACGTGACTTTTAAACCTGTTCTTGCGTATATACGCGGATTTGACCCTCAAACCCGCGTACATCGGGATGTGTGAAAAAGGCCAAATATTTTTGCAGTTTTCCTTGATGTGGATTCGAGTAACTTGTCTCTTGGCCTTCCATATGTCTTGAGATCACTCAGATTTGACCTTCCATTACCCCATTGAAGCACTATATAAGGAACCCTTTGGATACATTGAAAGAGGAGGAATTGAAGAGCAAGAAAACTATAGTCCATTGTTGTCGGAGCTTATACTTGAGTCTGCATCCCTTTGTCCCTTGGAGCACTTTGTGTTCTTCCCAAGCTTGCCTTTGCTTCTGAGCTTGCTATTGAGAGATGGAGGATTGAAGTGGTGGAGGCCTAGGTGGAGGACTCAGTTTCTCCAATTCGTAGACGTGCCGACAGAGGTTGTCACTATTGTAATCTCTGTTTTATATTAATAGAAATATCTTTTCCTGTCCAATAATGTGTATTTGAATGAGTATTGAATCCATGGAAGCTTTTAAATGCTTATATGTTATTGATTATATATGCTAGAGTAGGTCTAACACAATTATATATAGCATGCTTGTCTTGTTTGCTTAATGTTGAGAGAGAAAATTAATTATACAAGCGAGAGTGGAAAAGCTCAACGGGGATCTACATCAACCGTCTGTAATAAGGTATGTATCGAGATCCTTTAGTGTTATATGTTTGGTTTCTCTTGCATATCAGAAAGGATTGATTTCTGCAGTTACTTTATCTTTTGTGGTACCCCAAGCCATAGAAAGTTTTCTCCATAACAATACCCATTCCATCAAAGCTATCGGGTAAATAAAACCATCTTTCAAGATCTTTTCAACTTCAGCCTTAACGGCTTCCGCTTTACGCGGATTGACAGGTCTAAGTTTTTGTCGAACTGGTTTGGCATCAGGATAGGTTCAGATTTCATGTTCGACTATCAATGGATCTATTCCTAGCATCTCATCATATGACCAAGAAAACACGTCATGAAACTCCTTAAACAAGTCCATCTAGATAGAAATCTCCTCCTGAGAGCAGTTTGCACCAATATATACATTTTCCACAACGTTGGGGTTCGCATATATGTTGATAGGAGTAGTAACAGAAATTTTTGCCATATTCCCCTTGGAAAATATTCCTTCCCTTGGTAAGCGGTTGATTGGTATATCAGCATCACCTGCCAGTCTCACATGGAACTCTTGATTTTCAATCCTGCTTAACTCAGGAAGAAAGTAGGATCTATGATGATAATCTTTGTAGATCTTATATTTCCCACTCTTAGCTTCCAAAATGGCTTCATCCGAAGGAAAAACCATGTCTAAGCAGTCGTTAGTATACAAAGAGTTCTCTGCCCAAGCATGCAGATAGGTTTCTCTCGGCTCCTCTGAGACTGTAGGAGGAACTGAAACGGGATCAACAGTGGTGTTAACGATAGCTTGGTAATATATTTCCACTACTGATAAGGGCACTTCATGCTCATGATGGGAAGGAATAACCCAAGGATCCATTCTATCGCCAACCGTTGCAATAGACTTCCCTACACTAGTAGAACCTAAATAATTAATCGGGGTTGGGATATCGAATGTTCCCATTAATGATGAATACATTCCATCCCCTATGCTCTATGAATCAGATTTGACTTGATCAACCAATGGCATAGTGGACTCATTAGTTTCCATGCTGCCCTTCTAAGTGAAACTAGGTTGGTCTAGTGTAACCAACTTCCCTTCGTGCGGAAACACTATCACCCGAAGAACGGTTGATGCAATTGTGGACATGGCATAAGTCCAACTTCTCCCCAGACGCAAGTTGTAATCCAATGGTGCATAAATTACATCTACTTCAACAGACACTGCCTTTCCTGCCAACTTTATCTCAAAAGCTGGTAGGATACCATGTGGACGAAATGAAATTCCGTTAATAGGAATAAGTAGGGTGTGTGATGGAACTAGCTCGAGATATCTAAGAGCCTTCTAGTAGAACAAGGACATGACACATGTGGAAGCACCTTCATCAACAACTAACCTTCCAATGGTTTTTCCACCATGGATGACATCTATTGACAAAGCCACATGATACGGCAGGTGTATTTTGACATCAGACAAATTAAACTTCACCATGAGGCTCGATGAATCCATACTATCTAAGGCTGCTAAGAGTGCATCTCGCTGGGTGGGACAACTCTGTAACACCTCCAAAGTTGACATTGCACAAGGGGTTTGGGATAAATATTCAACTACAGAGTAATTGGTTGCAACCCTAGAATTAGGATTGTGCAATGTTTTCTTGAAGACGCCTTTCGGTATCTTAGGCATAGTTTCGGCAGGTTTTTCAATCGTGAGAGGGTTAGAAGTTTCACCTATAGACTTACCCTTCTCAGGAGCCTCTGTCTCATAGTTCGTGTTTCTAATCTAGAGTAATGTCTAGGATCGAACCATGTTGATATACTTTTGGTCAGGGGCATTAGCAGTGCCCCTTACTACATTAGAAGTCGAAGTTGCATTCTATCCTTGGGGAAAAGGATCCTTTAGGATAGCCAGTTGTTGACTTTTGAGCAGCTTCTAAGCTTGATCCATAAGAGGGAATTGATGGGTCAGGTGATATTCCTGGCACAACTTACATGGAAATTTCACCTTCTTCTTCTCTTTTTTTCCCACTTCAGCATTATTTGTGGATTTTGACTTGTTTTGGTTTCCCTCACCTTTCTTTCCCTTTTTATTTTTCCTGCCA
The DNA here is from genome assembly GCA_001517045.1 of Pseudotsuga menziesii. Taxonomy (NCBI): domain Eukaryota; kingdom Viridiplantae; phylum Streptophyta; class Pinopsida; order Pinales; family Pinaceae; genus Pseudotsuga; species Pseudotsuga menziesii. The sequence continues at coordinate 391,438 of LPNX010851118.1, forward strand.
GGCCATTGATTTCTCTTTTGGGAGAATTGAGCAAAAACATTTCCATTTTGGGATGAGGGGGCAGCCTTTGCTGCCTCCGCTGTAGACTATTTAATGAACAACTCATGGAGTTGTTTTGCCCAAGATTCTACAGTGGGAGATTTAACTGAACCAACCACACCATCGGCATGGGGTCCAGGATTAGGTTTCTCGACACTATGTGTTGGCCTCAGTGCATCAGGGATAATTTCATATAGAATCCCAAACTGAGAGTATATCAAATCTAAATTTTGGGACCTGAGGATATCCTCTTCCTCATTAGTTACTCTTGAAGTGGATACATCCTTAGATATATATGGCAATAAGGACTTAAGGAACCATTATAACAAAAACTCGAGAGGGATAGTGGCCTTAATGGGCCTCTTCCGTCTTCGCCACTCTTGGATGTGATCCAAAATGTGAGTGGCTTTGTCCTTCTGAAAGGTGGACAATAAGTTTGTGCCGGCATCATACTAGATAGGAAGTTGGAAATGGTTAAGGAACACATTAGATAAGTCCCAAAAACTATTAAACGCAGCAAAGGGAAATTCAATGTGCCACTTTGTTGCGGCACTAGTCAGAGTTCTTTGGAACAATCTCAACCTAACAATGTCATCATTCGGTGAGTTTGAAGAGCACCACAAGTGAAAGGTGGTGATATGAGCCCCTGGGTATTCACCAAATTTGCCTTCGAATTTTTGGATATACGAGGGTAACTTGGTAGGGACAGGTGTCTAGGTGGCATAATGTCTCACCGGGTCATTCATTAACTTGGACAAATATGGAAAGTTCCAAGTTTCCTGAAAAGGAAGTTTGGGCCTAACTGGAGCCTGAAAAGTGCAAGCTTGGGAAGTAGAAGGACTTGCCCCCTGGTTCCCAAATGTAAATGCGGGGTTTCCCCCAGCTACCGGTTGTGAAGTAGTCAGACTACTTTGAAAAGGATTCCACCCATAAACCAGTGCATTATTCATATGTGGTGCAGTGTATGTGGTTTGAGCTGCTCCAGTTGAAACTGGAGTTTGGAAAACAAGAGCAAGTATCCCTCCACTAAAAAGCAAGAAAAGAGAGCTCATGAAAGGATCCAAAACCGGCATTTGAAAACCTTAACCACAAGGGTTAGTGTTTCCAAAATGAACCCCTACATATATGTAGGTGTGGGGCCTACATATGGAGTGGATGGGGGAATGTGCCATCCATTCCAAGGAAAACCCTGGACAAATGAAGAGGATCCAATAGGACCATTCTGAGAAGTGTGTGCGAAAGAGGGTGAAGCAGAAGGTACACTGGGAATCCCAGTGACCACCCCACCAGAAGTTCCTACTACATTTGTGGAAGCTAGTGTTTGAACCACCCGTCTAGTTGGAGTTAAGGGAGTAGCAGGTATATTTGTTCTAGGGGTACCAACCAGGGGAGGTGGCACTCCTTCAACCAGAATAGCTAAGATGGGGGTAGAAGGACTCTCTCTATTGCACTAGACATTAGTCTTCTCATAGGAACACCAATCACGGGTGAATTGAAAGGACAAACCTAGGCGATCATAGGATTGTTTAGGTTAGTAAGAGGTGAATTAAAGTTTCTTGCAAAGTCGTCAACCTGCAAGTATTCTATCTCTACTATGGTTGTATCAAATTGGTTTGTCTTAAGTTCTGGTCCACCCAAAACTTCACTAATTCATACCAGTTCAAAGGAACCGTCTATGTCTAATATGCGCATTTGAGGGGGCGGTGGAGGCTCCACTGTAGTAAACGAAGGAAGGTTTTGCAACCTTCTTGACCTTCTAAGAGATTGGTCCTCCACAATTGAAAATTTGACTATTCACACACCCTAAGGTCGTCTAAACACAAAAAAAACCACACAACAATCACTACAAAATTTCCTAAATCCACAACAGACACAAGGGGTATAAGATATGCTTTGCAAAATAAAGCCAAGAGACAATTACTTGGCGTCCTTGTAGATGTTATTAGGCACAAGTGGAGGAATCACCCAGTGCCCTCCCACACCATCTACCAGGGTTACCTTCCAAGCCCATCCAAGGTCAACCAAAAATATCCTTTCGGTGTACCTATGTATGAACCCTATATGTCAAAGAGACTAAAGGCTACCTCAACTATATTGACAGTCTGGGGGTATAGTGGCAAGCCTGGTTCGTACGCATGGGCAGGGTAGCAAATCCCGAAACCCTGTCAACACCGGCACTGTATGGGGCCAGGGGAGTGGTATTGACAAAAGTCCCCATATGCACAAAAAACTTGGTCTAAGCTTTGACAAGGAATCTGATGGTTATCTCCTCAGTCTAAGCCTCCGTGCGGCCTCGTGATTAACTTTCGTTTGAGAGGATCTTCCCAGATACAATCAACATAGAAGAGGGTTTACCTATTGATTGGCCAATTACGTTTGAATTTAAACACTTGTGGAGAGTTTAAACTCCCTATTCCACAAGTCTAGCCTAAGCTACTTGGTGTATGAGCCTATAAAATAAAACTTATTAATAATTTTTAAATTATATTGTTCATTTTAAGGGTTGTTCTTAGTCAGAAGGTAAATGGCATGAAATAATGTGATGTTATAGACTCAATAATAAAAAGCAAAATGATGTATAAAGAAAATTCCAAAGTAAATTGCAACTACTTAAACCAAATTTCTTTTCTTTTTGCAAATATAATTTAATGAAATTGAAAACTAAGTGTGAGAAAACTAAGACTTCTTTTTATAATTTTTGAAATTTTATTTGAAAAATACTAAAAAGAAAACGACTAAATGCATATAAATGCAAAAGTATAAAATGTTTTTCTTCACTTTTTCAAATTCTTCAAAAACTACTATGTAAATAAGTGCAAATTATTTGAGCAAATTCGAATAATCAGAGCATATAATAAGTGAAATGAAGTATAAAGGACCCAAAATAACCAAATTCAACCGATCAAGAAGAAGACTCGAAAAAAACCCGACTTGGAGAAACTATTGAACCCAAACAATCCACTAGATCCACAAAAGAACAAGTGACAAACTGACACTACAAAATGTAGTACATAGTGTAAAGTATCGAAATCCCTAATCATTGACCTAGACACAAAGCACTAAACTTGTAAACCAAGCAGGAGGACCAACTTCAAATCACAAGATGAAAGAAAATTCTAACAAAGAAAGCTCAAAGGCTTGAAGACAAGCAAACGGTGTGACACACAAGACTTTAGACTCATAGGGTCATCCCACTAACAAGAAACTTCCAAGCAAGCAAAAAAATCAAAGAAGACAGGGACAAGAAAACCCTATCCAAAATTGTATGCTTCTGCAGGATATACACGACTATGTAAGCAAGAAACCCGCGTACCATATGCAATTGTCTTATAGAGAAACTCGCATATACAAGTTCTTATATGCAACTGTGTATAACAGCAAACTGCGTATACAACTAAAAAAATTTCAAAGAAAAAATAATAGTAAAGGATTCTGGACACACTACACTGTAAATCAAAATCAAGATAAGAAATACCACACTTAGAATCAGAAACGGAACAAAGACTGGCAAAGAACCTATAGGATAAACCCACAGCAGGTTGGACTACTCCCCAATAGAGTCGTTGGTTCTGTTGTACAGGACATTACACCCTTGTAACATAGGGTCTGGGGTCACCAACTTACTATTAGACTTGCAGACAATCAGCTTTTACAGAATATGGAATAAGAATAGGAAGATATCTTGGCCTACCCAATTTATGACGATTGATCCAAGCTTGGTCTTCTCTTGCTCCAATCTTTTCCAAAGCTTCTAGGGATGCTTCTCTTCACCTGCAAAGATCCAATTCTTCAAGCAATAGCTCATATATATATAAATCATAGGTTAGATGAAAATCATATTAATAACATAATTGAACACATTCATTAAACCAATATACATGAGACAAGCACAATACAATATTGGAAGAAGAATTCTCTTTATTAACAAAAGGTGAATAGGTAAGAATACAACCCATCTTCTGACACAAGGAATCCTCTGCAACTGAGGACTTTGAGTTCTGCTGCTCCAAGATTCTGAAGGCATGCCACCAGCATAACTTTTCTCTTCTAAAATTCATTGATTAGCCCCATCCCAAGGCCTCTATTTATACTTTGGAAATAGAGAGGTTTCGAAGGTTAGGAAGGTTGAGATAGTTGGGTTAGTTATGGATTAGGGCCCAACTAATCTCATCTAATCATGATTTATATTTTTTAAGGTCAAAATAAGCTATACACAAGTATTAATATAGGCAAGGTGCATATGATATGTGTGTTTCTCAAAGGGAACTCGCGTATGCAAGGTATATGCGGATTTCAATGCACATACTCGTGTATGATACGCGAGTTGAAATGCACATAGTCGTGTATGCAACCCAAAACTTAGAATAAAAATATATAAGGCTGGTTTGAGGATAACATATCAAAAGTCATGCACATCTATAGTGTTTTGGCCACTTCAATCCAAATTGTCCTTTTTTGTACCGACATGATGAATGTCAGCACTTGGATTGAGAAGTGCAAATTTGGATGATAACAACTAGGCTGATAGGATTCCAGAATCCTTATGGTCCTACAAAATCACATGGAGAAGCACCATAGGTTTAACCACGTATCAGTTAGTCTATAGTAAGAAATTCACTTTACCAATAGAATTTGAAATTAAAACATTAAGAACTGCATTTCAATCAGGCATGGATCTAGACAGGCTCAACATAACCGCCTACAGCAACTTAATGAGCTTGATGAACTATGATTGGATGACATAGAACATGCAACCATCATTCAACAACAAATATCTAAGTTTCATGATCAATTCATCAAGATAAATTATTTTAAAGTGGGTGACTAGGCTCTCCTATATGACTCCAAATTTCAAAGGAAAACTTCGCACTCGTTCGCTGGGACCATATGAAATTGAGACAATTTATGATAATGGTACAGTATGACTCAAACCCATTGATGGTGAAGGGACGCTCCTTATGGCCAATGGTCATCGATTAAGGCCATATAAGAAACCATTGTCCAAAGAGGCGTTCATCTGCAACATTGTTGCATATTGGTGTACCAAATATTTCAAGATAGTTTTTTCAACCAATGAAGAGTAAAAAGAAAAAAATGGACCGTGAAAATCCTTTGGGACACGGTTCTTAAAAAAAAGGGAAGAAAAGGTTTTTTGTTACTAATAATTTGATATGTACTTCTATGCAAGGATATTCTACAGACACTTTGGTTATCCTTCTTCCATACACCTACCATATTCCATTTTTTTCATTTCCTTCCATTCCTTTCCCTGGTCTCATTTGGTCATTAATATTCCTTCACCCAAAACTGAATGTATTTTCAAAAACTATTCATAAGAATTCCATAAACCCTTTCCATAACATTATATAACCAATTTCTGTAACATTACAAAACCCATTTTCTATAACATTACAGAACCCCTTTCTATAACATTACGGAACCCCTTTCTGTAACATTACAAAACCCTTTCTGTAACACTACAGAACCCTTTCTTTTCTTCCCCATGAATTGTTTCTGCAACATTACAGAATGCTTTTCTGTTGCACCATTATTCCATTTTCTGTCATATCATAGAATTCCTTGCCCTACGCAGTAGAAAATATCCTACTTCATGGGACCAACATCATTACAGTCATCAGCAGATGGAGGATTGGCATCACATAACATTAATCTGCAGCATTGCACATTTAGTTTCAGTAGTTAAGGTAATCCAGGTACGCAACCATCCTTCATTAGCTTCTGATAAGTACAAGAAAACTAATCATGACTTACCAAGTTGTTAGTTGGACACAAGGTCATGCGTAGAATTAGTTGGGGGGGGTAATTTAGAGGTAACTCTAAATATATTAACCATTGCTTAGAGAACTAAGTAGGGATGAGGAAACTTACCAATCTAGGCTGGTTTTTAACTCCACCATATATGAGCTACCAGTTAGAACATTACTGAGAATTCCACCGTGCCACCCTATGTTAGTCTAATGACTTATATCTCGATGGTTTAGACCCATTCCTTTCCTTGTAAAATCAACAAAGAAATACTTGAAGTGTTACAGGAATCATAGGAGAAACAAAGAACGAAGTATAATGAGGGGAGAAACCCGAAGGGAACCCAAGAATGCAAACATGGTCTACAGATATAGAGAAGTGAAAACAATTTTTCAACAGGAAGGTTGGCTGAACTATTTTGAAAAATGAAGGAAGGAAACATTGCAATTGGAATGGAGTTTGCATGCACATATGACAATGCAATTGCAAAAGTATGAGAGTAAAACATTTAGGAAGATGAATTGACAATTGCAAGAGTCTCTAGGCTTCCACAAGCAGGTGATTGATGGTTTTTAAAACGAGTGCCAATGAAGCCGCTCAGAGAAGAGTTCTTGGAACCTGGTGAAGAAGTGCAAGGAACATAGGAGGGGATGCGATGCGTTTCATTGCCGACTCCATGGGATGAGGTGTCTCTTTGTGTGCTCAATTTCATAACATGTGAAGGTCGATTTAGTTTGTTATGCTTACCATTTTAAAATTTTGAACCATCTAAGACATCAGAAGTATATCCATATGTCGTGTTTCCTTTGGAAATCCTTAGATTTGATGTTTATAGTGGTTAAGATTAGTAAGAATCCAGACACCAGTCTAGCATACCATGGATTGTTCAGGCTACTAGTGGAAGATGCCATATAGAAACAAACTGGGAATCATTCATGAGGGTATCTCCAAGAACTGGACAGACGTCGAGGAAAAGAAGAAGCACAATGGAGAATACCCCTAAAACCCTAAGGAGGAAACCAACACGTAAAGGAATCAAGATGGTTTTGCAAGATGAAAACCCAACCAACTCGATGGAAAGGCCCCAAACTAGGTCAAGATCATGGGATAAAAAGGATTGTCAAGAAAATTTGTTCAGACAAAACGATGAGCTTGATACAGTGGTGGGAGAATAGGCCACACCAGAAAAAAATGGTAAGAGCCGGAAGGCTCAAGTTGAGTCGCAGAACATGGTAGAACAACATAAGGAAGGAAAATAATCGACAGTTATATTTAAAAGGACGCAAGGTAATATGATGAGGAAATTTCAGCACTTTTTGGTGGGAAAATATCGGAGAGCATATAGTAAGTTAAGGAAGGACTATTGGAAATTAATTATGTCTTATCAACAACAAACCGAGGAAATGGCATCCCTGAAAATGAAATTACAAATATTAGAGGGACATAAGTTGGATACCCTATTGGAATTCATGGAATTGGAAAGAAACCTTATTGAAGGTGAAAGAGGGGCATTTAATGATGGAGGGGCATATATTAGCAGAAGGAGAAATAATATAGTGTCTAATGAGGGTTTTGAAGTAGAAAAAACAAAGGATCAATATATTTATGAAGATACGTCATCTAGTGAAGTCCGAATACAAAAACTGGAGGAGATGGTAGCCCAATTGCAGGAAATAATAGGAGAATTGGAAGAACATCTAAAATTTCTTCAAAGAACAAAGAAAGGAGGAAGAGCAAGGAACAATTACAGAGAAAATGGAAAAACAAGACTATGCTCTTGCCACAAGGAGACTTAGTTAGGAGATTGAGAAATTAAAGTTTGAAAAGGAATACATTAACGATTTATCCCATCCTATGAGAAAATTAATATCTCCTCCGAATCTTTATTCTATGTTTTTAAAATAACAACGTATATCCTTTAGGTTGTCAATGGAAACTATGGGATATAATTATCACATTGAGACAGAGGACCAGTTTATTTCCACCTTTTCTAGAAGTGACAATGAAGACGATATTTTCTATGTGAGTTATATATGCATAGTTTGATTATGATAGATTATGAGGATTGGGATCCGAACCCTTATGTGGGGGGATTACAGTTGAGGGAATTCATGTCCTTCATGAGAAATCAATTGAGGTGGAATAATGCTGCAAATTGCATGGAAAATATTGAATGGGAATATGCTCTTTGGGTAAGAGGCTCCCATTCATCTAAAAAATTGTTTACATCCAAGAACTAGGCTCTGCAAGATCAAGCATTTGTTACACTCCTAGAGACTACTCAAATCAATATTATTCATGAATGGAGGAATTGGTTTCCACTTCATAGGTTGGAAGATTTACTTTGTCTATGAAAGAAGGGTTAATTCCTTGAGTCCTAAGTTGAAAAGGAAGGGTCCCTTCTCGATTAGAATGTTTGAGTGGGCCTTAGACAGAGTACGAGCTTACCTTAACTGTATGTATGTGCATAGAACCAAATGGATCGGGATTCGACTTCATTTTCCTATACTTTTGTGCCTTATGGTGGATGAAGAAGACAGTGAGTTTTGGAAGATTATTACGGAGCAGAGAGGATTTTACACCATAAATGAAAGGGGGTATTCCTCTTATAAGTGGAGTGATGAATTTTTTAGTAGTTCTCCAAGTACCCCTGTTAATGGAGCATAGTCCTAGTTTGCATGAGGACATGCAAACATTTTGGTTGGGGGGGAGATGAAGGGTTGTATATATGATATATATGACACTTTTTGTTCTCTTATTTTTCCTCTATTATGTACTTTTTCACTTGATTCATATACCACCACTAGATCTCTTGACCACATCTAGAAAAGTTTTGGCTTTGGTAAGGATTGATTATGTTACCCTTGATATTTGTCATTTGCTAATGATTTGGATACAGTTATGTTTCCATAATTTCCTACTATACAAGTGGTGTTTCAGGTTCATCGTTATTTTAATTCCATGTTGCAGAATGGGGTAATTGTAGAAGGATACAAAGTCTTGCAGATAAGTCTCAAGTTTATACATATTATGCAAGCAAAAGCTAAATGTATGGTTGATCGAATCTTTTGGTCACTTAAAGCGACCATGTTGATCATTTTACATTTTTTTTGGTCAAGCTACTAAACACATTTCATGGTTCTCTAGTCAATCTAAGGATCAATGATTTTGTAGTGACCTCAAGGATTGCAGAACCACTCCATGACTTGCAATTCATTGGGTCATCTAACGAATCTTTTCATCATTCTGATGTATTTTTAGAATCACTTCCACTTTTCATGCTTGGCATCCTTGGATTGGCTCATGCGATCTTTTGGAAATCAAAACGATGCACCTTATTTGGAAATAGGTTGTAATTTCACATTTCTTCATAGTTTTCCTTATGGGAATTGATGTATAAAAACATGGAATCCTCTTTGAGGAGAGATAGCCATCATTTACACAGACTTATTGCACACTGTTGTAATCAGACTCCATATTATGTAAATTTGCTACTTGATGATTTTGGATGTGTTGATTAATTTGGTGTGAGTTATTGGCTTGTTCATCCCCTTTCTCAGAAGGAAGGGCCCCTTCCGTGATAGGTGTTGTTGTAGTAAGGGTTTTTTCTTTATGCATGTATTTTGATATTTGATTTAGTGTTTTACATTTACAATTTGTTGTGTTGATTATAGTCGGGTGTGAATGCTTAAATTGTGGAATGATCAAGTAGTGGAATTGGTTTTGATTATTATTGAATACAGAAGGATGCATGGATGGTGAATTCTGGATTAAGGAATAACCCTGTGGTGAACTAGACGCATCAATTATTTCTTGAGATTTTGATTTTAGCAATATAGGTCTGCTGCTCAACTCAATAAGTCCATTACAATTCAATTACTGTAGCTGTCTAGTCCCAATTACTATATGAAATTGGGACCAGATGAAGAATTTCGTCTGGTCCCATTTTATATAGATGTCTAGCTATCAGTTGGAAGTCTACAGCTCGCACCACTAATTGTTTTTCTTGTGTATTACTAATCCTTCGGGTGCATATCTCGTACTCAAAAAATGTATAATTTATTTGTATTGGTCATCAAAAATTGTGATAAAAATAATTGTGCATTAGGAAGACTATCATCGAGGCTCACAGGTTCTTCTCCACTTTCATGTATCGACGAGTGGTATGGTCCTAAGTTTATTCAACCTAGCTTAACAATAACTTCAACATCAAATTCTTGTAAAAGAACGAGCCAGCGAAAAATATCCCCCCCAACACCAGCTTGTTAATAAGGTATTTCAACACTGAATGTTCTGTGAACATCTTGAAATTCCCACATAACAGATAATGTCATTTTTTTGTAGAACATACACCATAGTCAAGCCTTCTCTTTCAATCGTAGTGTAATTTGTATCTATTGTTGACAATTTCCTGCTAACGGAGGCAGTAGGATGATAAATGGATCCTTCTCCATGTCATGCAAGCAAAAGGATGAGTGCGACATACCACGCATCGACATGACCATGAAATAATTTCTTCTAGTCTCAAAAATATAGTATGGGTGTTGTGACCATGTTTTTCTTCAAGAGATCTAGACTTTCTTGGCATTTTTCCATACACTCAAACTTAATATCCCTTTTTAACAATTTCTCCATCGGAGAAATTACCTATCCATATTCTTTGATAAATTTTATATAGTATCCTATATGTACTAATTATATTTTTATTTGCTTCAATGTCATAGGGGGTGGTAGGTCGACGATGATTGCAATTTTAGCAGGGTCGACCATAATTCCATCATGACAAACAACATGGCCTAAAAGAATTCCAAATGGGGCACAAAAGATAAATTTCTTTAAATTCAACTATATTTGATACTATTGACACCATTCCAACTTCATTATGAGTCTCTCAATGTGATCCTTTGTGATCCCAAACACTGTCCAGTCATCGAATTATACCTCAAGAAACCTATGAATAAAATCCTTGAATGCAGCCACTACTATCTTGGAAAATATAAGAAGAGAATTCTTGAGTCCAAAGGGCATGACTATGTATTGAAAACATCCCCACTCCATTGCAAAGGTTTTCTTGTGCCGATATTCCTTTGTGACTCTAATCTAATGGTAGCCAGAGAACCCATCAATAAAAGAATAAACTTATTAACCCCCAACACTTTCTAATACCTCATCTGTAAACGGAGTCAAAAACAAGTCATGTAGGCAAGCATCATTTAGCTTTATTAGGTCGACGGATATGCATACTTAATCAATAGTCTTCTTGTTTTGTACTACTATCAAGCTGATCCATTATTATTCTTCAATTGGTACTATGATACCCTCATATAGCATTCGATCTAATTTTTCCTTGACCTTTTCTTTATACCATGGATTTAGGCAGTATGGTCGCTGCTTTGCTAGTCGTGTGTTAGGCTTTAATAGTATCTTCATCTCTCCAAGGTCTCCAACAATTCCCTTCATCTCTGAAAATTTTGTAGGGAACAAATCTTGGACTTCATGTAGTAAGTCTATGATCCTTTCGATAGTGACATCATCCCAATAATCCCCAAAGTTGGAGAACTTGGGATTCTCTAGAGATCCAATGTCTACTTTCTTAGTTTCTAGTGGATTTAGGAACTAGTTACTTGAAATAACAAGTCCCTCCATCACGCAAGTAACTCAAGATTCTGGGATGTTCGTGTCTCATGGTCCACCTGTTGCATCAGGTCAGGTCCACCTGTCACATTATAGCTCTCCATCCAGTGCTAGACTATCGTGTTGCTCTGATTAAATTTTGACGTCAACAGAGGGATATCTTCGAATATCATCGTCTTGATTACTTGCAACGCAACATCAATCGAAGGACAATCGTAGGAAAACTTGAATGTGTGTGTAAATTTAGAAGCTATTTCACCCCATTCAAGAGTCCCTCATCGCAACTCAATCAATGTGTACCATTGCATTTGTATCATATCCAATGTATGTACAAAATGATGAACCCATTCCTGTCGTGGGTATGCCTCCCATGTTGCACAATAGTATTCAATGTTCTCAATAGGATTAGTCAATCCAATGCACTTTAATCTAGTATAATTGATGTTTTCTCCAAATCATATCTCCATCAATTTCCAGCATTGAGGTCGATCTGAGATAGATTGTTTATGTGCGACCCACCATGTGGTAGGCATAAATTTCAGCGCAAAGTCCACATATGATGAGAATTGATGTTCTGTAACTTTGTCTTCAAATTATTTTCAAGAGTCTTCCAGGTTAGGTAAGCCTTCATATGTGGGTATCTCACTTGCCTCAATACCCACCTATTGCATAGACTGTGTAATTCCGGCGCATATTCTCATCAATACTTCATGCAATCGATTCTATCAATTTTCCAAGGCTTCTCCAAACTTCGATGTACAGGAACTAACACTTCGCCAACTGAGATTTCCATCAGCCATTAGATTTACATAATCATCCCTTGTACATGTTATGTTATAATTATGGTCCAAATAATCTCCTTGTCCTTCATTATTCACTTGTTCGACAAATATCTGTCCTTCCTACGGATCACATGGTGTGAACACCCTTAGCTCTAAATCTTCAAATGTTAATATTATTTTCTTAAAATTTATAATTGTTTGATTATCAATCTCTCAGTCGATGCCTATAAGTGTGGGATATGGATTTGTATCATCCACAATGTCAATCACTTCAAAAGCAGCATAAGTCTTTAGGCCTTCTATTTCATTGAGAACTTGATTCAATCGACTGATAGGTAGAACCTTCGATTGATTCTCTAATCAAAGTTGGATAGGAGACCATACGAGTCTCAACTTTTGCATGCTTTCCCATGTTTGTATATTCAAATTGATGACATAGAATACCAAGTACATAATAATATAATCCATATCATAGTCTCCTATTTTTGGAGTCAGCCTTAGTTCGAGACCAATCTTTAGTCTTTTCCAGATATGATTAACACCTTTTTCTGGTTGCACCTCTTCTTGGGGTTCTTCTACCAAAGTTGTCAATTCTGCAACATCATATTTATCTTGGATTAGTTTTAAGAAACTTTTAAAGAATTCTTGTAGTTTACTAACCTTTCTGTTCAGTTGATTTCGGAGTATTTGATCAAATATTTCAAGAATATCCAATATTGGTCTTCCTAAAGCCGATGCTTGATTTCTATCTATGAATTATTGTCGCGTGTCCAATAATAATTCCTTTTCCTTTTGGATGTTGAATGGTGCTTTCCTTTGTGTTGTTGGTTGCACCTGTGGTTTCCCATACAATGATCCTTGATCTGATCCCATCGCTCCACCTATTGATCTTGTCACGACAACTATATGTAGTTACCTTGGCTCAACAAAAATCTTCTGAATATTTTATTAGGGTTTGGATTAGGATTCTGTGGTGGGTTCATATTTCCCACATTCCTAGCATGGAACTTCGCAATCAATTGCAAGAATTTCTCAATATGAGCATTTCGTAATAGGACTCGTGTAGTCCCTGGAAAAATGTCCATGCTACCCAAAATTATAACATATAATTTGGCCTCTCCCACAACCAAATCCTCCTCCTCGTCCTCGGCCTATATTGGAGGAGGGTATTGTTGTTGTGGATACTGGTTCTGAGGGTATTGGTTTTGAGGATATTAAACCAGTGGATATTGGACATAAGTCTACTCAGCCTGGAATTGTTAATCAGTATTCATTAAATAAGTATCCATTGTTTTCTCCTACAACAACTGATATGCCCTGCATCCTTTCTCATCATGGTCCAATGATCGACAAAACTCGTAGTATAAATTGGATGACGCACTTACAATATTCTAAGTATGGCATATTCTACACCAAGGCATCCCTTATGTGTTTATTGGGATCGGTGCTCCCGATGTGACATAATTCATATATGTAAGGAAATTATCTTTATGATGTCCCTCTGTTCTGCATAAAGTTGGCTAGTTGCAACTGGATTTGCATCATCCCTGCACCAGTCTCTCCAATAGGTGAGGATTCCAATTTCATAGCCAGTTCGAGAGCCTTCGTCTGTGACACAATATTTTGCTGCATTAGGGGATCCAGATGTTCGGCAACAATGCTGCAATAAAACATTCTTTGTGTTGAACATCCAACATATGGAAACTTACTTTAGCCATCAACATCTTAAATCTATGGTCGAAATCCCAAACAACTTCTATAGGCAATTTTTTAAATTCTTTAATCTCTATAATGCACTATGACTCAGATTTGGGCATTTTGAATTCATATATTAGTCTTGCTCATATTTTATCTAATGTTTTCTATGGGACTCCTGTCGGAACCACAAATAACTTCATGTTCCAAACCAGTTCTCGACCCTTAAGGGTTGTGATCATTTTATCCTTCTTGATGGCTTCATCTTGGAATTATTGAATGGTCCATATGGCTTCACATAGAAACCAATGTTTCTCTGGTTCTTCTAACCCATTTCCATTAAATATTGGTAACTTAATATCGTTCCTAGAAATTATATTTTTTCTAGGAACTGCTTAGCTTGTGGGAATCCCTTGTCTATTATTCCCACGGCCGTTGTTACTTTTATTAACAAACCCACTGGGATATGAGTTTCTATATCTTAGCTCCGGAAATGTACGTGGAGTAGTGGCTATGGTGTACTTGCACCCTGGATCTGGAGCTTCTTCTTCTTCTTCCTCTCTTTCAGGTATAGGTTAGTATTTGTCTTCTTCATCGCAAGAACCCTAGTCAAAGTGCGACGTTGAATTGTAGTCTTCCATTTTTGTCATGTTGTAACATCATTTTCTAGTCACAGTCCTTCTCCTATTTCCCGCCTGGAATCTTCTTCCACTCCTTAGACATCCACTTTCTATTTCAGTTGCATTATCACCAAGAAACATCTCATCTTACTCTACTCTATTTTTCTCGAACTTCTCTTGCAACATATCCTAGGTATCTATACACAAATACTTATCCTTAAGACACCATTCTTAATATCCCTTTCTCACATACAAGCATCTTGATTCAAACCTTTAAAGACTCTAAATAACGACCTCTCATCCCTTGGAAAAAAAATATTTTTATCTTGTTGTATGATTTTGTCGTGTCAACAATAATTTCGTTGATATATCCTTCCAAAATACTATCAACATAGAAATCAACTACCCTAGATATGGGGTTTCTAACACTTTTCAAGTGTTGAATCAACCGAGGACTCCAATTTATTGGTTCTCCCCCTTGAAAGTTTCTTCGTTGGGTTTCTATTCTAAACAACCATTCATAGAACGAAACAAGGAATTTATAGAATAAAATCTCATGAATATCCGTATAGATGTATCTCTCCAACCACTCAGTCGGATTCATCCAAGATCCTTCACATTATTTCTGTGCAAACTCTATTGCCTTAGAATCCACCCAATCTTGAAATTGTGGCTTTTTTGGGTGCCAAAACATACTTCCACTAAAATGGTTTATAGTCCTGACAATTGAACCATTTGTTGTCTTTCCCCTCTGGTTGACCCAGGTTCAGGTCCTTAGTCATCAACAAACACCCAGATTTCGACCCGACATAGTAGGGATTGGCTGGGCATCACCTATGACACAGATGCAATCTCACCTGAGATATCCTTATGGGTAACTTCCAGAACCAGGTTTTTGCAGTTAGGTGGTGATTTCTACTCTTGTTGTGTCTTATCACAATGCTTGAGTCAACCAACGCCAGGGTTTATACTTCTTACTCATTTTCTATTCATTCAAGTTAACATATTATTTACTAGTCAACACATATTGCAGCATTCAACATGAAGCCCATATCACATATTCATTCAATAAACAATACGACACATACATACATGATATTATTCATAAACAGAAGGGATGTGACACATTCAGATATGGTTATTCACAATATGCATACGTTTAACATAAACACATCAATCAAGATATACATAGACACTAGTTAATGTGGAAACCCATATGGGAAAAAACACAAAGGGATTCTTCATTTGGCATGAGAAATATGTTAGCACCTTTTATCTACGCACTCAGCTTGCAAACTCTGTTTAAGTATTATTTACAACTTATATATACTTCTCTCCTCTCATGCTCTCTGGTTTCACATCTAAATACTTCTCCTAAAAATTGATCCACACATAGCATGGATCAGTTCTCTTAGCTAAACAAATCTCTCTTCTCCTCTTCTCATCCTACTAATGACTAACAAAACAATCAACTAACCAACATCGGCCACAATCCCAACTAATAATAGTCCCACACACAACTTGGGTTTTCCCTTTTATAGGATTCTACATGTCTTAATCAATCGCCTCTTTTCTGTTATTCGACATGTTGTCATTTCTATTCTCGTACATTCAGTTACAACTAATAGTAGGCACTATCAACCCAAAATACAATGATGCTTTATTACCAAAATCATGATTTATTCTAATTGGATCCTTACCCACGATCAACTGAAATAACCTTTTCAACCACTTGATTCTTGTTCTACACCGGTTCCTTTAGTCATGGCCACTCTTGTCGCAACTCCTCTTCCATTGTTTATTGATCTCATCGCAACTTATCTTCAGTCACTGTATTTTCTTGTCGCATCTTCTCTTCATTCGTTGCATGCTCTCGGCGTGGCTTCTCTTCATCATCCTCTTATCTTGTGTTGCCTCTTCTCTTGCGACCGGATTCTTTATCTTCCCGAGTAGAATCCTTCTTGAATTCTGCCTAACTTGTCCTAGGGCCAACAAACAGTTACAAAGAGAAAATAAAGAAAACAATGAAGATTTAGGCATTTGTTGAAGTGCAACAGAGAACCACATATTGAAGACCAATATTAAAAATATGTAGCTAAAGATAAAACAGTTCAAGAACATGCAATGATGTTCCTGATGATATCCATAAGAGAATGTGTGTTGCTGAAAATTTTGTAGATTATTTCTTGTTTGATTGTATATGGTGAGGATGCGCTTAAAAATATGCACCTAGACACTTGAAAATTCTCGTAGAAGTAATATTCCCACACATGAAAGTGAAATTCCTGCAGCAATAGTAATATGCCTACAACAATGCTAAAATTCCCATATACCAAGACAAATATGTTTGCGGGCTTTAGAAAATTCCCTCCATGCAAGTTAAAATTCCCGCAAGCTCACTAAATATGCCTACCAAGGTATGCAATCTCCCTGATGCACTGAAAAAATCCCATAAACTACTAATAAATTCCCACAAGAAAAAGAAAATTCCTGCTAGGCATAAGCAATGCCTTCTAGAAGAAAGAAAATGCCTGCTAGTCATTGAATATTCCTGCCAATTCACTTAAAATGACTGTGGATTCTATATTATTCCCACCAAGTTATCTAATATAAATTCCATTCATTGAATGTGCATGTCAATGCCATGAAAAATTCCCTCCAATTAAGTGAAATGTCCACAGGATTTGGAGAAATATTTGCGGGCTATAGGAAATGCTCACAGGACATCTTTAAAAAACATTTGGAATTGAGGAAATACCAATATTTTAAAAGCTCTTAATTTTTTAGGAAATATGGATAAGCAACAAACTGTCAGATATGCTAAGACAAAGAAAACACTTGTAGATCAAGCATAGCTCTACTATGGCATGGGGATGGATATAATCCAAGGATCTTACATGATGAAGGAGAGATATCAAATATGGAGGTGACATGTGTAGTAGTATTTGAAGGGAAGATCATGTGTAGTAGTAAGCATATGATGGTTAGGGACATGCTCTAAACTAGTCAACAAATAAACAGAAAGTGTGCATCTACAACAACAATATTGGAGCAGACACTTCAGTTTTATGCTATCTAATCTATTGGACACGACCAAATGACTATTTTGAGGAATGTGGATATATCTAAATATATTATTTGAAGAATTGACTTGACAAATCAAGGGAATACTTGAATAATGCAATTTGAAGTATGTCTCGACGATAATAGAATGGTTGGTAAATCATGTAGGAACACAGGTGAGCTACTTTAGAATTATCCAAGAAATGGCTCAATCGAAGGGGATTCAACAAAAACAAGAAGGATCAATGCAAAGAATGATGATGCATAAAGATAGGGGGAGTCAACATAGTCAAAGGGGGAGTATTGTTAAAAAGAAAAGATGTCCACAAAAGGCATTTATAATCAAGGAGAGGATTCCTTTGTCATTAACGTCGAAGGGGGAGAATAGAAGAACAAAGGAAAGATGCCGAAAAAAATGAAGTGGTAGTGTCGCCAACAATGAAAAAGGGTGAGATTATTGGAGTGTTGTCATTGATGTCAATATCGTGCCATTAATGTCAAGATTTTCAAGGTGCATACAAGATGATTATTGGGTAATTATGTTTTGGAGATTGTTTAGCACTATCAATCTTAGCATTGCATGCTACGGGAATTAGCTACAAGATTTCCTGTAACTCCCCCCACACAAATAGATTGCATAATTTAGCTACTAGAATTTTGGAAAGTGCATGCTACTTGAACTATAGACTATGTTACTAGAGTTGCAAACA
Source organism: Pseudotsuga menziesii (assembly GCA_001517045.1). Classification (NCBI taxonomy): domain Eukaryota; kingdom Viridiplantae; phylum Streptophyta; class Pinopsida; order Pinales; family Pinaceae; genus Pseudotsuga; species Pseudotsuga menziesii. The sequence continues at coordinate 409,747 of LPNX010851118.1, forward strand.
ATGCTACTGAAACTGTAGACAATGCTACAAGAACTGCAAACAACACTACTAAAACTATAGATAATGCTACTAGAATTGCAGACAGCGCTACTGGAATTGCAAACAACACTACTGAATCTCCTACAGGTTGCAGATCAATTGTTTTGGACACTTTTGTTGAAAGTGAGGGCGTGATTTATACTCAAATATGAATGTTGGCTTATATAATAAATGGGACATGAAGATTATGTTATAAACATATTAAAATTTTCACGAATAAGTCAACCTCCTTTTGATGGAAATGGTGTGACCTTTATGCCCTTGTTTAGTGACCTACGTTACCCACAAATAAGTTATCTTATCACAATTAAAATCCCCATGTTATTCATAAACAAGTCGACTCATCACAATTCAAAATACCCAAGTGTAACAAGTGGGTCCACGATATCTTAAGACAAAGTGTATAGATACAAGTGAGCACAACACGTTTGAGTGTGTGTGAGAGAAGATGGAGCTATGAGGAAGTGATATTATGGGAACTATTATTTGCAGAAAAGAAAAGAAAAAAGACAAATCTTGTGAAGAAGCATGAAGTCTACCAACGATACTTTTATGATGCAATGATATGGGTTAATAACGTTGATGAAGACAAAGTTTGGCAGAGAATTTGAGAGCTAATATTCTAAATGAAATTAAATGGTGAAAGATTGAGCTAAGCCATATTCTTCTTATCTGAGTGAAATTAAGACTCAGAAAGTCACTAGAAGTGTTGAAGGTGAATTATTGCAAATGCAGAATTGTTGGATTTGCAAAATTACGAGAAGTTCAGAATTACTAGAAGTGCAATTGCTACAAGAAGTTCTGGAAGTGTTATTACAGGAAGCGTAGAGAAGTGTTATTACGAGAAGTACAGTGATGTTTTATGAAGCATTAATATAGGAAGTGCAGTGAAGTGTAATTACAAGAAATGCAGTGAAGTATTATTATGAGAAGTGTTGTTACAAACACTACATGAAGTAGTGTTATAGGAATGACGAAGAATATGTGTACCATGTGCAAATGAAGAAATCTTTTGAGGATAGTGTTGGAGATACTAGATTGTCTGAGACATTGTTTAAAGATAAACTTTCAAAAGGGTACCAGAATTGAAGGATTACACAAACTATAGTTAGTTACAAGAACAAGGTTTTGGTGTCACAATCGAATTGTTGATATTAAGACAGAATGTGCACTAAGCGCTAAGTCACATATGCACAAATAAAGAGTGAACACAAAGTTGATAAAGAACAAATTGAAGACCAAGAACATGTCTTTAAGAGGACTATACCTACATGTATACAATGTCTTAAAGATAGCAAGTATGTGGGTTCCTATGCAATCTTTTCTAAGTTGGAGCTAAACAAAGGATATTGATGTCTCCAACAAGTTGGTTCTTGCAAACATTGTAATAGTAGGTTGGTGCTCTACTCATGGGGTTGGCTCTTCCTTCAAGTTGGTGCTTGTAAATCAGGGAGTTGGTCCCTCCTTCAAGTTGGTGCTTGTAAATTAGGGATTGGTGTCTCTCTTAGGTGGAAACTTATAAAGATTGTAATTCTTGTTAAATTTAGAAAATATTTTTGTGGTTTTCTTCCTTATTGGATTTCCATATAAAATATCTATGTACCGTGCTTTGGTGTTAATTTATGCTGATGAGATTGATTATGTCATGATTGTTTAAAGATAAAAAAGTGATTATTGATCAAATCTATCCAACAGGTAATTCACCTCCCCCCTCCCTTCTCTCAGTATTGATGAATATTCCAGCAAACATAACCCTAATAACCTAACTAGTCAAAACCTTAAAGCTCACACTACTATCACATCATTTAACAAGAAGGTGACATGCTAGAAAATGAAAAACTAATGTATTCTAATGATTTTGATGCATTTATGTTTAAGTCGAAGACCATTTAGTAAATCTTTTTATTTAGTTTTATTTTATCATAATCATACATATCTATACTAATCGAATGCCTAAATATTAAACTTAATTAAAAGTCAAAAGAATTAAATTTAAGTAAAGAAATATCACCACCCTCACTAAACCAATCAACCAATTAAAAAAAAAGTATTACTAAATTTTACATACTATGTAATATATATATTTTTAAATTTAATTCGATATCTTCAACTATTACAAAGATGTCTTCTTCTCAGCGTCATAAATTGAAAATATATATATATATATATATCCCTTTCTCAAAAAGTTTGGAGTTGTGCTTATGGATTAGTGACCCAAGGCATTTTTATTTTATGTATTATAAAGGTTTTGTGTACCTTTAATTTTATATTATATTTATTAGGTACCTTTCATCGCCTTTTGAATCGCATCTTATCATATGTTATTGTATACTCAATGAATATGCGCATGCATGTCGTTTATTGTTTTATTTGGTCAAATCATTATATACTCAATGAATTTGCACTTGCATGTAGTTTATTGTTTTATTTGGTCAAATCATGTGTATTATTGTACTTTCATAGTAGTGTAAACATTTTATATTTAATTTTATAGTATAATTAATTTCAAGTTTAATGTTTTATTCCACAACTTGAAAGGCAATGTGCCTCCTTGTTAGAAATTTAGACATTGAAAGTATATCTTCACTGTTTAATCCCAAGGTATATGGACTAAGTATTTAATGTTTTGTTTTCTAAAAGTTTGATAGGTTAAATAAGACATCCCAGGGTCGTGGGTGTTTTAAGGGTCGAATAATATTCATTATGTAGTAGAGTAATAAATGCTGCGGCATCAGTATTGTGGGTTTTTGAATCTCTAACAGGTTGAGATCCAACGACTCACAGTGTTGTCGCTGCATCATTTATTACTTTGCTGCATGTAAAATATTTTTTGCCATTTTTAAGATTTTATAATGACCTTTCGACCTTTTTAGAAGTTTGAAAAGAAACCATTCTTTTCAAAATATCTAAATATTTTTAATTAAAATAAAACTTTTTATTTGCAATATAATTTGTCATTGCATAAAAAGAGTTTATATGAAGACATGTAATCAAATTGCATTTATGTTTCTCAACATGGTAGACACATATTACTACTCAGTGTTGTTATGTTTTAGAGCAAATACCCTATAATGTGTCGTTGTGTTTTAGAGAAAATATATTATAATATAACATTTTGTGTTTTCTAGTAAACACGCCTTATAATAGGACAAGAATTATTGGAGACATTCCCTTGAGTGGAAGACAACAATTTCAAATCATAGATTCAAAATATGCATTACCTACTTAGAATGGATCTCTCTCAAATCCACTTTAGAGGCATAATATATTCAAAATATGCATTACCTCCTTAGAATGGATCTCACAAGATATTAGTTGTTAGTTGTGGATAAACCTTTAACACCCTACACCTTCTAGAGTTATGTTTCAATCTTTATTTTTGGTGACATAAATGGATCTCTCATGATATTAGTTGTGGATAAGTACTAAAAACCTTTAACACCCTACATCTTCAAGAGTTTTGTTTAAATCTTTATTTTTGGTGAGATAAATTCAAATTGATTTTTTTGCTATTTTTTACTAAGGATTCATATTTGTTAAAAAAAATTAATATTAATTTTGTCTTTAATTCTAATTTTTAAGTAATATTGTTGAATAATAATAATTTTGCTTAAAAGATGAAAAATCAATGAAGTAGGTATTTTACAAAATATTTTAATTTAATGCAAAATATTTTAATTTAATGTTTTTTTTTTTGTTAAAGATTCGTATTTAAATTTAAAACGAGATGAAGGTTTTTTTAGTGCACATATGCATAATTATACCTCCATCTTGATTCTCACAAAGATGACTCAATTGAAAGTGTATTTGTTACAACTTTTAATGAGTTGTAACCCCCAAGGGGTCTTGTTAACTTATGCCAAACTTTGTTCATATGAATAAAATGTTAATGATGTGATTTTTTTATCAAACACCATGATCTCTTGTTTTGGTTAAGGAATCGTATCCATATGTAGAAGAACTTGAGTTCTATCCCTCAACTAATCTTGCTAGATAACACCAACTCCTTCCACAAAAATATAATATTCATGACATGTGTACCTTACTGAAAATCATTATCCATTGTTTTAGTTAAGCACTCAGATCTATAAGTAAAAGGTTCTCAATTCTAACCCTCAACTAGTCATGGAAGCTAGTATTTAACTATTAAGAGTAATAGATTCCAAGTGTAGGAGGTATAATAAATTTCAAAGTAACTATTGAAATATCATATTCATGGGATTTGGGGATACCCATGAATAATGAATCATAGAATATAGCAGTGTAGCCAAGAGTATACTTGTTCAGATCAAGGACTAGTAATCAACTAATCATCATTAGGGATTCTTTTATAATCATTTAGGATTAAAGCATGGAAAAAATACCTTATCCCCAAGTATTTTAGGGATCTTCCTATGCCTTGTACCCCATGCTAAAAAAAATCAAGGAGACAAGTTCTATCAAGTGAAATGCATATTGAGCACTATTACAATCTTCTTCTTCTTTTATCTTTTTTCTTTGGGCATGCATTGTGTTTTTGTCATAACCCCAAAATTTCATAAAAATTAAAAAAATTTAAAGTGACATAAAATGTCTGAAATCGCAGTTTAGTAACTGCTAGCGGTTAGCGGAAAATGAAACAGTTTAACAACTTGCAATGATTAGTTTCAAATACAGAAAAAACTAATACAACTTTAATTTTTATAAGTTATATAAAAATTACTTGCTTTTAGTTGCTGCTAGTTGTACTGATGATTTACTTTTTGTCAAGTAGGTGAGAAACCATGTTTGAAATCGAGGCTTACTTAGCATTCTGCTAACTCAATGGGTTGTTGGTTCTTACAGGTTCAGCAGGTAAGCGTTTGATCAAGTAGTTGTTTATTTTGAACTAAGTCGGGATGTACTTATTAAGCATGATAAGATGCTAGTATATAACTTGATTTTTAAATGCAATAATCCGATGAGGTAAAGTAAATTCCTTCGTTGTCTTTGGATCTATGACATTATCTCCAATTTAGCCATAATGACTTTTATCCTTATCATATTTAATGTTGTTTACAAGATTGAGTTACTTCAAGTTTTCTTTCTGTCGTGAAGATTATAGTACTTAGTCAGTTATAGATTCTTGCAGTGAGCATAGAGCTCAAGATCCTTTCATAAAATATTTATATTGTATTATGATCTTACTGCTATTGTCATGTTTAAAAACTCAAGTGCATTACTCTTTATGTATGGACATAAGCCTATATTTTTCAAGATAAAGCCTTACCATGAGTTGATAGTTTTGTTAAGAGAAACTCTTGCATTGAGGTTTGTCTTCAGTCTCTGTGAAGACTCCTTCATTTATCGGCATCGAGTTTTATGTGAAAAGTTTAGAGCTATTAGTTTATGAAAGATATTGTATTTACAACATATCCCTATTCTAATTCTCTCTTACTAGTTATGAACAATACCAACATGTTGATTTGTTTACAAATGTAATTATCTTCTTACATAGCTAGTGGACGAGCTGTGTACATGGTATTTGGTTTGCAACCATAATGCAATTGCTATTGTAATGTTACCATACTATACTGAGTTATGGTTTATAATAATAGGCTATAACAAAATACTATGTGTAACATAAGATAGCTTCACTATCTAAAAACTTCTATCATAAGGTCGAACTAAAAGTAGAAACGTTACAAGTATTGTTCCTATATTATACTAGTTCTAAAGCAAAGCATAAACCATAACATGATTGACATAGTAAGCAATCATATAAACTGTCCATAAGACTAATGGCCAAAATGACATTATGAGCAATCATATGAACGTTATAATATAGTCGATATTGTTAATTTTATTATTGGATAAAATTAAGCACTTTTATACCATGGTCGACTCTTCGTGATTGTATTAATGGCAAAGGTTATGCACCTTTCTACTATAGTCGATGGCATGAATTGAAATAATTGGCAATAATATAAATCATTTTCGATGTGCAGTATTGACTATTGAAAACGACCCACACTTGGTTAACAAATATGGAAGGCACGTGGTCTATTCTCCTCCATGCATTGGTGACTTATAAAGAAATGAAACCCTACTCTGTGGCATTTGGCTCTGAGGGTTTGCATTTCTGTCGACTACACTGAGAAGTTCTTTGCGGCCATCAGAGGCCTGCTCCTTCTCTGCTTGCTAGCTCCGTAGTCTGTATTCATTACTGAGTGGTTTTGATACCAAGACTTGTAGTCTCGATTTCTCTTGGGAGTAAAATTTACTATGCGAGTGGTCTTTACTTACTCGCTTGGCTCGAAGCCTGTACATGGTTTTAACTCTGTCACTGCTTGTTCCTTGCCTCGGCAATGTGGAGTCTGAGTGTTGTAACCTTACCGCCTCTGTCGCAGGGTTGACTTGAAGTTTCTCTTGGTTGGTGCAGATGAGATAGGTGGCCGTAACTTCCTGGTTTCGAACTCTTCTCATTTACAACACAGGTTTACTCTGCTATTTTATTCGAAATCCTTTTTGTCCATGAATTAATTAAGTTAGGGTTTAAAAATTATTACTATTAGTTTTTAACTAATGTTTGGTTTAAAATACATGCTACGCTGACAGCTCCAGACTTGGATGGAAACAGGCTCGCCCTTCAGTTACCTTTGTGGGCTTTCAAACTGGTAAGCCCCGGTCTCGTCATGGGTTTTCCCTGCTTGAGAAATGGGTTGGTTGAAGGTTCCTGTGGTTGGAATCCTAGCTGCGAACTCTCTGCTAGTTATGATATTTACTTTGTTGTTTATAAACCCTGTTTTTGTTTTTAAATCCTGTTGATACATTGCTGGGTTACACAAGCTTTTAAAGTTGTGATGTAAGTGTTGTTTTTGGTGAAAAATGTCATCCTTATGGCCTACAGATGTAATACTGTGTTAGATTTATAAAACTCCTCTGTGTTTAAAGTTATATGATTTCTATTTCGTTTGCTTCAGTTTTTCTCTTTGAATTCCAAGAAGATGGAAAACTGTGAAAAAATGGGGTTTTCCCTAACCTGTCAGTAATGAAATTATTTATAGTTTAAATGCAAATACTTTTGTGTAATTGGTTTTATTAAAAATAAAAAGGGTTTCGACCCTTGCATTCTTACAGGCTAAAAGCCTACCTGGATTTGAGATTTATATTGTACATGATTTATAATTACTAGTGTAATTTGTTCATTATTTACCTGTATATTTTATTCATTGCTACTTTGTAAATTATAAATTATTTTGAGCTCTGTTTTAGAAGATAATGGAAGATAATATGATTTAAAGTTGTACTTACAATGTTAACTCTATAGGAAATGAAGATATTCTAATAGTTTTACTATCAGTTTTTAGTTAATAAAATAATACTTAGATTTCTAGTGCAACATACTTAAAACTAGAATAATCTCAACTCTCAGTAGTTTTTGTAAATATGAAAGGATTATATAAGAATCCTTAATTTGGTTTTATTAAGTTAAAATTTAAAAATTGTTTTGTTATTATCTTTTTATATGCTTTCTCAAATATCAGTTATTTATTTTACTATAATATTTTTATTTCCTATCAGTATATCAATACTGTAGTAATAGTGTATTTACTATTTCTTATACCTTTGTTTTCATTTAGTTAGTTTAAGTAAAACAATAAGTGTAAGCAACACATAACACTGCTTTTTCATTGTATTCATAAACATTGAAATAAAATCTATTTCTATTTACATACCGATATAGGAATCATATCTACTATTTTCATTCTAATAAAAGAATTATTTCATTTACTTAATATTAAATTGAGCACATAGATCTGTAGACAAACACACAACTCATAAAGTAGATCACACAATTTACTCAGCAATTGAAGAATGAAACAATGCAAAAATGGCTTGCAGCTGTGAATTCTTTCATTAATCAAAAAAGTAATCAGATAATTATTACAATGAAGTACAATGGCTTTAATAGCCACATGAAATTCGAATCCACATGAGGAAATTCGAATTCATAGACTCTACTTGACTGTAGGTAACTAAGACCTTGTCTAAATCACTATCGAAGGACTCAATAGTTAACTGACCTTCTCTAAACCATAACCGGAGTTCATCGGAGCTCTAAAACACAACTCAAGTGTTACATTCAGTGTTGACTAAGGCGAACTGACTGTGGTAGGTGAGAAATGTGCCCCTCCTAAGTGTAGTCAAGTAAACCTAGCGCTAACTGAATGTAGAGGACTAGAACTGAATGTAATTGATTCCTAACTCATCTTAACTAGTCATTAACTAAACTGAACTGACCTTGGTTGGTTTCGGCACTCCCAGTGGCTTCCTAAATTGTAGGGATTGGTATAGGAGGCTCCTAAACTGATGCAATTAAGTGCAATCAGTGGAATTAAGCCTCAATTAGAGTTCCCCACACTTTAGTAACTAAAACATGTGCCCCAATTAGGCCAAGTGGACCCAATGGTGCTAATGACTATAAATAGACTAGATGGACTCCCGATTTAGACATATGACCAAATTTGGACAAGGGAGGATTAATAATCCTAACACCCCCCCTGAATGCTAACTTGGACAATCTGTGGGCCCTGGTAACTAAGACCATATGTCACCCATTACATCAAGTAAAATAAAGTAACTGCTTAATACAAGGATGTGGGGCAAAACAACATGGGAAAAAAACCCCCCCTCTATCTAAACAGGTAGAATCAGGTCTCAAGTTTGAAAAACTTGAAAATATGTTACTGCAATATTCATCTCTATGATGTAGCAAAGCAGCATGCATGGTGTGTTGTGCACAGGTATTCTGGGGCCTGGCATGTAGACTTCTCCTTCTTCTCCAAAAATGTTGATGGGAGGAAGGAGGAATGTAACCTTTGTCTCTTGTTGAATGAAGAGGTGTATGATCATATCCATTCTTCTGAATGTAGTGAGACTAAGCTCTTTCCATATAGAATCTTATAGGGAGTCTATTGCATCTCCCTGAAGGAGGTAAGATTGCATGGCATAGCACAAGGGTATTTCCTTTCTGAGTGTCAGGTGAGTTTCCAGTCATCTTCCTAGCTTCCAGTTTGGAAGTAGGGACTGAATCTAGATCTAAGTCACCCTGATTTGCAATACTAGTAGAAGCTGTAAAAGAAATAGATGCAATGATTTTACCTTCCCTTGCAAGTGGCTGCTGAGAGTGCACTGGTTCTAAAGGAGGCATGAAATGTGAGAACTCATATGCTTTTGAAGCATGATTTGCAGTACCCTTTGCTATGATTCTCCTAGTAGAGATATCTGTGATCTCCATTGAGTCAGGACCAAATATCACTCGCTTTGGAGATCTAGTATGGGTCATCTGATAGACAGATAATGGGTTTGAAGCTAGGGAGGGAACAAATAGCACATCTTTGAACCTTCCATGTTCAAGCTTGATAGAGCCCTTCCCCTTTGTTTTGACTTAACTATTATTGCCCATCTGAATACTAGGACCATCAAAGGACTGAAAAGAAGAGAATGATTCTCTGGATGCAGCCATATGGTTGGAAGCTCCAGAGTCAATGAGGAATACATGTGATGATGTGCAGCAAGCCTTCAGTGCATGGCCTTTCCTTTGGTATTATTCATCTTCTTATTCTTCAGAGTCATCCTTTCGTGCGCTAGCAGGTATAGAAATGTTATGTTTCTTCAAAAGAAGAGCCATTTCATCAAGTTGTCTTCTCATACAGGAGCTTTTTTAATGAAAGCCCCTTCCACAGTAAGAGCAGAGGACCTTGCCTTTGCCATTCTTCTTTCTTCTCTTCGAACCTAAAGGTTCTTTTGACTGCTCTTTCTTCACAGGAGACTCATCCCTTTGCTTCCCTTTTTCATTCGCTACCTTATCTCCTCTTGCAACTAGAGCTAGGTCTTTGGGAGATCGAATGATCCCCATTTGGATCAATTTATCATTCTCAGAAATAAGATATTGGATGAAGGCATTAAGAGTTGGCATCTTCCAATTTGGAGTAGTGAGCCATACTGTTTGGAAGGTGGATACAAAGACTGAGTAGTCTACATTGAGCTTTGTGAGAATGGCAAGGATGAGCTGATCTTCATCCTTCTCCACTTTGCATTGCTTCAACTGATATATCAAGTTCTTGAACTTTGTGAAGAATTCATTCAGTGATTCAAAATTGGATGGATTAAGAATGATCAGATCATTTTCTAGCTGATGGATCCTCATCTCATCATGCTTATCAAATAAGGAGGCAAGCTTGTCCCAAACCTCTTTGGGAGTCTTCAATTCTTGGATGTGGAATCAAATATCTCTAGAGACTGAGGAGAGAAAGTGTCCATGGGCTTCATAAAGCCTGTTCATGTACTTAGCTTTGTCTTTATCTAAAGCTGGCTCTGCCTCTGTTTCTTCTATGAGTCTGAAGAGCTGCTTGGTGCGGAGCATTACCACCATGTCTTCCTTCCACTAGTGATAGTTGAAGGGAGTGAGAGGCTCCACTGGATTAGCCATTTTGAATGTAGTAAGAAGGACTGAGCTGCTGTAGTGAATGCAGTGAGAAGAAAGGGCTGCTTGTAGCGAATGCTATAAGAAAAGCTGATAACCTATCACACAATCAAACATACAAAATAAGGTTGACAGTCTGCACTTTTGGAATTTCCTTCACACCCAGCATAGTTGATCAAGCAAGCTTGATCAACAATTTCCTAACTTGGGATATTAAGTGGTAAATTCTCCGCTTCTGGTGCAGTATTGGAAGGAGCAATTTGCTCAAAAAAAATGATCTAGCTGGAGATCTGAGGAGGAGAGGTGTCTTGTCCACCGAGGCTCTGATACCATATTAAATTGAGCACATAGATCTATAGATAAACACACAACTCACAAAGTAGATCACATAATTTACTCAGCAATTGAAGAATGAAATAGTGCAAAAATGGCTTGCATCTATGAATGCTTTCATTAATCAAAAAAGTAATCAGATAATAATTACAATGAAGTACAATGGCTTTAATAGCCACATGAAATTCGAATCCACATGAGGAAATTCAAAATGATAGACTCTACTTGACTATAGGTAACTAAGACCTTGTCTAAATCACTATCAGAGGACTCAATAGTTAACTGACCTTGTCTAAACCATAACCAAAGTTCATTGGAGCTCTAAAACACAAATCAAGTGTTACATTCAGTGTTGAATAAGGCTAACTAACTGTGGTAGGTGAAAAATGCGCTCCTCCTGAGTGTAGTCAAGTAAGCCTAGTGCTAACTAAATGTAGAGGACTAGAACTGAATGTAATTAACTCCTAACTTAGCTTAACTAGTCATCAACTGAACTGAACTGACCTTGGTTGGTTTCGTCACTCCTAGTGGCTTCCTAAATTGTAGGGATTGGTCTAGGAGGCTCCTAAACTGATGCAATTAAGTGCAATCAGTGGCAATAAGCCTCAATTAGAGTTCCCCACACTTTAGTAACTGAAACATGTGCCCCAATTAGGCCAAGCGGACCCAATGGTGCTAATGATTATAAAGAGACTGGATGGACTCCCGATTTAGACATGACTCTTGATTTAGACATATGACCAAATTTGGACAAGGGAGGATTAATAATCCTAACACTTAAAAAAATCTAACTGTGCTAGAGTACGACCTGAATACAGGTGTGGAAAAACACAGCTTGGAATTTATTTCTATCTATTTCACTATTTACATGATCATTTCCATTTCTATAATTAATCTATAAATTTTACTGAACTTAACATTACAAATTTATTTTTCATTCATAAACCCTAAACACTTAACAATTGCTATAATATATAAACTACGAATTATTTAACTGAAGATAGTAAAAAAAAAATAGAACCTGTTGAGGACAAGACGACAACAGCTTAAGGAGGTCGTTCCTCCCTACCAATATCCTAGAGAGCGCTCAAACAATGCTTCCTCAGGACCCCGGAGCCTGTTCCTGGTCTTCTTGGCCGAGAACTGGGTGGAGAATGCAACTGTAAAAACCTCTGTCACCTGACTGTTTCAATTACCTCAGTAATAACAATCTTCTCTCAGCAGTATGATCTTCAGCTTAAAAGCTACAACTAGATCAATCTCAGTAGTTATCCCCTCAAACACATTCTAGACTCCCCTCCATTGAATTTCTCTTGAGTAAATTCATTCACCCTGAATGATCACTTCTCTAGAATAAGCAGCCTCAGCTCTCTTCAATGGAAAATTTTATAGAGATGCCTAGGTCTTTTGGGTCAGTTTTCATTAAATGAGCCACCTGCTCTGATTCCAATTTATTGGGGAATCATGACCACAAATATAGGGAAGTTTCCACCTGCAACAGTTGGAAGTGGTTTGAGGATGTTTCCACATGTTAGTTTGCTCTCCACCCAGTCTCCTCCACCAATTTGACCAGTAAACACTCTTTTAACAGCTCTCCTAAGCTGTTGTCTCCTCATTTATTTATTTATAAATAAAATATTCTGAATTTACATTAAATATTCTTGACCCCACTTGGTCATCAATTACAACTTAGCATAAAATTTAACACAATGTTCCTTAAATAATATAAAATTGTTTTTGCAAATTGGGGCATGTGACAGTTTTTGTAACGTTTTTTTTGTCCTGTATCTACGTTGATTTTATATTGTTCCTATAACACAAACTTGATGCAAATATGGCATGCACTCCATCTTTGGGTCAAAACATTCAACACATGGCCAACATAATCTCAACATAAAACTCAATAAAACTAAAAATAAATGACGTAAATTGAATCTTTGTGACACCCTACATGTGCACTTCTAATATAAAGTAAAAAATGAGTGTCACTTCATTTAATTTTCACATGAGGGAATGAGGTAGAGATTTTTGAAGGTCAAAGGGATTTGTGGAGGCACTCAATAGGGGAGGGCAATGGATATTTGTGGAGGAACTAAATAGGAGAAGTCAAGGGATATTTTGCGGGTATCATCGGATCAAAGTTAATGTTTTTTGTCACCCCCCCCTCCCTTCTTTTTTAATTTGCAATTTAAAATAAAATGGGATTTGATATTTGGAGATAGCATTTTGGTTTCAGAGATGGGAGATGCAATTTGGGTTTCAGAGATGGGAGATGGAATTTGGATTTTGGAAATGAGACTTTCAAAAGAAAAATAGGGAATATGTATTCCTCCTTTCCTATTATTCCTCCTCTCTTCCTCTCTTCGTCTCCTCATTAAAGGAAATTTGGGGTCCAAAATGGGCCTTATAACAAAGCGCGCCAACAATAAATTTTGTGAGTTGGAATTCAAGAACCAATAGAATTTCAATAAAATGAGTCAACCATAATGGTTGAATTGACATATTTGTCATAAAAGAAAACTACTTTTTTGTTCGTATTTTCGACATATCTCCGTGTTTTTTTACTCAACTTTCGAGCGGGAGAGCTCGTTGGATGCAGAATTTAATTCCACATCCAATAAGTACCCGTGTTGCATACTTTTGACAGACCCAGCTACCCCAAAAACTTAAATACCTGAAAAAATGTGATGATGACATCATCATCACACTTTTTTAGGTATTTCTTGTTTTTGGGGTAGCAGGTTCTGTCAAAAGTATGTAGTGTAGGTACTCGTTGGATGCGGAATTAAATTCCTCATCCAACGAGCTATCCCACTCATAATTTGAGTAAAAACATAGGGATATGTGTCGAAAATATGAACAAAAAAAGTAGTTTTTTTCATTCTTCCTCCAAAATTAATAACTATTATTTTATTATTTTAACTATTATTTTATTATTTTCCTTAGGAGACCCATTTTAGACCTCAAATTTCCTCTAATGTCTATCCCTATTCTCCTTCCTATTTTTCTCTTTTCCTCTCTTTCCACTCCCTCTCCTTCTTCCCTTCATATTTTTCTCCACACCTCCTCTTGTATGTTTTAAGCCTTTCCAAGTTAATAAATTCACACAAATTATTAATAAAAACCAAAAATAAACAATAAAACACACACATGTAATACATAGAGATTTACCCTAGAAACCCTTAAGTTATTCAAAATTATCCATAATAAGGTATTGAAGATATATTATATCATAATTTCCAAAACCTTATGATATCTAAAACCACTATAACACAAAATCCCTCACATTAGGAGTTAAAATGGTGAAAGGATTATGGGCCTCGAGGAACCATTGGTACATCAACTTATCAGGACCATAAATTTATCATGCAAACTCCAGCTGGGACACTCTTTGTTTTATTGGAAAGATATCAATAACATTTATAGGAAGGGAGGGTCAAAACCAAAGGAATCCTTTTCCTTCTACCTTATTTTCAATGAAAACCTCAAAATCCTTATTTAGGACCAAAAAAAATGTGTTAAAAGTTTAAGATCCAAAAATTGTCGTAAAATCTAATTGTAGAGTTTATGATAAGTATTGAGATGGTGTCAATATTGAATGTCCACCTAAACCATCCTTCCTTGTTCTTCCTCTTCCTCCTACTTCTTCTCTTCCTCTCCCTCTTTATTGTCCCATCCTTCTTCCTCCTCATCTTCTTTTGTCCCTCTTCCTCTTCCTGTTTTTATTCCTTCCTTCTTCATATTCCAAATTTCCCCAAATAGTACTCCATTTTTCTCGAAATCATCCTTATATTGTCTCCTCCTACTCCTTTCTTATCTTTCTTCCCCTTCTTATCTTCCTATTCTTTTCCTCATATTATTTTTCAGCTCCTCCTTACTCATATTCTTTTTCCTTGATCTCCTCATCTTCCTCTTCCTCTTCCCCTCCTTCCTTATTTATCACTTTCTTCTACCTCTAGCTCCTTATCTTCTATCATCTCTTCCCTCTTCTCTTCTCCTCTCCCCCTTTCTTCATATTCCTTTCTCTCCCCTCATTTACTTGAGACTTGCACAATACTCAAGGATACAATTTTTCATATGGACAAGTTAAGTTTTGAATGAATTAATTTTGGATGAAATTCTATCCCAAATATATCTATATGTATTATGGATAGTGATATCTGTTCTACACTCTATTTTGTTTACTTCATTTGTGTTCTAATTAATTTTAACTAAGTCTCTAATTATGTATTTACCATTATATAGATACCAATTCAAGTGGATATAAATATGGAGGCCGTGATGATGATCATGGGAGAAAATATAGGGAAAAGTAAGAAGGGAAAACACAAGTGGTTGCAAATATCGATGGCAAAAAACAAAGGTGATTAGTGATCACCTATCACATATTTTAATTTATTTATGAGTGTTATGTACTTATGGAGGATAATATGGGGTTCCTAGGGAGATACCCAATGAGGTATTATATGTATGTGGCTATAATTATGGAATAGGCCCAGTTGGTAGTTGATGGGTAATATAGGCCCATTAGGTAGTTAGCGAAAATAATATAATAATAAGGCCTAGTTGACATAGACCCCCTTGGAATGCTAATGAGAAAGTATAAATATATATGTGTATCATTATATGATATATGTGTGATGAATTATTTTGTAGAAAGCATGTATTGTGGAGTGATTTCTTACACAAAAAGTAATTAAGGGTGTTACTGATACAGAAGGATATTGGTGGCCACCCACCTATTCCACTTGGACCCCCACCATTATTTCTTTCAGTTTTCCAGTTTCCTTAATTGTAGCAAAATTTACTATTTTTGGCAGTTTTCGGTTGCTAAACTTCCGGAGCCATTTTGAGGCCCTAAACAACGTTTTTAAATGGTATCAAAGCTTTGGGAGCTCATCAATTAATTCTCCTTTCAAATTTTCAGGTTTACTTGCAGGTACAAAAACTTCAATATGGATTCAAAGGTTCCTCTACTATTTCCTTTCAACTATGCTGATTGGAAGCCAAAGATGAGCACATACTTGAAGAGGCAATGTCTGTTTGATGTCTCCATTGGTGCTTTGAGCGAACCTGAGTCTTATGAAGAGAATATTTATTGAATAAATAATTTTGATATAGCTTATGGAATTATTTGTTTTGGAATGTCTCCAAATATACATCATCTCATAGATTCTGTTGAGTATCCATTTGAGCTTTGGAAAAATTTGGATAAAGCTTTTGGTTTGCAGGAAATAGAAGATGAAGCATGGAGCGAACCCAACATCTCCTATTGTTATCTCTCTCAAGATTTCTTGGCCTCTAAATTCTCTGATAGAGTTGATCATGATGAATAAGTCTCTCATACAGTTCATGGTGTTGCTACCCTCTTTGATCTGAATGCTTCCTCCTTCAATCAAGAAGAAATTATTGAAGAGCCATCTTTTTCTGTGTCTCTTGAAGGTGACTTTTCTTCTTATGATACTAATTATGAAAAATAAGTAACATATGGATCTTCTATTGATATTGATGATGATACTATCACCCATTCATTGTTCTCTAAATCTCCTATCTTATATTCTAAGATCTATGTGTCGGATCCTTCACACCTTGTGCATACCTCTCTCATTGATGGTGAGAAACCCAGTGACTTCCAGGATGTTTGCTTAGGCATATCAAGTCCTATTAGTTTCCTTCCACTTACCATACTTGATCTCATGTGCTTTTACATATCCTCCTTTTTTCTTGGCATCAATACTCAGATCCTTCTTGAATATTTTGAACATCTCCTTATTTCCTCCTTTCATACAGAGGATTCATTGCCAGTGTATTCCCATATGCTTATATGTGATCCTTTGGATTATGATTTAGAATCATATTTGTAGTTTTATACACATATCATACCACCATCCATATGATCTACAATACCTATGAATAATCCTAATACATACTAATCCCAAGTTCACTAGTTGATTCCTTATTGGTCTCTTATGCGGTGATACTTATCTTACATGGGTTGAAGTATTTCTTATATTGCAGTGGTTGGTTATTCATGATCTTAGTCATATTTGGACTTATATTAAACATATTTGTATCTATTCTAAACACTTATGGTTCAGATCTCATGTCCATCCATCATTCATATTTTTACAACTATCAGTTTTTCCCAATTGCTCATAGTTTCCAAGTCTAGCCCTATATCCTCATGGAGTCACTGAAGACTTTATATTTGTTGTTCCATATGCTAATGTTTCTGATATATCATAGTTTTATAAGCCTCATATCAGATCTGGAAAGGTGCTAACATCATATTGGAATATTGACATGTGATTCACATCACAATTTTGCAGCTATTTAGGGAATTGGGTGTGAAATAAATTGTCTTAATTTTTGTACTCTTTGGANATTTTCCATTTTATTTTATGTTTGCAGATCATAGTTTGATATATTTTCCATTTTATTTTATGTTTGTGGATCATAGTTTTACACCAAAAATAAGCATTCAGATAATTCTCCTATTTCATCAGTTGATGAGTTACAAGGAGTCTATCCTCCTCCTTCATGCAGGTTCTACACTCTAGCACATGATAATAGAGTTCATGATTTATTCATCAAAGTATTTCACCAAAAGAAGTTCATTCATCTCATTCAAGTGAAGTTAAAGATATGTTGAATAAATATCATTTCAATTTTTTGTGCCTTGTCCTTATTGAGAGAGGATTTTCCCCATGTGGTTTTGTCTCTTTCCTCAGCCTTTTGGAAATAATAATTGTTAAAGGGTGACCATAGCCTTGTTGTTGGGCCCTATATGCGTCCATATGCATCCATATTTTTGAAATACCATCATAAATTCAGAATTATAGGGTAGTGTTGGAATATATCAAACCTGCTCATAACTTAGGATAAAATAATTAATCATTATTTGATTAATTATTCACCCACTAGCTTAATTAGTTGGCATCCACTTGCACCTTAAAGTCAACAAATGCCATCTATACCCCAAGCATGCTTTATTTCTGATTTTGGGTTGATCTTGACCACTTTATGACCATCCAGAATTAGTATACAACTCTTTACATCAAATTTTTCTTTATTATTCTTTATCCTGTTTTTCCGTGGATAAGGTAAAGTTAGTTAACTAGGAAACTGGGTTCTTTTGTTGCCAACCCATCCTTCATGAATTTCTCTCCATTTTCCAGGATTAGCATGTTTTTCCATCTCCCTTGACAACTCACTCATTCTTTTTCCAATTCGTGAGGTCCTTGATAGATTTGGGAAGTGTTTTTACCACCTATGAGGGTTTTCTATATTTTGGTAAGTCAGCCTTTATGAGCTTTATGAGCTTTATGAGTTGTCTCCCTACAACTCTATTTTCCTTTATAAGGATGTATTACCATTGTAATAACATCAACTATCATTTATTGATCATTCATTAATGTGTGTTCATTAATTCCTCTTCTTCTCTGCTTATGCTAATTATCTGCAATTCCTAGTGAGGTTAATTGTGTGCTTAGATTCTTAGCTTGTTTATGGAATTCATGTTGCCATCAAGGCTTTAGAATTCTTACACCAAAAAGGAAACCAGTATGGAGGAACATTGAGTACTAAAATAAATGCATGGAGATATAAAATAGCACAACGACAACATGGAAATAGAGGAGCAACTAGAATTAAGATTGAGGCGAAAAGGAAATGGATGAACCTTATATCAACATTTCATTAAGATGGATGGATCCTCATGCTTGGTTTTTTTTGGTAAGATATTACCCACAGAGTTTCGAACCAGTGCCCTTATACGAGGATTTCTTTAACAATACACCCATTCACTATCTATTCTATGCTCCATGGGAAATTATCATACTTGTCATTAGTTGGGTACATTGCTTAATAGATCATATTATGTGGCCTCCTCCTATGTTTCAAGGATGAAACATGTGAACTTGGGTGGAATGTTACGTACCTATAGAGGATAATATGGGGTACCTAAGGAGGTACCCAAGGGGATATTGTATGTAATGTGGCCATAATTATGGAGTATGCCCACTTGGTAGTTGGTGGGTAATAATTAGTCATGTTAGATAGTTAGAGAAAACAATATAACAAGAAGAAGTAGTTTGAATACACCCCATAAGAATACTCAAGAGAAAGTATAAATTAACATGAGTATCATAGTATGAGATATGTGCGATGAATTATTTTGTAGTGAGCATGGCTTGTGGTGTGATTCCTTCAATAAGGATTAATTTATGGTGTTACCCTTCCTTAACTAGATTTCTCTATATATTGGTATTATTCGTATAGGGAATGTCTTTTTGTTATTCTAAAGTATAAGGGTTCTATATATTCATTGTGATGGATAAATGAGGATCAAATCATTATGGATAGAAATTCCTTAAATTGACAATAAAGTCTCCCATATTGTAAAACTACAAATACACTCCCATGAAAACAAAAAAAATATGTAATAATGGGAAGACATGTGAGTTCAATGATGAAGAATTAGAGTATGTATTCAAACATGGTTATGAAAGAGTGGTGAAATATTTGTTTTTATTATTATCTTAGATATAGTTGGCATTATTTATTTGTTTATTAACTTTTGTTATTTATTCAAAATATATTAGATTATTTAAAACTGATGATGATGAGGGTGTCCCATGGGGATCAAAAGGTATCAGCAACTATTCAACTTATACATTTTTTTATTACATATTTGAATGTTGGTAGTTTTTATTTATTGAACTCAAGTTCTTTTATTTCATTTTTGCAAAGTGAGGATGAGGAGGGAATTGGAAATAACTCGATCAACTTATAATGTCAATTTGATTCCATTTCCTTATATTTGTACATATTTCTTTCATGCAATTTTGTATATAAATATGACATTTCCTTTGAGGGTCGCAATGTACCACTTGTATACAAGTAGAAATAATTACATGGTTACTTTATGATTTAATTTTGTTAAGTTTTCTTAATTTCTTAGATGATATTCTAAAAAAATTTACAATAGTACGATCACTAAAAGAACAACAAGCGCAGTAACACAAAGAACATAAAGATTTTCCTCAGGGAAACCACAAGGGAGAAAACCCCACAAAACTTCCACATTATAGAACTCAACCAAAGTAGTGTAAAACCCAAGACAACTGCTTCTCTCTTCTTCCTAGCACACACATTCTTCTCTCTCTTGTAAACTTGCTTGAGTGAGTGTGTACAAATGAAGGGGGAGTGCCTCCCTATTTATGTTTTTCTCTTGACTTGACCTAGAACCTGACGGTCCAACTTGTCTAACTGACAGGGCTGACTTGTCTAGAAAGACACCAAAAATAATATTTATTATAATGACACTTGGGTACTATTGACCTGAATTACATATGGAGGTTTACATTGATTCCTTAAATAGCTCTTACATGAACAAAGTCATCTCCTGAAGAGGAATACAATAATTAAATCTGTAATATATTTCGAAGTTACAATACTTTAACACTCCCTCTTAACTAGGAAGGTATTCAACCAAGGTAGAAACTGCTACCACAATTTTACATCTAACTCGTGAGTCTCTATATGTCATAGGAAGATTTGGAATACCATCATACATCTTCATCATCAATCTCAATATGAGAATATTGGATCATCTTCTACAACCTCAGTATGTAAATACCGAATCATCTTCTATGAGTACTTGATCATCTTCTGCAACCTCAGTATGTAAATATTGAATCATCTTCTATGAGTACTTGATCATCTTCTGCAACATCAGTATGTGGATACTGAATCATCTTTTGTGTGTACCAGATCATATTCTACAATATCAGTATGTGGATACTTAATCATATTGTATCAAATCAGTGTGTGAATACTGAATCTTATTCTGCCACATCAGTATGACAATACTAAAACATCATCTACAACATCAGTATATAAATACTAAAACATCATCTACAACATTCGTATGTAAATAATGAAACAACAATCAACAACATCATTAGCATGTTAGTGCTAAAACAACATCATAAATAATGCTATATCATCATCTGCATCATCAGCATATAGATGTTGGAACATCACCATCATCAACATAAAAATGTTTAAACAACATCATCATCATAAGTATAGAAATATTGAAACTGTCTCATCCACATCACAACAACATCAGTATGAAGATATTGAACCTACTACATCAGTATAAGAATACTGAAACTATCTCATCAACATTACAACAACATTAGTATGAAAATACTGAACCTGCTACATCAGAATAAGAATATTGAAACTACATATTTCCCACTAACCATATTGGAGAAGCATATTGGTGAGTTCTCTGATAGATCCATCTGATAATTTTATCTAACTTACTAATCCTTTCGTGTCAACAAACATATTCAGATAGATGGATCTCCTTGGGGACCAACAAGACTTGTCTGGCTTACTAACCCTCTTGGTCTAAACAGTCCTAGCCATACTAATATCCCTAGGATCAACAAGCCTCGTTTGACTTACTAACCCTTTCAATCCAACAAGCGTAACCAGACTTACCCTACTCTAGGTTGAGCTACCACTATTCCATCATTATACCATATTCTTCACTCCCTCTTTCGAGGGAGCTCCTTTCATACTACGCCAATATTGTCTCAAAAGTATTCAAACTTTACACGAGACATACACTTAGTCAACACATATTCCACTTGTTCCTCAGATAGGAACATACTTGAGCTTGATATCTCCCTTCTGTACCATATCACGGATGTAATTATATATAACTTCGTTATGTTTTGACTTATCACAAAACACCAAGTTTTCTATCATCTTAATACAATTATGATTATCACAATGGATATTAGTCACATCTATCTCTACATCAAATAATCATGTCAACATCTTGTGAATCCATACCACTTCGCTACAATATGAACAAGCTACAATGTATCCATTTGTTGTCATGCTAAGTGAAATATTGTATTGCTTTCTACTGAACCATGACATCATTCATGATCCCAAACTAGAACAACATTCTGAAGTGTTATTTCTATCTTCGACAATTCCTACCCAATATGAATCTGTAAATCCATGTAATCTCATCCTGCCATTTGATGTATATCTGAGACCATAGTCTAAAGTCCCCTTTAGATACCTCATCACATGTTTTTCTCCTACTTGGTGAATATGTTTGGGATTCACCATATATTGACTTAGAGTGTTTACGGAAAAACATATATATGGTCTTGTATTGATTAAGTACATTAGAGAACCAATAATATGTCTGTATAAGGTGGCATCTATTGTTTCTGAAGTGTCATAATTCAATAAATTCAAATTTTTTGTCATTGGAGTATCCATAGCCTTGCAATCTATCAAATTTGTTGTCCAGCTTATAAGATTCTTCTCCCATTCCTTTTATGGGATATTGGTAATCATCTCCAAACATTACTTTGTGGGGGGGCTCCTTTTGTACAAGACATGAGAGTGAGTCCTTGTAACCTATCATGTGCTTGGAGACACCACTATCTACTAACCAGGTTTCATTCCCTGGTGAGACTAAACTAGTGAGTGCAGAGATCAAGACATATTCTTCATAGGAATATTCATTTTCCTTATCTATTTCCTCATCTTCTTGATCATTGTCTTTGGCACCATGGGTCTAAAATATTTTGTTCTTCTTCTTGACTCAATATGCCTTCATGGGATGTACTGCCAAATATTGATCCTTATTTTCATTTAGCTTCTCTTCTTTGGCTGATATTATTTCTTCTTCTTGAACACATTCTTCCCATAACTTTCAGAACTTGGTCAGTCTTCTTCTTGAATAGATTCCTCAGATAAAAAATCCCAATATCTTGGAAGACCATTCAATGTGGTCATTACAATTTATGCTTCTTCAACCATATCATGAATAAATTCCAACTGCTCCTTGATTTGAGCTACTCTTGTGAAGTATGATTGCATGGTTTCTAACTTTTGAGCCTTTACAATTTTGAGGTGATTCCTCAAGGTCAAGGATTTCTATTAATATTTCTTCCTTCAAATAAGATGGATAGAGCATGAAACATTTCCTTTGATGTCCTCCTTGAGGATACTTGAGGAATCAAGTTATCTTTGTTGGAGTCAGCTATGATCCTATTAGACTTGATCATATCGTTCGTGTATTTGGCCTTATCTTCATCTTCTTCTAGTTCTACAACTTCCTCCTTTATAAATCCTTCTAGATCGTTTTCTTCTATGATGAGCATGATTTGATACTTCCATGCTCTGAATTTTTCAGCACCCTCAAGCTTCTCATCTAGCTTGCTACTATTTGTCATCTTTTAACATAATCATAACTTAAAATGGAATTAGAGGAAGTAATACTTACTTGATGAATATAGCTCATAGATTACCTTCTTTGGGATGACCTAGGGTTTGATTAAGAAACCGTAATTTTCCTGTTGGGATCACTGGTAGGGTTGAGTGATGGAAAATATGTGCCTTCCTAGGGTGAGCTAGACTATATCTTTATTTTTCATAGATTGATGATGGAATCTTAGGAAAACCAATTCCCTAGTTCTTTTCGGTAGCAATGTCTGGTCCAAAACTGAAACTTCTTGGAATTCGTTTTTTTTTTCACCAAAAGATGCACCCTTCTGGGGTGATTTGAGTGAGCCCTCTTTTTTGTTTTATTTTTTGAGGTATTTGTTTGGAATGACAACCCCTATTTATGCAGTGTCTCCTTTTAGGGTGGATTTGATACCATGTTAAGTTTTCTTAATTGCTTAGATTATATTCTAAAACAATTTAAAATAGTAGGATCACAGAAAGAACAACAAGAACAGTAACACAAAGAGCACAAATATTTTCCTTGAGGAAACCACAAGGGAGAAAACCCAGCAAAAATTTCTTATTATAGAACTCAACTAGAGAAGTGTAAAAGCCATGAAAATTGCTTCTCTCTTCTTCTTGGTGCACTTCCTCTTCTCTCTCTTGCAAACTTGCTTGAGTGAGTGTGTACAAATGAAG
Organism: Pseudotsuga menziesii; assembly: GCA_001517045.1. Lineage (NCBI taxonomy): Eukaryota > Viridiplantae > Streptophyta > Pinopsida > Pinales > Pinaceae > Pseudotsuga > Pseudotsuga menziesii. Next base: position 433,535 of record LPNX010851118.1, read on the forward strand.
GGGGGGGGGGCTCCCTATTTATATTTGTCTATTGAATTGACCTAGAACCTAGCTGGTCTGACTTGTCTAACTGACAGAGGACACTTGTCTAGTAAGACACAAAAATTATTATTTATTATAATGACACTTGGGTACTATTGACCCAAATTACATCCGTAGGATTACATTGATTCTTTCAATGACTCTTACATGACCAAAATCATCTCTTGAAGGAGGAATACAATCAATACATCTGGAATATCTTCTGAAGTTACAATACTTTAACAAATTTAGAATTGTATCATTGTGTTTATATACACATGGTATTTTTCTTTCTATGGTGTGAAATTGATTGACTGTTAATAGCGTAAAATTTTATAATCATGTTTATGGAAACATGTTGTTGCTCTCATGGTGTGAAATTGATTGAATGTTAGTGGGGAATTACATTTATATATACATGGTCTTTTATTTTATGATTAGTATGTTGTGAAATAAAATTATATTAATCATCAATCTTTAAATATTTTGAAAATAGTAATTACAAAAACAACAAAAAAATAATGGCACAAAAATGACACAAATATGATGCAAAGATGATGTAAATACGACATAAATATGATGCAAATGTGATGCAATAATATTTGTATTTTGACACTGTCATGACACTCGCATGATGCAATTACAATGCATTACAAAAATAGCATGATGCAAGATACACACTTTGGATGCAAACTTGACACAAAAGTGATTTTTAAGTGTTTTTTGAAATAATATGTGACACAACACAACGCTAATGTGATGTAGGAAATGGGAGATCATGAGCTCATCGATCGTTTACTCTTTGCTAGGGTTTGCAGGAATTTTTTGCAAAGTGGCCATCCTTCGCAGCCTGGCCACTGGAGCCCCTTGGTCGCAGGAGGAAGCAGGTCCTCCGGGTGTCTAGGCCTCCCCGGGAGATTCGTGGATGGAGGCAGGCTCTTCAAGGCCCGGTGGGCCCAAAGGAATGGGTTTTGCTGCAAAGGACCAACGTGAGAGTCCATCCGTTGGCCATAAGCCTGGAGTGGGGGGCTATCTGCCAAAATCCCCCACCATCCCCACAGTTCATGTTCTATCTGAGAAGGTGAGGGGCATGATCGAGCTCTGGAAAGAAAAAGCGTTGATCGGTAAGTTTGTGGGGATATGGCCCAAGGAAAAGGATCTGGTCAAATGGATCAGTAGTGTTTGGAACCCTAAGGGCCACTATGATCTGCAGCTCGGCTCTAAGGGTTTCTTCACGATCATTTTTTTCAATCAGGAGGACCGAGATCGGATCCTGGAGGGAGGCCCTTACTTCTTTTTTTCGTCGGTCTTTACCTCTGCCCATGGAAGGAGCGATTCAATCCTGAAATAGAGGATATGACTGTAGCGCCAGTTTGGATCCGCCTATTCTCCCTCCCAGGGGAGTACTGGGATCTGGATACCCTACCGGACATTGGGAATGCCCTTGGCGAGTTTATTAAGGTATCCGAGAAAACGAAGGCCCAGAGGTATACCTCCTTTGCTAGGATTTGTGTTTACCTGGATCTCTCCAAGGAGCTTCCAGAAGCCATAAACCTCAGTTGGGAGGATGAAGAGTGGCTCCAACCCATCGACTATGAGCAGATTCCCTTCAGTTGTCGGCAATGCCATGAGTACAGTCACTTGGGATGGAACTACCCATGGATGGAGGCCAAGCCAGCCCCAATAGACCCTAGCCTAGAAAAATTTGGGGTGACACCTGATGGCTTCACCCAGGTCAAGAACCACAAGAGAAACAGGGCCACAGGGCCGTCAAAAGTCAAAAAAGACTCGGTGACAAGGGATATCTGGTCTAGGAATGCTTTCGAGACCTTAGGAGGCTTGGATGAGGAAGGCACACCTAAGGAAAAAGAGAGTGATGCTCAGCCCACCAAGGCCCCTAACCAATCAGAAGAGGTCAAAGTCCAGTAGATGGAGATAGAGGAGGAAGCTGAGGATGAAGAAATGGAATTAGGGGAACTAGATCTGGATGTAATCAAAGTAGAGTGTGGAAATAAGGGGAAGGGTTATGTGCCTAGACGGCAAATCGAGCTCCTTCATGAGGCTATTATACAAGCGGGGGCTCATCCGAACCTGGGGATTGACCTAGATCCCCTAACTGGGCATAAGCGAAAACCTCCAGAGGAGGAACAACGCAGAGGAAGGAAATCAAACAAGCAACGCATTGCAGAGATTGGAGTTAAACTCGTAGAATCAGGCCAATATCCTATGATTAGGGTGGCCTTTTCTGAAGTTTCCAAAGTTTCCCAATGAAGGTAATATCCTGGAACATAAGGGGGTGTGGTAATCCCAGGAAGTGGAAGACTTTCGACCTAAAAATTAAGCAGGAAAACCCTGATATCCTCTTTATTTAGGAAACGAAATGCAGTTCTGAAGGCATGGATAAAATTAGCAGTAAAATTTGGAAAGGCTGCCAGGTGATGGCCCTAGATGCGGCTGGGCAGTCAGGGGGTATAGCAATCCTCTGGACCCCCCAGGTGGTGGAGCTCACAAATTGGAGAGCTAATAAGTTTGCCCTCGGCATATTTCCACCACCATGTTTCAGGGGCGAACGGCACTCTGGTGAACACCTATTGCCCTAGCAGCTTCCCTAAAAAGCAGGCCTTCCTTGACTTCTTAGAATGGGGCAACAGTCAAACGGAGGGAGATCGATGGGTAATGGGAGGGGATTTTAACCTCATTGCCAACCTTGGCAAAAAAAAGAGAGGTCAAAGATCTTTGGACATATTTCAAGAGGCTTTCGGTGCCTTACAGGCTCGCAGCTCCTTCATGGACATGGAAACCAGTAATGGCTGGTATATGTGGAACAATAAGAGGGGGGGCGAACACCTAGTTGCATCTCGCTTAGACAGGTTTTTTGGTCTTAGAGCCCCTTCTTCATGGCACAGGAGAAATTATGACCAAGGTGCTCCTGGCGGCAGGATCTAACCACTGGCCCATTTGCCTTCGCTGGGATTGGTCATGCTCCATGATGGGGAAACCCTTTCAGTTTGAACAATTCTGGATGGAGCATAAAGACTTCAAAGATCTTGTGCAGCAGTGGTGGCAGGAGTTGGTTCCCCCATCAGGCACAGCCATGTACTGTTTCCAATAGAAACTCAAATCTCTCAAATCCAGAATCCGTACCTGGAACAAGGAGGAGTTTGGCAACATTTTTTAGGACAAAAAAAGACTGATCATTGACCTGGATCAACTCAGTTAGAAAGGAATAACAGAAGGATGGGACGAGGACATGCAAAAGAAAGAAAAGGATTTATGGGTGTAGCTAGAGGCACGAGAAAAACAGGAAGGCATATACTGGAAACAAAAATCTAAAGTCAAATAATTGCAGGATTGGGAAAAAAATACCAAGTTCTTCCATAATTCAGTCATTCGGGATAGACACTCCTCGAGGATTTTGAAACTCAAAAAGATGGAAGGGGTTCGAATAGAAACGCGCCGCAAAATTGAGGAGGAACTCAACCACTATTTCGCAAAGATCCTCAACGAAGACATCCAAGATAGGGAAAGAGATATAGCTCAAATCACGCAGCTAATTCCCCCCTCGGTCACTAGGGAAGATAATGAGATGCTTATCAAACCGGTAACTCTGCAAGAAGTTAAAGAGGCAGTCAATCAGATGGCCCTCGGAAAATCCCCTGGTCCAGATGGGTTTACCTCCAACTTCTTCCACTATTTCTGGGATATGGTTAAGGAGAAGGTGTGGAAATCATGGAGGAATTGAGGGAAAAAAAGGAGGTGCTAAGAGCTTTCAATGCAACGTTCCTTTCTCTCATCCCTAAGGAGACGGGGGTATATCGCCCAGAAAAGTTCAGGCCTATAGCCCTATGCAATGTGGTCTACAAAATCATCTCCAAAGTCATTGCCAACCGTCTGAAGCCTCTCCTCCCCTCTCTGATCTGCCCGAAGCAATCAGGTTTTGTTGAAGGGTGCCAAATCCTGGATGGGGTTATCCTAGTTCAGGAAGTCCTGCATTCTTTGCAAAGCTCGAGACATCCTGGTATGCTGATCAAACTAGATATTTCTAAGGCTTATGATAAACTAAATTGGGATTACATCCACAGAATGTTGGCAGCCTATGGGTTTTGCCAGGACTGGGTGGACTGGGTCATGGGGCTCATCTCCACCTCGTTCTTCAGCATTCTCCTGAACGGAACCCCGACTTGTCCCTTTCAATCATCTAGAGGTCTCAGGTAGGGAGACCCCC